>OW679200.1:13703427-13898346 GCA_940337035.1 Agriotes lineatus
ACATGCGTAAAGCATCTTTAGTCACTCGCGGGGCTTAAAACGCTCGCTCACTCGCTTTTTAACTCTACCCCACTCGTGCCTAAAGAGTAGCTTTACGCACTTGTATCGTAAATTACTATTTTTTCGTAAAATCAATAATTTTGGCGTACGAGCGCCGCAAACCATTATACATCTTGACACTGTCCAGAAAATGATGCCTTATTTTCATGCCAGTGGCCACTTCTTATATGTAAAATCTTGCCATTTATATTTACAAGATATGCTTGATTTGAAGGAAAGAATGACAGCTGAAGGATACGAACTTTTCACAACTGAAGGATACTTTACAATTAGATGTTCCGACAAATGTTGGTGTTGTACGTGGTCAGATATGACAATTGAGCAATCGTTGATGAGGACGGTAAAATGTTTTGGCGTTCTTACTCTTGACCGAGGAGTCAAGAAAAGCGTGCTTTCTAAGTTGACTTTAGGAATGGTATTCCTGCACAATATTTGCGACGAAGTTGAAAAGTTTTGCAATGTAGCTTTTTCCAGTTCCGAGCAGCATGTCGAAATGAGAAATTCGCGGGTTAATCGTGACAATGACGACGTAAAAAAACTGATGGATTGGTTGTGCAACCATCCACCTTTTCCAGAATTAAAGGAAATCATGTCAATAAACACTGGAGTTATCGGAGATGAAAAGATAAACTGTCACATGTCTCAAGAAATTGGTAGTGCTGGCATTTCTAAAATCATTGGCAGCGTTTCCTATACCGTAAAATTCAAACGGAATGACCGAATAAAATCACTTGGTGTTATGAATGCAGGCATCCGGATAGAAAACGACATTGTCCGGATTAATCCTTTATTAATTTTCCAAAGAATGTGCATTGCAAAAGAATCTGGAAAGGAACTTGAACATTTCCTTACGTACGAACTTGCTCCATTTCCATTATCCCTTTTCAATGACGAAGGCATGCACAAATGTATTAAACCTTCTATGTATAAGGCATTTGAGCAACATTCTGGAGACATAAATTTTGAAAATACGATCTATATCATCGACGGAGGATAATTATTACACCGAGTAATTTGGCATCGCGGTGAATCGTTTTCATCCATTTGCAATAAATACGTTACCTACGTTCGATCGAAATATACATCCAATGCCATTATCGTATTTGACGGATATCCTGAAGATGTAGTAAACCGTAGTACCAAATATGTGGAGCGATCCCGACGATCACCAAAAACTGCTCCAGTAGACATACTTTTTGACGAGACAATGATCCCAACTGTGTCACAAAATAAATTCCTGGGCAATGATGCAAACAAGAACCGCCTCATTGGAATGTTGAAAACAAAATTTGAAGCTGAGAACTTTATGGTCAAACAAGCCACGGAAGATGCGAATACGCTAATAATCAATACCGCAATAAACGTTTCATCGGCATTTGATTTCGTAATAGTTGTCGGCGAAGATGTAGATCTTTTAACCGCTCTATCTACGCGTTCAAACATATACAGTGTGACCAGTAAAGTCCGCATCATATGGGATTTTTTTTTATTAATAGCTTTTTTCGAAATTTGAATTTGGCATCAATTTGTGCTTCGATCGAGATGAAAATTAACCAAAAAAATAGTAGCAACTGGTCTAACTGAAAACTGGTCTAAAATGAGTTAGACCAGTTTACACTTTTGCGTTCTTAAAACTGGTCTAACTGAAAACTGGTCTAAATTGAGTAGACCAGTTTACACTCTTGTGTTCTTAAAACTGGTCTAACTTAAAACTGGTCTAAACTGAGTTAGACCAGTTTACACTTTTGTATTCTTAAAACTGGTCTAACTTAAAACTGGTCTAAATTGAGTTAGACCAGTTTACACTTTTGAGTTCTTAAAACTGGTCTAAAATGAGTTAGACCAGTTTACACTTTTGCGTTCTTAAAACTGGTCTAACTTGAGTTAGACCAGTTTACACTTTTGTATTCTGAAAACTGGTCTAAATTGAGTTAGACCAGTTTACACTTTTGAGTTCTTAAAACTGGTCTAAATTGAGTTAGACCAGTTTACACTCTTGTGTTCTTAAAACTGGTCTAAAATGAGACTGTAAGGAATGTGAAAGTGATATAGCGGGCCTTTAATAATAGCGGATCAGAGCCTGAATGGAGTAATGGCTTTCTTATTTATTGATTTTCGGGAGATTGAGATCTGTGGTTTTATTGGGCGTAAATGGGCATGACACGTTCGTGATTGGAGCAGCGTGATTGGATGTTCATACTAGTTTACAAAGCTATTTACGTTTGTTTTCTGTTTAATAGGAAATATATTGCAGGCAATCGTTTGATGCCAAGCGCTAATCATTAAGAACATTGAATTATTCAATATGGTATCCAGCATGACCCTCTAAAAGTAAGTAAAAACCAACAACACTGCATCAGATGATCGTGTCTTAATTTCTTTTGACAAAAGATGTGAGAAAATTGTGTTTAAAAAACACTGCACTGGCTAAGATCCAACACTTGTACAGGGTGATCGAATTTTGGCGCCCCGGAACTAGTCTGCTAAAAATTTGCAAGAATGCGAAATTGGTGGATGTTACTAAACTTACATTCTATGCATCCGATTTACTGATACGCTTAATATAGCGCGCTAAATCCAAATTTATGGAAAGCGTCTCTAGTAAAAAATATCAAGAAATAATATTAAGAGAAGATGAGGTTTTATATCTAAATCCTGTATGACACGACGCTAAATTTTATGCAAAATTTACTTGTACATTTTCAAATAAATTCACTGATAATTTTTTTCGAAAACACAATTTCCTGTTTGCAACGTGTGCAAAATTTGATGTTAAATTTGGCACGCGCGAATACCATTGCGCGCAATGGACATGAGTAGAGATACCTCCGCAAAAATATTCGACATAACTCTGACTACAAATGGTATTCGAAGGAAAATTCAACGAATATAACTGTAAAAATTCAGTTTGAGAGCAATTTATTACGTGAAATTTGGATTGTTGTGAGTTCGTTTCCATAGGAGCAACCAAAACAAAAAATTATAATAACTGTCATCACAATGATAATGTCAAAAAATTATGTCGCCAGGATCACTAGTGGTTATGTAGAAAAATGATGTCGTTTGAAACCACTGGTGGTTATGTCGATATAATTCTTTTTTATTGGCTGAAAACAGAACAACGCTACATTGTCATTGGTCTATTTGAATTATTCGACAGATGTGTTGACATAAAAATATTAAGCACCGTTGCATACAGAAAATTGACTGCTAAATTTTGCGCTGAATTTTCACATATAATCTCATAAGAGCATTAATTCTTTCCGGAAATTTTTTTGAGTGCGTTCCAACATCGTCGTATTAATTTGCCTGAGCGGGACGCGAGGGCAAATTAGGACGTTGTTGAATGCACGAAAAATAATTTCCTGATATGAATTAATGCTCGAATGCAGATTCGGTAAGAAAATCGTAACGACACAAACCCTAAAAAGAAGTAATGTCTAGCTACAAAAAATTTCCAAGAAAATTTATTGTTGTCTTGGATACGGCTCGTGAACTAATTTTTCTATTGGTCATTAATGAGTGTCGTACGATTTTCATGTAAATTATTTAGAACTTGTTCTAAATTTTCTGGTAAATATGCGTGTAAAGATGCGCAGAAGTATCGTAATCAGACTAAACTGCAGCACATGATGCGGAATGTAAACATAAACATAACCTGCATTTTATTAGCATTGTTTAACCGAGTGTTTAATGTCGGCGCTCCTATCTAAGATAAATACTCTAACCTAACCTCCGAAAATAGCTAACAACGACAAATAACATGAAAACAAATGTATACTTCAACCAATACCCTCTAAGAGGGCACCGTTTCGACTTGCTACTACGCATGTGCGCGTGCCAAATTTAACATCAAATTTAGCACACGTTGCAAACAGGAAATTGTGTTTTCGAAAAAAAATATCAGTGAATTTATTTGAAAATTTACAAGTAAATGTTGCATAAAATTTAGCGTCGTGTCATACAGGATTTAGATATAAAACCTCATCTTCTCTTAATATTATTTCTTGATATTTTTTACTAGAAACGCTTTCCATAAATTTGGATTTAGCGCGCTATATTAAGCGTATCAGTAAATCGGATGCATAGAATGTAAGTTTAGTAACATCCACCAATTTTTATCAGAAATATTTTCTGAAAAAAAGATTCGCATTCTTGCAAATTTTTAGTAGACTTAGTTCCGGGGCGCCAAAATTCGATCACCCTGTACAAGTGTTGGATCTTAGCCAGTGCAGTGTTTTTTAAACACAATTTTCTCACATCTTTTGTCAAAAGAAATTAAGACACGATCATCTGATGCAGTGTTGTTGGTTTTTACTTACTTTTAGAGGGTCATGCTGGATACCATATTGAATAATTCAATGTTCTTAATGATTAGCGCGTGGCATCAAACGATTGCCTGCAATATATTTCCTATTAAACAGAAAACAAACGTAAATAGCTTTGTAAACTAGTATGAACATCCAATCACGCTGCTCCAAACACGAACGTGTCATGCCCATTTACGCCCAATAAAACCACAGATCTCAATCTCCCGAAAATCAATAAATAAGAAAGCCATTACTCCATTCAGGCTCTGATCCGCTATTATTAAAGGCCCGCTATATCACTTTCACATTCCTTACAGTCTCATTTTAGACCAGTTTTAAGAACACAAGAGTGTAAACTGGTCTAACTCAATTTAGACCAGTTTTAAGAACACAAAAGTGTAAACTGGTCTAACTCAATTTAGACCAGTTTTAAGAATACAAAAGTGTAAACTCGTCTAACTCAAGTTAGACCAGTTTTAAGAACGCAAAAGTGTAAACTGGTCTAACTCATTTTAGACCAGTTTTAAGAACTCAAAAGTGTAAACTGGTCTAACTCAATTTAGATCAGTTTTAAGTTAGACCAGTTTTAAGAATACAAAAGTGTAAGCTGGTCTAACTCAGTTTAGACCAGTTTTAAGTTAGACCAGTTTTAAGAACACAAGAGTGTAAACTGGTCTACTCAATTTAGACCAGTTTTCAGTTAGACCAGTTTTAAGAACGCAAAAGTGTAAACTGGTCTAACTCATTTTAGACCAGTTTTCAGTTAGACCAGTTACCAAGTACCCGTCACGTCATTCGCATTATCTGTCAAATTTTATTTTTTTTTCAAAAAAAATTCAAAGGTGGGGTTATTTCTCAAAATATCGAAAACAGTTATTAGAAAAAGTTTTTCTAAATGCAATTTTTAGCCCATATGCAAAATTTCAGCTGTATAAAATAATTTAGATTTTTTGCCCATTTTTTTTAAATAGCACCACTGTTGCAAAGTAAGACTCAACGCAACCTACATAAAACTTCTTAATTTTGACAATGCTTTATTTCACACACATTTTCTTTAAAGTAGCGCCATATTAAATGTGTGTTTTTCTACAAAATCCAAATAGGGCTATTAAAATTTGGTCACATGTGATGCAAAGTTTATTTGTTTTTGACCCTGTATAATGTAACTTCATAAAATAACGTGTATTATTTTTAGACACAAACTGCGTTTTCAAAAATATTTATTTTATGGAGTTACATTATACAGGGTCAAAAACAAATAAACTTTGCATCACATGTGACCAAATTTTAATAGCCCTATTTGGATTTTGTAGAAAAACACACATTTAATATGGCACTACTTTAAAGAAAATGTGTTTGGAATAAAGCATTGTCAAAACTAAGAAGTTTTATGTAGGTTGCGTTGAGTCTTACTTTGCAACAGTGGTGCAATTTAAAAAAATGGGCAAAAAATCTAAATTATCTTATACAGCTGAAATTTTGCATATGGGCTAAAAATTGCATTTAGAAAAACTTTTTCTAATAACTTTTTTCGATATTTTGAGAAATAACCCCACTTTTGAATTTTTTTTTGAAAAAAAAATTAAATTTGACAGATAATGCGAATGACGTGACTACTATTTTTTTGGTTAATTTTCATCTCGATTGAAGCACAAATTGATGCCAAAGTCAAATTTCGAAAAAAGCTATTAATAAAAAAAATCCCATATGATGCGGTCTTTACTGGTCACACTGTATATATTCTCAAACCAGGAAAAGGAAAAATTTCGCAACAAATATACTCAACAAAAAGTATCATAGATAAAACAGCGGCAGATCATATTTTATTCTTGCGTGCCTTCAGTGGCTGTGATACATCAGCATTATTTCATCAAGGAAAAATGAAATTTCTTAATGTACTGCGAAAAATCCAGATTTAAACGAGGTTATCCAGGTATTCAAAAATCCATATGCTGATCCAGAGATCATTGGTAAAGCTGAAGAACGCTTCCTTCTTGAATTATACAGTTACAGTAATGTGAAAAGTAAGAAAAGTATGTCTTTAAACAACTATAGATATGCATGCTTCACAACATCAGCATATAAAAGTAAATTTAATATTGCGCCGTTCCCACCAACAGAAGCAGCAGCACGACAACATTCGTTCCGAACCTATCACCAGGTTTAGCAGTGGTATGGGAATGAACAAAGTGCAGAGCAATGGGGATGGAAAAGAAACAAAAACGGGCTAATTCCTGTCACCACCCTGGAGCCCCCAGCTCCGGAAAGCTTGTTAAAACTTATTTCTTGCAAATGCAAAAAGAGATGTCAGAAAGCCTGTGGATCCAGAAAGGCTGGGTTAAAGTGTTTCGTTATATGCACGAATTGTAGTGGTACCTGTGATAACTCGCAAGTTCCATTACAAAATAACGATGAAGAGGAAGAAACGGGACTATTTTCGAGCAAACGTATGATGAAATCAAGAACGTAGAGGATTGTGATGAAACTGATAATCCCATCTCGGATGATGTGGAAGAAATTTCGGTCTGTGACGTTTCGATCGGTATTAAAGACAATAAACTCGCAACACCGGGCCCATCAAGAACAGCGAAGCGAAGGAGAATGCGCTAAAATTTGGAATAGTGAATTGAAGGTGGATTAGACCTACTAGGGATACCACGATAAAAAACGCGCCGCCTACTCTACCTCAAGGTGGTGTGGAAATGAGTTTTTTGGGCAAAACGCTTGTTGAACTACACTTTGCGGCGCTCGTACGCCAAAACTATGGATTTTACGAAAAAAAAGTTATTACGTAAATTGTAGAAAATTTTCTCTAGTTTCATTTTGTACTATATAAATATTTTTTATCGTGAAATGAGTCAGAAAGGAAATATTGTCAAAAAACTGCTTTTAGGCGCCATTTCTCCAATATGGCGGCGCGAGCCGCAAAGATACGAGGTGGCAAAGTTGAAATTCGGAAAGAGCACATCGAAATCTATAAATTACTCATTTTCAAAACTCCCGGAAAACTTTCCAGGTAAAACTACCAAATGACTACTATGACGCATATTATTAATTTGATTTTCAAACCAGGAATCTCTCCTAAAAGTTTTAAGAGCAGTATTATAGGCCTAATTTATAAATCTGGTGATAAAGAACGTATTTCAAATTTAGGACCATATTTCTTATAAACAATATCTCCAAAATTGTAGAAAAATCTTTACAAGAAAAACTGTTTCAATTTCTAGAAAAATATAAAATAACTAGCTGGCCCGGCAAACGTTGTTCTACCCAAAAATAATTTGTCTCTGAAACTCCGTTTCACCAGTATAGAGTATAATTTTATGTCAATTACATCATCTTGGACTTAAAAATAAATTCCATTTTCTCAATCAACGTCCCAAAAAACCTCAATAACGACACTCATATCGATTTTTAGGCTTATTTACTCCATTTCACTCCCTAAGGGGTAGCGGACCCGACAGACGTTGTCCTGCCCGCACGTTGGTTTGCCTGTTATGAAGCGCCACCAAACGGGTTCAATTGTGAATCTAATCTAAACCATCCAGGGGCTCACTCAAACACACAAAATTTCATCAAAATCGGTCCAACCATTTAGGAGTTCAGTCACATACACACGTACAGAAGAATTATATATATACAGATTTTCATTTTAAAAAATATTGGGGGGCGGGGGGGGTAAATTTTGGGGGACCCGGCAGGCGTTGTCCTGCCCGAACGTTGGTTTGCCTGCTATTAGCAGGTTCAGCAAAGATTTTTTCGATTTTCGAATTTTCGATTTTTTTTATTTTAAATAATATTGGGGGTGGTGGGGGGGAGTGAAATTTTAGGGTTATATGTTCTGATATGCCAGAAATCTTTAAAAAAATTAAAAAAGAAATTCGTAACAAAATTTTAAAAAAAATTGTAGAACCCGATTGCAGCGCCACCTACCGGGTCCAATTGTGAATCTAAACCATCCAGGGGCCCACTCAAACACACACAAAAAAAATCATCAAAATCGGTCCAGCCGTTTAGGAGGAGTTCAGTGACATACACACGTACAGAAGAATTATATACAGGGTGTTATTTAAGTACGTGGCCAAACTTCAAGAGGTAGTTCTTTGAGTGATTCTAAGACGAAAAGTTTACATAAACATAGGTCCGGTAATGCTTCGTTTTGAAGATACAGGGTGTCAAATTTTGTTTAAAAAATTATTTTTTCGTAAAAATTTTAATAATCCTTCAGCCAATTTTGTTGAAATTTGTCAGTGTTATTTATGGTAGAAAGGGGCTAATTTAGCTCTAACTAGATTAAAATTATTAAGTTCAGAGGCGTCCCGGGGGGCACCTTAACCAATATTTTTGACAAAAAAATGTGCGCCACTGACTTCTTTAGAACTTTTTTATTCTTTTTCGCATTAAGTAGCTAAAAATACAACTTTTTTGTCTCTTTATTTTTTTTTCGTATCTTGCTCCGTTTTTGAGAAAAAAAATAAAAATCACTTTATTGCATGTCCCTGGGACAACATAATAAAAAACTAAAACTACCAAACTATTAAAAACTGGGGTGTACCTGTTATTTGTTTTCCATATCAATAGTCTATTCTGGTCTTAGAAATTGTTATAACAATTAATGCTAGCTAAAAAATATTTTTTGTGTTTTATTATTTATTAAAAAATGTTTTTTTGCTGTCCATGGACATGCAATAGTAATTTTTTTTCTCGAAAACGGAGCAAGATACAAAAAAATAACGAGACAAAAAAGTTGTATTTTTAGCTGCTTAATGCGAAAAAAAAATATAAAAGTTCTAAAGAAGTCAGTGGCGCACACTTTTTTGTCAAAAATATTGGTTAAGGTGCCCCCCAGGACGCCACTGAACTTAATAATTTTAATCTAGTTAGGGCTAAATTAGCCCCTTTCTACCATAAATAACACTGACAAATTTCAACAAAATCGGCTGAAGGATTATTAAAATTTTTACGAAAAAATGATATTTTAAAAAAGTTTGACACCCTGTATCTTGAAAACGAAGCATTACCGGACCTATGTTTATATAAACTTTTCGTCTTAGAATCACTGAAAGAATTACCTCTTGAAGTTTGGCCACGTACTTAAATAACACCCTGTATATAAAGATATCACTCTCTCTATTAGCTAACAGAAATCTTAAGAACAACGACTGTTGATGAGAAAGACATAAGAGTCATTTCTAACCTTTATTGGAATCAGACTGCAAAAGTTAAAGTTAAATGAGATAGAAATCCGTAAGGGTGTACTGCAGGAATGCGTTCTCGCTCCAACATTGTTCAACCTTTACTCAGAAAGGATATTTCAGGAATCCCTAGATCAACCGCGAATAAAAATTAATGGCGAATATATCAACAACATACGATTTGCTGATGATGCTGTCATCATGGTCAACTATTTAGAAGATTTGCAACAACTTCTATCGAGAGTAAAACAACATTCTGAACAATACGGACTCAGCCTAAACATCTCGAAGACAAAATATATGGTTATATCGAAGTCAGGAAATAACCCGGGAGTTCTAAGAGTTGACGGACAGATCATAGAACGAGTACGCACATACAGCTACTTGGGAACAACTGACTATGAGAACTGGGACTACAGAGGTGAAGTGCGATGTCGTATAGAGAAGGCACGACCGGCCTTTACAAACATGAAACAACTATTTCTATCCAGAGACCTACCCTTAACTCTTCAAATAAGAATGCCGAAATGCTATGTATTTATTTCCTGCCCTCCTCTTCTGTGCGGAAACAAAGAATTAACCGACAGAGTGAACGCCTTCGAGATGTGGATGTACAGACGGATACTCAGGATCTCGTATACAGACCACGTAACAAATGAGGAAGTGCTGAGACGACTACAAAAACAAACAGAAATCATGTTAACAATAAAAACACGCAAACTGGAGTACCTTGGACACGTCATGAGAAACAGCAAATACCATCTGTTACGGCTGATCCTGCAGGGAAAACTCGATGCAAAAAGAGGTCCAGGAAGAAGACGGCATTCTTGGATGAGGAATCTTAGAGACTGGTTCGGGCTAACATCATCAGAACTGTTTCGTCTCGCTGCCAATAAAGTAAGAATTGCCATAGTTATAGCCAATGTCCGGAACGGATGAGGCACCCACAGAAGAAGATCACTCTCAGTTCGGATTCAGAACAAATATGTGTACTTCGGATGCAATCAATGAACTCACGGATTTTACCACGAATAATTTTATCAACCACAAAAGTCGAGTAGTATATTTTTCGATCTGACGAAGACATTCGATGCTGTGTCAGATCCAATTTTATTAGAGAAATTAAACGTATAGGTTTTAGAGATACTGGTAGAAAACAAAAGATTCGTGTAGCATCCTCTTATAGCAATAAAAATATGTTATATACAGGGTGTTTCCTAAGTAAGTAATCAAACATGAAGGAGGTATTCTATGGCTTATTTTAAGAAGAAAAGTTCACATAAACGTATTTCCTAAATTGCTTCGTTTTCAAAATACATGACCGAGTTAAAGTAAATTTGTAAATAGCTTAACGTTTCATTATGGGAACAGACTGAGTTATTGCAAATAATAATAAAATGCAAATAATAAAAATGAAGTAACTAATGAAATTGCAGAATAAATTAGAGCAGCTGCTGAAAATAGTTACCTCCAGCCATAATGCATGCCCCAGCTCTCCTTCTCAGTGCTAGTTCAAAAATACCTGGAGTGTTATGTTACGTATAGTCTCACATCCATGCGTTGCCTCAGATCGTCTTGGATTTGAGGTGTCCCCAAAAGAAAAAATCTAAAGGATGTAGATCTGGAGATCTTGCTGCCATGGTTGTTTGGCATTTCAGCACTCCGACCTATCCATCGATTAGAAAACTCCATATTCAAACACTGACGAGCGAATACACTAAAATGAGCTGGAGCGCCGTCGTGCATCAACCACATTCTGTTTCTGAGCATCAGTGGAACACTTCCAGTAGAAGAGGTAGTTCATCTTCAAGAAAATTTCGTTACGAAGCACCGTTTAGTTTCATGGGAAGAAGGACAGGACCACTCAAGAAATCTCCAATAATTCCCACTCTTACATTCAATGAAAATTGATGCTGGAAGTGGCCTTCTACTATGACATGTGGATTTTTTTCACTCCAAAGATGGTTATTATGTAAATTGATAATAACGTTATTCGAAAAATTGGCCTCGTTCGTAAAGCGCACCTCAGCAACGTATTGAGGATTCTGTGCAATTTTTTGCTGAATCCACATCAAAACGTTAAACGTTGAGGAAAATCTCATGGCGACAGAGCCTGTACGCGACTGATATGGTAAACGTAATAGCTGCTATTCCCTCAGAATTGTTCGCACCAGCTTAGAACCTACTTGAAGATTAGAAGCAATTTTTCTGGTGATAGTTTCTGCATGTTTTTCAATTTCGTTCAGAACAGCTTCTTCCACTGCAGGAGTCCTAACTGTTTGAGGTCTTCCTAGAACATTACGTGTGGAATGTCTCTGAGTGGTGATACTTGCAAGGTTGCCCACACAAACCATATAGTGGTTTACGTGCAACCAAAGAGTATTAAATATCTCTTTGCTGCAACTAAACTTTGCAAATATACATTTCTATGGAATTGTACCCGGAGGCTATTTAAAGAATTAAATAAAATTAACAGGATTGGTAAAGTTCTAACAGAATAATACATCACATATTAATATAAAAATTAAATGGGTTTAGGTGGATAGGATTGCCTATAACTTAGGAGCAGGTTTTCATTTGAGAGGCTAGTAATTGAAAATGAAAGTTAATAATTGCTTATAGATCAGTACAAGCCGCTATTACATTTAATAAAAATGGTCATGTTAACGTAATGTAGTTAAGCTAATGTTTATTGGGAAATGGCCGTAAAAGTAATGCTAAATAATGTTAAAATTGATATTAAATTACAAGTTGTTTAAAAACCATGATGATAATCGCATGAATGTGAGCACAATTTGAGGAGTATTTGCACATGAATCACATAATGTGTAATTGTAAATAAGAAATAAGGCAGAAGGTACCTGAAAGCAAGATTAATAGTGTGGACTGAAAAGAATAGTTAAAACGTGTTGAAAGTAATCAAGTGTCAAATTTGTTGACATCTAGTATTAAGTGAATGTAAAACAAATGAAATGTCAGTTAGAAGATAATAAAGGAGGGCTAAAAATAATAATATTAAGATAATATCTCCAACATGTAAATACTTTTATGTTGAGGCTGGTTTATCATATGTAACTTAATAAAACCCAATAATCAAGTTATACGGTTTGTTAATTGAATTAGGGGTTTTGAAGGTAATGTGAGACATAAATTAATATGCGAACCATAAGCAATAAATGTGGTTCGTGGTTTAGTGCAAGCTAAGATAATTGGTGGAGCTTATGTGTGAATGTATGGTATCGCTGGCTGAAGATGTTGACTGAGTACGACGTTTGCTGGTTTCTGGATCAGTGGAAGTAACTATACGAGAAAGGAAACATCCGTGCAGCTGAAGGTAGTGCTGTTGCAGCCAACTAGCGTCGTCAGGTAATCCTGAGTTTTCAGTTCGTTGCGGTTCTTGGTTTTCAGACTGCCTAGCCCAGCGATAGAAGTGGAAATAGGCCCTGGGAAAGATGAAATTTGATGCGGCGTTGATGTGTGGAACAAATACGCAGGTACATGAAACGAGCATTCTTTTATTTTATGCAAATTAATAATTATACAAAGAGATAAGACTTACCTGATTAAACAGATTGTTATTGGTTGTTTTTTTTCAATATTAAGTGCAAGTGAAGCTCTTTCAGAGCATAAATGCAACGTTACTAAACATAATGTGAGAATATTATTTAACCAAGTTTATATTGGCTCTACAGGCAATTTAATAAAATTATTAATTTACCCAAGTGTTAAAACCCAACCCCGATTTTAGTTATTCATGTTCTGCCGAGCTAGGCACAAGAGTTAGCGATTAAACTAAAGGGCGGAGTACTTGGCTGTTCAATTGACTTTGTAACTAATATTTATACTAGCAATTCTTGATAGGTACAAAAATATAAGTAATATAAAAAATAATAATATATCCATTCATTGCAATATATTCTTTTACATTTATATTATATGTTACACTAGCAGTCCAGTGAGACAAATGTCTCATTTAAAAAAACAAAAAAGGCCGTTTTTCAAATAGAGCGCGTATTAAATAAAAACTCTACCCAGACTGGAAGGTGTCAAAGTGGTTGCCTAACCGATCGACGTTTTAAGGCGCAGAGGGTCGCAGCTCCGTTTGGCTGCTGAAACATTTTTATTTAATACGCGTTCTATTTGAAAAACGGTCTTTTTTGTGATTTCTCGAAAACTGAAAGTGTCACGTGACTGAAATTCGGTTCCTGAGCTGACATGACCATTCCAAACATATAACTTTCATAACTTTTTTCTCTATCTCTTACGGTTTGGCTGCTGAAACAGCGTCCCGGACGGACGGACAAGTCTATTAGATAAAGGATATTGTATAAAATAGCTGTTAGGGGATAGGTAAAGTTTGTAACGATTTTCTTGATTCCATCTTTTAGTTTAGGTAGGTAATCTGCAGAATAGCATTACTTAGTGGCCAATGTTTCGTACTAGACAAAATGCGGTTCAAAGAAGTGGGCATCGTGGAAAAGAACAGTAATCCGTATTATAACAAATTAATAGATCGGCGTAAGCACGTTATCTCGCATTTCAAGATGTTATATTCTGAAATATACATAGCTAAACCATAGATTTAAGGCCTCAAAGCAAGACGATTTAACTCAAGAGTATTCTGCTTGAAAGTTCTTTAAAAAAATAATTTTCTGATAACAATAGAACGTCTGGATCAATTTGAATGACATTCGGTATGATACTCCATATGAGTATTAGTCATCTTCTGAATTGGGATTGGTTATTATCGATGTACTACTACTGGTCGAAACATGGGCGTCACGACACAAGTTAGAAAGTAACTTTTTAATGACAAGGCCTATAATTTTTTGCAAGAAGAAACATTCGTTACTACATTTTTCTGTTTATCTTTATCATTTTTGATATCTGTTGTAACCAACAGAAAAAACTGAAGAAAGGTTGAGTACGCCATGTTCTCTGCAGCATTTTTCCATAATTCCTATTTTAAAAGTTTGACAATTGAGGCAGGATTACTGTAGCAATTAAAAATTAGTTTTTAATCATTTAATTCTCAACGTACTAGACACAGATTTTACCTGTTTTCAAAAAAATATGATACAGTTTTTTAGATTTTACTTTTTTCTGTCTAAATCGTAACATACATATATCAACAGTTATGAAAGAGCAAAAATTTTTACTAATAAATGTTGGTTTATGAAAAAAAATATAAAAGCTATCGGCTTCGCCATTAAGAAGTTAGACCAAAATTTATTGAAATCGATATAAACGCTTTATTGTTGCCAGCGAAATTATTTTTTTACTTTGCAGTAGGATATTGGTTTAACTAAATACATTTGTGCATAGGTAGGTTTAGTTAAATCGTCATTTTATATCCATAAATCTATGGCTAAGCCATGTCCACACATTTCGAATTTGGTTTTTTATTTATTTCGTCAACGCAATAAATATTAGTTTTCGAAATAACGTTGATAACTTTTATTTTATACTATTGCACACATTAACTGACAACGAATCGATAATCTATCTCGCGCGACTATAAAGGTCGTTCAAAACGAGTTCGGCGACCTCAATGACTACAAAGTTGAGATTTTCTGACAGGGGCGATCAAACGTACAAAATTAAACGAGGCAATTAAAGGGGCCATAATGCATAATACTTTTTACCAGTAATAAACCTCTATCTCCGTGATGGTGCAAAAACGAGTTTGTTTTTAATTGAAATAAAAAACATTCTAATGATTATACCACTCCCTCTAACATCAACCAATGAAAAACGGCAAAATGCATAGTTACGTATGTACTAACTTTTGATAATGTACATAGCAACTGAGAATCACATACCTTCCTGATTAATAGGTGATAATCACACGCCTTCACAAACATCACGTTACCTGCTGTTAATACAATTGTCATAACAACCACATTAACTGTACTTTTAATATTTAAAATACACTATGCAAACGTTGTTTATTGACTCGTGATATAATCTAGCCAAATGCAACTCGTGTCTTCTTGATTATCAAATCATTTCTGTTTCCACTCGGTATATTGTTTGAGGCAATCACGCTCGTCCTTCGGACTCTCGTAATTGCCAAACAATATATCTCGTGTAAACAGAAATGATTATTTGATAATCAAGAACCCACTAGTTGCATTATATATGATACTACAATGACGCTATTCGACCAATAAAAGAAATCAAATTTCCAATTTCAGACCAATCCGATGGTGTTATCGTTATCGTGTTATCATTTACCAAAAATCACTTACTGACATTGACAGTATGTTGGTTTTTTTGTGTATTTCTGGAAGTCGCGCAAAATGTATTTCGTGCATAGTTCTTTTGCATCGATAATACTAGCTGGGGATGCACTCTCGCTTATTGCTTCTGAAAATAGGCACTCCACATACGGTGTCGTGCCTATTTTGGTGGCGACAAGCGGTCGTGCATCCCTATAGCCAGTATTACCGGCAAGTCACTATGCTCTCAATACATTACTGTTGACTATTGCATACATCTGTTGAACGATGTCATTTGACCAATGATCGCACTCGCTTTTTGAACTTTCAACCAATCAAAAACGACTTGCGTCGATAAGGTGTTACATAACAACTTCTCGGTAAGTTGTTATATAACTACTTATCGGTAATACTCCACCTTATTCATTAAAATTATGATTCGTTAGTTTTTTTAATCGATTCAAGCAATAGCCACGCAAAATATATTGCGTGCATAGTTCGTTGCTTCGACAATACTGACCAGATTGCACTCCCGCTGGATTGTTTAGAAACTACGCCCCCCAGCTTCGCTGTCGGTCGTATTTTTTAAGCAATCCAGCGGTCGTGCAATCCGGCAAATCACTATGCACTTAATACATTACTGTTGATAATATAAATATATAATTGATCAAACAATAAAATACTGTAATATACTATAATATGATAAAGTGTAATATAATATAGTATAATAAAATATAGTCCCAACACAGTAATAATATATTATATTGTACTGTACTATATTATATTACACTAGCTGTAGCCCACGGCTTATGCCGCATTAAAAATGTAGGACTGTTGCACAGTAGACCATTGTCACAGAAATAATAAGAGTGTATTTAAACGGACCGTCGGTCACATTCAGTAAGGCAGTAATGGACCCTCATTATTGAATGAAATGTACTCGTGTACAAGGTTAATATAAATACTTTTCGTCGTAAAACTGAAAATAACGGAGTTATTTAATAAAAACCGGACTTGCCCTTAAATTTAAGATATCACGGGGCGGACGCAAGAGAAATCTTGGGTTGGACGCTGAAAAATTAAATTTAATCCCCCCCCTTGCGCCTCCCCCCCTCCACCAACTGCATGCTAAAATTCGTTCTATCGGTACATAATGGTGTGGCTACTATTGATTTTTGTCTAGAATTACTGCACCAGCGGTGCATGCAGGAGATGCCGTGAATATTAAAGAAGAGCTCGTCTTATGTGTCTTGTTATTAATCTAAACCTAATATGGATTGCACTTAATGACAGTGTTTTATTAATTAAAACCTTTTAACCAACATACTTTGAAAAATGTCGTGAAAAAAAACTATATTAATCATAATGTATTAAATATCTAATTAGTTACAATCCATAATATTACTGATGAAGCCATCAAAAATGGCGAAACGTCTATTTGTTTAAAATTTCATATCAATATTTTATTAAACTATATTTCACGACAATATGTCGTTTGTTTTGACTATATTTTTCTCCTAAAAATTTTTTCATCCAATTAAAGAAGAACCTTACAGGAGACTCGAAACACATGAATTTGTCTCACTTTAACACGTTATACTGCAATTATATCGGGCTGTCCCACTCACAGCGTTTGAAATTTCAAATTCTCTTACTTGAAATTTCGACCACAATGTTGTTTGTACAAGGGTGTGAATTTAGGTTAGCTGCAGTTTAAAATTTGTGTGTACGTAGTACAAAAATGCCTGTATAATGTAAAAAATGTGTGTATGACCGAAAAAACGGCTATTTGTTTATGTGGATGACGGCGCTGCGATCACCAGCCGTTCCTCTCTGCATCGCTTCATAAAAGAAGAAAGAAAATTAAAATAATATTGTAATTTCGTCCATCAAATATATTCTCATTTTAATATTTATTAAAATCCATTTTTATGTTGAGTTGATACTATGACGAGTAACTAACTACTACACTTTAAGCTTTCCCTGCATTTATTGTCTTTTACGTTTCTTGTATAAATACTTAGTTAAATTTCTATAAATTCTTCTCAACTGCCCCATGAAGTTTATGTATTTACGTTGTTTCAATAAATTTAGTAACTTCTTTTTACTGCCCTTTTGTAGCACCGCCTTTCCATGGCTTCTTATTTCTTCATTTATTCTAAATCAGTCATAGTATCGTGATGTACCGCTAGGTGGTAATACTAGCATGAGTTGCGAGTCAGGGTGCCAAGCGACATGGAGTTAGGCGGAGTAGGGAGTACCGTCATTCGTTTGTTTGCCGTCGAACCTGAATAGTCTAGCGATTTCGAGATGAATGTAAAAAGGAAGACCGGGTTCCTGGCGAAGTTTGAACAAGTGTTTGGTAAGCAATCTCTTTCAGTATCATTCCTCGTTACATCCGGGTGTTATGCACTAGATACAATCCGCTATTCGTGCTGTCATTATCCTAGCGCAGCGTCGTCCACGTGCGCTCTTCCCTGATTACCCACTTATTGCATCCCATTCCAGGCTACACGGATAGCGGAAAATCCCAGCTCGGGCAGAAAATGCATCGGGCGTCTGCGTCCAAGGCGCGGGAAATCGATGGGGCCCCAGCGAAGGACGCCTGCGCCCGGAAAATGGCTGACCTGGACAACCTGGAGTACTACATCAAGTTTCCAAGCCCGGGCCAGCAGAGCGCCGAAACCGACTTCGTCTTCGTGGTGAATGAGGAGAAGGTGCCGGTGGTGGTGCTATTCGGATGGGCGGGATGTCAGGACAAGTACCTCTCCAAGTACTCGCAGATTTACGAGGAAAGGGGGTGAGTGACATCGGCTGGCCGGCCGGCAACCCTTTTTCAGCGGAAAACCGCCAGGTTCGGGCACTCGGCAATGCGGACCGCTGCGGCCAGACCTTTTGCACTGCGAGCATCGGGAGCACAAGAGAGGAAATTGCAGGTCGGGACAATTATTGCATTGTGTCTATTTCAATATACGCCATTAATTTTTAAATTGTGCAATTAGTATGATATAATTGGTATTTTTTATCGCAAGTGCGATCAGGATAAATACCGCATGCATGAGAATCTCGTAAGGGTAACAAATAGAAATTCGGTTAACTTAGGAGAATTGAGCAACATCCCAAGTGCTACTAGGGATCACATTCAAGTCCCTAGAATTTTTGTTTATTTGTACTGCAAGCTTAAAAATTGAAATATTTGGTTTTTTCTTTTTGTATATTGATTTGTTATTATCAACAAGGCGCAGTATTTTTTAAATTAGCAAGATGTTTTTCTACTTAGTGTTTGCATCTACGAAAATTTGAAAACATGCTCATTCACTTTGTTTTTAAACATGCCTGAAGACAGTCACGCCGTTATTAGGCACCTATACAGTCTAGTTCAGAAAATTTGTATTTGTTTTTTCCATTGACTACGTTATTTGTAAAACGTAGGTCGTTATAAACCTTAAGAACAGGACGGTAAAGTAGTCTATACAGTGCTATTCCGAACGCTTGAAACAAATGAGATTTGTTAATTAATAGATATATCCATATACGAGTATTATGATAGAAATCACTCAGATTTCCTATAGTTTGCATATAGTGGAGTAAAAGGATTTGAATAATGAATACGTTTTCTATTTGGCAAAGTGGCATTTTTAGTTACATTCAAGTTACATCCATTTCTTTTCAAAACAATATTTATTTTTTTATACGAGACGGTAAAATTCTATTTAAAAAAGTAAAAATCAGAAAACAAAAAAATAGTATATTATGTTATTAGGCAAAAATTATACTTTATGTGGCGAGGCTGGACGGGTTATCTGCCGAGCTTGCGAGGCAGATAAGTACAGCCGAGCCACATAGAGATACTTTTGCTCCGAATAACATATAGTATTTTTTCTTCAAACGTTTTTATAACAAATTATTTACAATTTTGTGAACAAAATTCGAAAAAAATTATTTAATCTCGTCATCGGCAGATAAACTCGTCAGCGGCAGATAATAACTTTATCTGCCGCTCGTCAGCGGCAGATAATATTATCTGCCGCTTGGCAATAAAGTGACAGTTTAGCATCATCAATCCAGCAGTATAATGCCATATTTTACTGCCGTTTGAAGAAAAAGTACTTTATCCACCCTTGCTGTTAATGTATTGCGTTAATTACCCTAATAGTACTTTTCCCGCTGTCGGTCATGTTAGTCAGTGATACAGCCTTAGTAACAAAACGTGTAAGTCGGTGATTATATTTGTTTGCTGCTTTCCCTTGACAACGGAACTTAATATTATTAAGTTCGTAGAATAATAAAATTAACAACGCAAGATGCAGACTTAAACGTTTTGTTTATAATTGTAAGTGTTTATGTGACACTCACAAGTAACACGACCCACGAAAATTAATCCTGGTCACAGGTGACAAACCAAACGATTTTTTTTTAAATCTGTGAAATTTTCGGTAAGCAGCGGGAAAAATATAATAAGATAACTCAGAATGTATCGCCTATTAACATTTTCGGCAGGCAACACGCCTTGGCTTCGCCTTGGCTTGCACTTGCCTACCTCAAATGTTAATAGGTCCTTATATTCCTCGTTACTTAAATAGCTATTATCTGCCCTTGTAGTTAAAGTACTACTTGATCTATTATTTTGAGTTGAACAAAGCACACTTTAACATCTGCTATAGAAAACAATTATTTATGGGCTTATTTTAAAAGTTTACATAACATCTGATATGAATTGCATTCATAAATAATAATTACTAGAATAGCATATTGCCCTTTAAAAACGATAAACTTTCAATTAATATTTCTAATTAACAACATTTTGTGCTACATTTAATGTTTATACTATGTCATAAACTTATTTTTTATTTATTAATGCTTGCCACAACACCTTGTAGCAAATTAGAGTTCAGTTTTTTGTCACAGAAAAATATTTATTAGAATGTTATACAAGTGCAACAGTATTTATTTGTTTCTTTTTTGTGTTGTTCGATACTTTCCCATTGCTTCAAATAGAATGTTTTTTCTTTACTAGCCCTTTAGCCTACCATGTTAAGAGGCCCTATTCTAATTAAAATACTGTTTGCATCTTTTAAATTGAATTATAAATTTAAAAAAATACAGAATGAAATGTTTTAACGTCTGAAATAAAGAAACCGTAAGAAAAACAAAGTTTGTTAGATCGAAAACGGTTCAAGAGCGTTAAAACTGGGTATGAAATAGGTAGACATATCTTAATGTTTCTAATACTATTTAAACAGTAAAAGTAAACACTTAGTAATGGGATTTACTTTAATTTGAAAAGAAAAAAGACAGTGCAATTGGTAGGATTCGAACCTGTGCTCCCAGGGGCAAACCGATTGCTAGTCAGACGCTTTACCCGCTCGGCTAAATTCCGGTGCCTGACGTACTTATTTATTGTTGCATTATGAATGACACGGCAATGACAAACCCGATCACGGACCAAATGGGCCCGGTCGGTAACGATGAAAACGCAACACGCGCAGACGCGCAGACCGCCACCGACGCAGAGATTTCCAAAAAGTATGCAACATATAGGAGACTTATATTATTGATTAAAAAAAAATACTGCTCAATATTTTTCAATTGTTTTGCGGTTTGGCTGGAAATGGAATTAATTTAAAATTGCGACAAGACTAATAGCAATTATACGACAAGTGCATAATGTAGGGATTTATTTGACCATTTAGGACTTCGCTTTATGCCCAACTGCTAAAATAGAAAAAAGTTAGGTTCATAAATGTGACAGAAAAAAAATTAACATGATAATGTCTTGATAGATATTAGCAAACAATTATTTTGGCATTCACAGCTGACGTAAAGGTACTTTATAATGCAAGATAAATGGAGTAACGTACATTATAGTACTAGTAAAATAAAGTAAACTTTTAGAGCTACTTCCTTGCCGCAAAACAGTGGCCTCCTGCGTTTTTAGGTAAAACTTTAATAATTTTTAATTCAACAATGCATAAGCCGATTTTCATAATTATTTCAGACACTGTGTTAACTCATTGACTCCTTTTATGGGATTTTTGAACGCTTATTTATCGGATAGCCAATATTTAAAAGTGTAGACATAAAATTCCGATAAAGGATATTAATATTTACTTTTCTACGTTTTTTTAATTGAAAATAATTATTGTTACGTCAACGTAACTATTGTCTTCATTAAACTTTTATTAAACCACATACTCTACTATTATTAAATACAGCCATGTATCTCTGCAGACAGTGTACAGAATTATCAAACATTTTAGTATTTAAGGTACCTTATTTGTTGCAGTTACGGTTTTGTAATGCAGACGATGGAATTAAACAAAATTAGATATGTCAGTAGTATAGTACACTTTGTTTAAGTGCATTTTAATGTGTTTTATATATTATGTCATTTTATATTTACTCTATAAATAATTAACAATTTTTTTTTTAAATTTAATTATTTGACTTGGGTTAAATTGGATGAAAAAAAGTTTAGGAGAAAAATATAGTCAAAACAAACGACATATTGTCGTGAAATATAGTTTAATAAAAATATTGATATGAAATTTTAAACAAATAGACGTTTCGCCATTTTTGATGGCTCCATCAGTAATATTATGGATTGTAACTAATTAGATATTTAATACATTCTGAAAGAAAAACAATAGGATTAGCGAACAATACATTTTTTCCTCAAGTATGTGTACTTACATGATTAATATAGTTTTTTTTTTCACGACATTTTTCAAAGTATGTTGGTTAAAAGGTTTTAATTAATAAAAGACTGTCATTAACTGCAATCCATATTAAGGTTTAGATTAATAACAAGACACATAAAATGAGCTCTTATGCAGGCAGAGTTCAAATTTTACAGATAAAGGAAGCTTGCAAGATTGTTCACATATTTACGTTATCAATGCATGCGCAAAAGTAGAAAATTCGGATAATACAGGTGACATGGGCAGAGACGTATTAAGTTAAAATTTGATTTACTTGAAACATTAGTTTTAAATTTAATAACAATGAATATGAATGTAAAATATTGACTTTAATTAAGACAAAATGTTATTTAAACAAATTATGATATATAGAACTGAGGTTATCAATATCAGTTCTATAATTTATAGCATTGGAGCTTTTTTGTATTTCGATCATTTCCAAGCATAGACTTTTTTTAAATTACTCTCTTTATGTAAGACCTTAGGTGTATTAAATTTGAATTTTGTAGCGAATTATTGGCACGGTCTGTCAGTGCAGTTTTTTAAGTAGACGGAGATAAATTATTAATTTTAACTGAGTATTTATGTTGATTAATTCTATGTTTTAATAGCTGCTTTATTTGTCCTATGTACAAAGAGTTGCAGTTATTACAGTCAATTTGATAAACTAGATTTGATTGCATATTATTTTCAGTCCTATCCTTTAAGTTTGTGAATTTTTTTTTACCTAATGTATTGTGGTTGTTAAATGCTATGGTATTGTGTTTATATAGCTCTTTTTCGATTTTTTCAGAAAGTGTAGGGATATTGTTAATGGAAATATATTTTTTTTTTTGTTTGAAATGTTAGAATTATTAAATTCATTACCCAAACAATTTGGTTGTAGGTCTATTGATTGATTAAATTTATTGTAATTGTTAATTGTATTGATTCGATATTTAATTTATTTTTTAATAAAATAAATTGGATATTCATTTAATATTAAAATGTTGGTAATGATTTCTAGGTTTTTTTAATGAAATTGTTGTGAAGATAGTTTGATAGCTCGGTCGACCAAGCTGTTAACTACACTTTTTTTGTATTTAATTGAGGTGTCAGAATTAAAATTTATATATCTATCTGTCTTTATGATTTTTCGAAACCAATTGGTTAATATATTTCCATTAGTTTGTCTGATTAAAGTTTGGTCAAGAAAATTTATGGAGGAATTATTATTTTCGTTTTCAAGTGTAAATTTTAATCTTGGGTGTACATTGTTGAAAAGGTTAAAGAATTTTTGTTTATTAACTGAATCTGTAGCCATTATGATATCATATACGTATCTTAAATAAAGAGAGAAATCGTTGTTTTGATTTAGAATTTTGGTTTCTATTTGCTCCAATACAAGATTGGCAATAGTGGAGGAAATAGGGAAACCCATAGCACAATCAAAAGTTTGGGAGTACATTGTATTATTGTAGGTAAAATAAGTAGTATTGAGAACAAATTCAACTGCTTGTAAAAACTCAGTAAGAGGAATGTTTGTGTATTTTTTAATTCGATTCCAGTTGTTTTTAATAGTATTTAAAGCAAGATCAATTGGTATGTTGGTATATAAAAAATTTGAACTCTGCCTGCATAAGAGCTCGTTTTATGCGTCTTGTTATTAATCTAAACCTTAATATGGATTGCACTTAATGACAGTGTTTTATTAATTAAAACCTTTTAACCAACATGCTTTGAAAAATGTCGTGAAAAAAAACTCTATTAATCATGTAAGTACACATACTTGAGGAAAAAAATGTATTGTTCGCTAATCCTATTGTTTTTCTTTCAGAATGTATTAAATATCTAATTAGTTACAATCCATAATATTACTGATGAAGCCATCAAAAATGGCGAAACGTCTATTTGTTTAAAATTTCATATCAATATTTTTATTAAACTATATTTCACGACAATATGTCGTTTGTTTTGACTATATTTTTCTCCTAAAAATTTTTTCATTTAACAAAATTTGTATCTAAAGCAATGAGTAAAATTAAAAATTTATATTTTTATTGAAACTTTAAACCTAATTTTTAAATATAATATTTTTTCTCCAACTTAAATAAATAGAAACAAAGGTAATTTACTCCTGTCGAAATTGCAAATTAATTCCTTCTCCCGCCAAACCGTAAAACAATTAAAAACAAGATAAGAAGATGCAAGCTCCTTATCGATTATTCGGCACAATGTTAGATCGTGTAGTTTTTGCCATGCGCTCTTTGGGTTGCTCAGCAAGGGTGACGAGAACTAATTACTGCCAAGCCTAGACAGTGAAAATCGGTTTAAAATCGAGTCAGCGATTTATCAACATCTACTGTTAGCGAAGAGTGCAAATGGGACAAATAGCGCCGTTAACGTGGCATTTGAGATTTAAAGGTGCGAAAGGATAGACATTTGTATCTATATCTTCCGAGTATTGCTCTTCCCAAGATTCGAACTCGCGCCTCTTGCTCAGCAGTCTAGCATTTCATCGACTAGCTGCATTCACTTTGTAGTTACGTTTCCGCTTGACTTCTATTACTGGTAACGTGAATACAAATTGATAAATACATATTAAGATAATCTGTAAAGTAGTTTACACGGCTTCCCTCGCAAGTGCGGTTACGCAATAGATATAAATACCTTAACCTTGTTAATAACACAGAAGCAGTAAAAAGAAACACTTAGTAATGTACACTTGTGCTCATAAAAATGGAATACACTTACTGTTGGACTGATTAAAAGCGGTTTCAGAACCTTAAACAAATTCATGTTGACAAATAATATTTATCTGTCACTTACAATCTGTCAAAATGCCACGCATTTGACCGAACCCGAAAAAATGCGTATTACTAGCAAATTATAATACCATTGGTCAATTGCAATACTTGTATTCCATTTTTATGAGCACAAGTGTATGTTACATCAATTTGAAAATTTTACTCCGCAGACACTGGAATTCAAACTCAGTCTCCGACACGGATCACAGTGCTAGCCCGGTGCTCTAACTTCTGGATCACGGAATCTCGCGCATTTTCCTTGCTTACGACAGCGGTATAAATGATGCGTTGACGACAGGACGCAAGCAGGGTGTTTACCCTGTATTTCGCAATATGCGTATTTCTTCAAGGTTAAAAACCTGAGCTATGTGCAAAATATTACTTCTTGTTATCTAATTAATAATTCTCGAGTTAAAGCAAAAATAGGGGTATATTTGATTTCGAGCCAGGCGGACTATCGTCTTCCTCCATCGAATAGTTTTTGAGCTGTACCGCCAACATACAGACAGACGGAATTGAGAAAAAAAATTTTTCGTTATCTAATGACCCTGAAACGCGAAGATCTGAATAAATCTGGGAAAATGATCTTTTCGCTATTACAATACTTCCTTTGTCATTTAGACGAGGGAAGTAAAAACGGCCAATCTCGACCAAAAGCTT
Source organism: Agriotes lineatus (assembly GCA_940337035.1). Taxonomy (NCBI): domain Eukaryota; kingdom Metazoa; phylum Arthropoda; class Insecta; order Coleoptera; family Elateridae; genus Agriotes; species Agriotes lineatus. The sequence continues at coordinate 13,729,361 of OW679200.1, forward strand.
CTTTGTTCTTTCTATTAACATTCCACACAAACTGGCTCAGAAATCATTTTTATAAGTTATGTTGTTCTCGAGATACAATGTTTACATTCGGCGGGACACCTTCGCTAAATTTGATTTTACAACTTTTCTTTAACGCCAAAGCGGTTGCTGTCTTCTCAAAAGTTATGCAGTTTCACGAAACCTTTCATATTGTAACGACCTTGAAATCAGGCAGCTGCAAACGCGTGAGGCACAGCCGCCAGGAGACGACCTTGGGGCCAGCTGCGGACGAATGAGTCATTTTCCAGGTGATGCGAGACAGGCCCCGAGGCGGTGCGTCATGCATGTGTCTGGAACTTGGAGGAAATATCGCGGCGTTTCTGGAACCTCTCCCCAGCGAATATAAATACACGTCCGTTTGAATTCAGGGCAGTTCTCATCGCGTTCTCATCCAGTTCTCATCAAGCTCGAAGCGCGTAATATAAATAGACCGTGTGTATATAACTCTAGCGAAATAAATAACAAATAAATATAACCATATAAATCATTACTGTTAAGTGCATTATAAATAAATAAATGTATAGTTGTTAGAAATAGTTCGTTAGTTTAAGTAATTTGTGTTCTGCCTTGATAATTCGTGTGTTTGTAAATAATCGTAATTAATCATTGTAAATAAATGTTTAATCCAAGAAGCGTCGAATTATTTTGTAAATAGCCCAAACGTAAAAACGTAACAATATAATTCTGGATTGGTCACGATTGCCTCATCGCTTGCGGCAAAATTTGCTAATTTGTAAAAATGGTCCAGCCCGAAAGTAATACTTCAGCAGATTGTGCCGAAGTAATATTACATTTCTAAAACTGGTTTTAAATGATGCACACACTTTCACGAAAAGTACATTTTGCTTCTAAATCAACAATAAAAAAGTTGTATACTTTTTGGAAAACACTGTATAAGAGTTGTCAATATTAAAACTAATTTAGGTTTAGACCGCGTTGTCTTTCTTGATAAACACCCAGCATTTTTTGGCTTTACATCTTGTGAACTCAAACAAGAATTTTTGTAATAATTACACTAAGTTAGAAGCGGAGCAGACAACACGTATTGGTCGATTATCTTCTAAATTTCCAAAATTGCATTATATATAAGTTAGGACAATAGCTGATTGCATCATTAAGTCTAAAATACGTTACATGTTTTTATGACTTGATTTAACAGAACAATGATAAAAACAAGGAAATCGTCTGTAACTAGAGATGGTTTTATTAACAGTTTTTGCTTCTTGTAGCATCCCACATCACACCCTTTAGTTTGGATCATACCTTTTGAATCACACTGTATATGCAGTTACCGAGACTTGGCTGACGCGTGTTATTTGAGATAATGATATTGCTATTATAGGTTTTACAGTTATTATTAAAAATAATTTAAATTTTACACGCAATTTGAACAACGAATAAAACTAAAGATTAACAAAAAACATATAAGGGTAATTTATGGACCACCTAATACAGATTACAAAATATTTTTTAGACGAGTTTGAAGACCGATATCACAGCCATTACAGTGTATTTTTTTCGACTTCAATATACATATTTGGGTGATTCAATCACATGTGGTACAGTACGTGTTAGCGGTTAGTGTACTCTTATTTGATGTACCTAATAAAAGCTTTGGTATTAGCCAGTAGTTCTCAAAAGTTTTCACCCGATCCTAATGCACTTTTGTTCATAAGCGATGAATTTTTAGCGCAACGTACTTCTGCTAAGGCCAGTATACACCTATTTAATTTAATTACCATACTTCTGAATCGCCCTGTATAGAGTCTTCAAATATTTCAGTTACGAATAATTTCTCAGTAACTAGAAGCGACAGCTGGATTTTATGTATTTGACATTTTATCTATTTTGGTGTCAGTATGTGGTTATTAGAACACCGAAAACGCTGCTATAATAGAGTATACAGTGTGTCCAAGATAAGGAGGGCCAGTATGGGGATCTCGGTAATGGTAAGAGATACAAATTTGGTTAAATGGGAAGAAAGTTGCGCAATTAAAGGACTAAAAAAATGACGTCCAGAAATCCTTGATATGATTTTTCGTTTTTGAATTATCTCAAAAAAACCGAATTTTTGGATTTTCTTTTTTATTTTTTTCTGGCGTTAATATTAAAGTTAGAGCGAAACTGATTAAACTTCTTTATAGCAACTTTTAGTGGACTTAATGATTACGTTATCAATTTTTTTATCCGACGTTTCGTCTTCGAGAAACCATCATCAACTTCATTTTTTTAAATACGGTCCTGGTTTTTTGATGCCAAATTTGCAAAGCCCTTGTTACTCTGAATTCAACAATGTACCACATATTATGATTTAATTAGGTTTCGAGCTTTTTTCTGATCATCATCAGAAATTTTTTTAGATACGGACCTGCATTTCTCATAATTTTGTAAAAATAAGTTCATACAGTAAGATAGGCGTTTTTAGATGCCGTTAAAATATTAAAATGCACATCATAATATCATAATTCTGATACATTAATTTAATAAACAACAAATAAATGAACAAAAGATAGGCAGAAAGAATGAGAAAACGAGCCTTGAAAGACTTGAAACAATGTAATAGGTATTTAACGTTTTGAAATAGAAGAAGAACTTTGAAGATTGGTTCTTGGAGCCTTTCAAAGTATAACGCCAGTATTGCTGAATAATGTTTTAGATTCTACAGTTAGAAGATGTTATTTATGAATAGAGAATGATGGCAACCTTTTTGAATACCTTCTGTAAATGTAATACCTATTAAATGGTTTCGATGTTCGTTTTGTTATTCTTTCTGTCTATCTTTTGTTCATTTCTTTTTTGTTTATTGTTAATAGTTATTGGTTGCTTATTAAATTAATGTATTAGAACTATGACATTATGATGTGCATTTTAATATTTTAACGGCATCTAAAAACGCCTATCTTACTGTATGAACTTATTTTTACAAAATTATGAGAAATGCAGGTCCGTATCTAAAAAAATTTCTGATGATGATCAGAAAAAAGCTCGAAACGTAATTAAATCATAATATGTGGTACATTGTTGAATTCAGAGTAACAAGGGCTTTGCAAATTTGGCATCAAAAAACCAGGACCGTATTTAAAAAAATGAAGTTGATGATGGTTTCTCGAAGACGAAACGTCGGATAAAAAAATTGATAACGTAATCATTAAGTCCACTAAAAGTTGCTATAAAGAAGTTTAATCAGTTTCGCTCTAACTTTAATATTAACGCCAGAAAAAAATAAAAAAGAAAATCCAAAAATTCGGTTTTTTTGAGATAATTCAAAAACGAAAAATCATATCAAGGATTTCTGGACGTCATTTTTTTAGTCCTTTAATTGCGCAACTTTCTTCCCATTTAACCAAATTTGTATCTCTTACCATTACCGAGATCCCCATACTGGCCCTCCTTATCTTGGACACACTGTATATTATTATAGCACTGTTTTTGTATTGTTATTTTCATAAGTAAAACGTTGAAACAGCCTAGTTGGTTTTAAACAACTGACAAATTGTCACATTTATGAAATGTCAAAATGAAAAGTGTTTGATAATTTGTATACAAAGTAGATAAAACAGTATATTAGACCCGTTCAATAAAAGGCATTGTAGCACTCGTTACATTGGAGTACTTCTAGCTGCGCTCGTCGTGTCCCAAACCCACTTGTGCTACAATATGCCCTCTTATTAAACTGGTATAATAATATACTATTTTAACAGCAGTATATTGCAACTCATTCCCATTTTGAGTTTCGTAGTGCTACTCCCTCGAAATATCAAGTGTGCAGTAATAAAATGTGACGCTGAGGTCAAACCTTGTAACAGTAAGTGATAAAGACTCTAAGGTTGCACAAATCAACAATGTAAGCTAAAAATTATGGAAAACGTTTAAAATTATGCCGGTATGCATATTGCACAACCGAACGTTCCTATCTGTTGTCATCAAAACGAATAAGTTGTTCTAATGCAACAATCATCAATAGTGCCGTATTCATCCCATGAAGTCGCAAACCCCGGATTTAAGCTGTCCCAACAATTACCAATATCCTGCATTTCCTCAGCAATTAGAGCAGCCCCTACCACACTTTAATTCTGAATGAAATAAGGTGGAATACAGAAAAAGACAACGAACCTATAATAGCCAGAACAAAAAAGCAAACAGCATAAACAAACAACTCTAAATGACTACTTGTTAAGTAAACCATTCAAACATCTAATATATTCTCCAGCTTAGCTGCTGATAAGAGCGATGGTGGCGAAAAAGAAATGAAAACAGTCATGAAAACAACAAAACCGCCAACTATTTTTGTCAAGAAAACATTCAACAGATGTGCAGAAATACCCCAGAAAGCTATCCTGTCATAATCAAAGCCCTTGGGGGGGAAAAGACATTTATTGCTCTTGAGATGTAGACTGCCAGATGTCCTTCCATCTCTTCGGGGGTCTTCCCGGTGGTCGACGAGTTGTTGGTTTCCCTTCGAAGGCTGTGCGGACCAGTCTGTCATACTCCATGCGTTTCACGTGATCGTACCAGTAGCGTCTTCTCTGTCTGCCCAATCTGACTACATCGTCTACTTCGCATATCATTCTTAATTCATCATTCCTGACTCGATCGCTAAGAGTTTTCCCTGCTATCATTCTCAGTGTTTTCATTTCTGATGTTCTTGTCATGCTTTTGGTTTTGTTCGTGTCTGCTCTAGTTTCGATTCCGTACGTAAGTATCGGTCGAACGCATGTTTTATATATTCGCACTTTACTGTCTGTTCGCATGTATTTGTTGTTCCATACAGTATCTCTAAGACATCCGGATATTACTGCGGCTTTATTTATGTGTGCCTTTAGTTCTTGGGCTGGATTGTGCGTGCTTGATATGTCCACTACTAGATACTTGAACTGCATAATTTGTTGGATAATATTGCCATCCACAGCGATTTTGCATCGTACGGGATCTTTGGAGAAAGTCATGCATTTCGTTTTGTCTACTGATAAATTCAAGTTGAACTTTTGAGACGTGTGGTAAAAACGATATACGAGTACTTGTCTCTGTAGATCATCTTCGGTTTCTGCTACAATCGTCGCATCGTCGGCATAACAGACCATGTTGAAGATTTTGTTTTGTAGTCTGTAGCCCAAATGTAGAGAGACGACTTTTGCAATTATTTTGTCCATTATTAAATTGAATAAAAATGGACTAAGACTGTCGCCTTGTCTAATACCGCCTGGAGTTGGTATATCTCCAGTTGTCTGATTGTTTACCCTAATCACCGTCGTGTTGTTAGTATTAAGTTTGTGTATTATTATTATGATTTCTGGTGGCACATGTTGTTCGTTTAGTATATCGATTACATAATTTAGTTGGACTTTGTCGAAGGCCTTTGTCAAATCAATGAAGCAGACATAAAGGGGTTTATCGTACTCGATCGCTTTTTCTTTCAATTGTCGAATGCTGAATATTGCATCAGTTGTCGACCTGTTCCTTCGGAATCCTTGTTGCTCGTCCCTGTTTTGAATAAGTTCCGCTAGTTTGTTTTTCATTAAATATGTCAAGAGTTTCATAGGCGTGCATAATAAGCTTACCCCTCTGTAATTCTCCGGATTCGTTTTTTGGCCTTTTTTAAAGATAGGTATAGTTATACTCTTGTACCAATCGTTCGGAATGACGGTTGATGTAATAATTTTATTGAACAGCTTTGTCAGTTGTTTAGCTAGTTCTTCACCACCGTACTTTAGAAGTTCGTTTGGAATATTGTTGATACATGCATTGAAATCATATATCTGGACTACGAAAAAGCTTTTGACCGAGTACCTATTCGAAGACTAATCCTTAAATTAGAACATTTTGGGATACGCGGAGCTTTGCTTCTGCTACTAGAAGATTTTTTATCAAATCGAACGTTTTCAGTGCGTATACAACAAACTACATCAAAGCCTCTTCCAGTACTCAGCGGAGTTCCTCAGGGCTCTGTCCTGGGTCCGATTCTATTTTTAATATTTATCAGCGACTTATCCAGCGACATGAAATCATCCGTAAGCTTTTTTGCCGATGACACTAAAATGTTTCCTTCACCCACCGATCTTCCAAACAACACTCTTGTTGAAGATCTCGTAACATTAGAAGAGTGGTGCAAAAAATGGCTACTTTCTTTAAACTCTGATAAGTGTACAGTACTGCATATAGGTCACAACAATCCCAAAGTGCAATATTTTCTTAATGGTACTGCTCTGCGCGAAGTGAGTGAGCAATTGGATCTGGGTGTGACAATATCGAATGGCCTAAAATGGGAAAAACATATTACAAAAATTGTAAAGAAAGCGAACTCCATTCTGTATTTAATCCAGCGTTCATTTGGGAGTAGTATCTCACCTGAGCTGTTTAAAAAAGCTTATATTTCTTACGTACGTCCTATTATTGAGTATGCAGCTACAGTGTGGTGTCCTTACTTTATAAAAGATATCGACCTATTAGAAGGCGTACAGCGTAGAGCCACAAAGATTCCTATCTGCTTAAGATCGATGCCATATGAACAACGGCTGGAGAGACTCCAGCTAACTACTCTTAGTGAACGTAGACAACGAACGTATTGATATGATCGAGGTGTTTAAGATACTCCACAATCACTATTCGTTCCCTTTAGAAGATATACTAGTACCCAGTAGCAATAGCCATCTTCGAGGACATTCGTATAAGCTTCAGACGGATTTTAGCAACATTCTTGCCAGAAAACATTTTTTTAGCAATCGAGTTGTGAATCGATAGAACAATTTGCCTTCCAGTGTGGTGCATGCAAGCAACACAAATAACTTTAAATCTTTGTACGACAATAATAATTAACTTTTATTGATTTTTAAATTACCTTTGTTTCTTTTTACATATAATTTGTTTAGTTTTATTAATTGATTGTTAATTTTGTTATTAACCCTCCAGTACCCGTTCAAAATTTTAAGACTTCCGTACCCGCACCGGTCTCGCAGTCCGACACCCTCTGCCACCTGCATAAAAATAATAAGATATCTTATGGCATTAGTTTCTTGTTCACTAATGTCTTCATAATCAGATATTTCCTGTTCAGTGTCACTGTTCATTTCCCTAGTTTCCAATAAATTATCTTCGTCAGACAATCGCACATCATCAGAAAACGCGTTGTCGACATCCTCCTCCGCTATTATATCTCGCATCGTCTGTTCTAGTCGCGCCTGTTCTTTCTCATAAAATCTGCCATGACTATAATAATGTTTTGGTATAACAGTGTTACTAAAAATGCCGAAAATACTTCCTTCTCCTCACATTAGTGGTATATCAAAGGTAAAAATAAAAGCAACTCGGGTACCCGCTTTGGTCTCTGAAACCGAAATTATAAATAACTTTTAAACCACTGCACGCACGAACTCAAAACTGCATACGGATCTTCAATGGCAATATATAGGAAGGTAGTGAAATGGGCGGTAAACTAACGCTAGAACATTAAGTAATATACTGCATCATGTGTTTGCTCGGTCTCACAGACCGTAAACGGGTACTGAAGGGTTAACTTTTGTTTTTTTTATATAATTATCCTATATTATTTTAAAATCATTTTGTTAATTTTATTAATTGATGGTTGATTTTCTAGTTAACTTTATATATATATATATATATATATATATATATATATATATATATTACGAAGGTTTTCGCGGCTGATATGTATTAAAGGTAAACATTTCAGGGTGTCATACCGCTTAATAAATTCGAAGATTTCTTCAACTGGTTGAAGAACATCTTGAATGGCACTTGGAGTTGGACGACGTTTCGACGAAATCACATTCGTCATTTTCAAGTCCTTGTAGTCCTGGTTTGGCTTCTAGTTATGCGGCAACACGACGGACTGTCAACTTGATGTACAGCTGACTGAATAGGTTGTTTATCAATTACTGTGGCAACTAGCATCGAGGGAGCTGTACTGCTAGAACGGATGGCTGGTGTTCGCAGAGAATGGCCGGCCGTTGCTTGTAGTAACGTTGGTAACCACGATGCAGGTAATCGGCTTGTGTCGTCGCGGGTGTTCATACAATTCGGACGTTTCACGATTTCGATGGCTTCTCGTATGATGCATGCGTCTTTGTGTTCGACGCTGGCAATGCTCTTGGTGTTGTCGAAATCAATCTTGTGCGAAGTATCCCATATATGATGCACTAGCGATGAAGTGTGTTCCATCTTCTTAACATAATTCTGATGTTCCTCCTTGCGTGCCTTTATTCTCCGGTTGGTGTGGCCTATGTAGCTGCTATCGCAATCCCGACACGGTATCTCGTAGACTCCGTGGTTTTCCAAAGGGATGTACTCTTTAGGATTCCTCAGTATGGACTGGATTATTCTATCCGTGGTAAAGGTTGTCCTGATGTTACATTTTCTAAGGATTCTTCCGATTTTCTCTGTCGTGCCTCGGATGTAAGGCAGGTACGCCGTGCCACAAGGTCTCTCCTCCTCTGCGTCTTGCGTTTTGGTCTTCGGTGGTCGGAACGCTTTCCTAATCGCTGCTCTGCCATAACCATTTTGTTCGAATACTCGAGCAAGGGTTGCTAATTCTTGTCTTGTATTCTCCTTGTCGGCTATCCTTCTTGATCTACAAACTAGTGTTGTCAGGACTGATTGTAGTTGAGCAGGGTGGTGGTGTGAATTAGCATTTAGGTAGCGATTGGTGTGCGTGGTCTTCCTATAAACCGTGTGCCCCAATTTTCCATTCTTCTTGGTGATGAGAACGTCTAGGAATGGAAGGTGGTTGTTCTTCTCCAATTTCATCGTAAACTGGATCTTATTATGGATGCTATTGAGATGGGTAAGGAAATCAGCAAGTCGATTCTTACCATGACCCCATATGGCAAAGACATCATCGACATACCGAAGCCAAAGTTTCGGTTTGTAAATGGTGCTGTCCAGTGCTTTCGATTCGAAGTCCTCCATGAAGAGATTCGCAATGACGGGAGACAAAGGTGAACCCATCGGCGCTCCTTCTACTTGCTTGTAGCGTTGGCCATTATAGATGAAATATGTATTCTGGAGACAATGATCGGCAAGTTTGATTGGCTAAACCACCCAAATCGAATCTATCCCGTGATGAATATTTGGCACTCAAGAATCTTCGTCAGAACAACAACATCATTATTCTTCCTGCAGACAAAGGAAATGTCACCGTTATCATGAACAACGATGACTACCACTCTAAAATGATTTCTTTACTGCAGGACAGTGCTTACAAATGTATCTCCACAGATCCAACAACGTATTTGGAGAAGACCACCAAGTCGAAGATAAAGGAGAGTATCATCGAAACTGAAGTGCAAAATCAACTTATACCTAGAGAAAAATCGTCTAAATGTCCCAAGATATACGGTCTCCCAAAAATTCATAAGGATGGAACACCGCTTAGGCCTATCGTTAGTTCCATAGGATCACCTATCCAACGACTTGCAGCGTTCGTAGCTAAACATCTGCAGCCGCATGTGGCAGATGCGGCTTCATACGTTATGAATTCTACCCACTTCATCGAGATGCTGCAAAAGGAGAAAATTACACCGACCGATATCCTCGTGAGCTTTGACGTCGTCTCTCTGTTTACTAAAGTGCCAGTTGCCGAAGCTCTAAACGTCATTAAACAGAAGTATGATCCACCTCAACACATAATCAAACTTGCCGATCATTGTCTCCAGAATACATATTTCATCTATAATGGCCAACGCTACAAGCAAGTAGAAGGAGCGCCGATGGGTTCACCTTTGTCTCCCGTCATTGCGAATCTCTTCATGGAGGACGAATCGAAAGCACTGGACAGCACCATTTACAAACCGAAACTTTGGCTTCGGTATGTCGATGATGTCTTTGCCATATGGGGTCATGGTAAGAATCGACTTGCTGATTTCCTTACCCATCTCAATAGCATCCATAATAAGATCCAGTTTACGATGGAATTGGAGAAGAACAACCACCTTCCATTCCTAGACGTTCTCATCACCAATAAGAATGGAAAATTGGGGCACACGGTTTATAGGAAGACCACGCACACCAATCGCTACCTAAATGCTAATTCACACCACCACCCTGCTCAACTACAATCAGTCCTGACAACACTAGTTTGTAGATCAAGAAGGATAGCCGACAAGGAGAATACAAGACAAGAATTAGCAACCCTTGCTCGAGTATTCGAACAAAATGGTTATGGCAGAGCAGCGATTAGGAAAGCGTTCCGACCACCGAAGACCAAAACGCAAGACGCAGAGGAGGAGAGACCTTGTGGCACGGCGTACCTGCCTTACATCCGAGGCACGACAGAGAAAATCGGAAGAATCCTTAGAAAATGTAACATCAGGACAACCTTTACCACGGATAGAATAATCCAGTCCATACTGAGGAATCCTAAAGAGTACATCCCTTTGGAAAACCACGGAGTCTACGAGATACCGTGTCGGGATTGCGATAGCAGCTACATAGGCCACACCAACCGGAGAATAAAGGCACGCAAGGAGGAACATCAGAATTATGTTAAGAAGATGGAACACACTTCATCGCTAGTGCATCATATATGGGATACTTCGCACAAGATTGATTTCGACAACACCAAGAGCATTGCCAGCGTCGAACACAAAGACGCATGCATCATACGAGAAGCCATCGAAATCGTGAAACGTCCGAATTGTATGAACACCCGCGACGACACAAGCCGATTACCTGCATCGTGGTTACCAACGTTACTACAAGCAACGGCCGGCCATTCTCTGCGAACACCAGCCATCCGTTCTAGCAGTACAGCTCCCTCGATGCTAGTTGCCACAGTAATTGATAAACAACCTATTCAGTCAGCTGTACATCAAGTTGACAGTCCGTCGTGTTGCCGCATAACTAGAAGCCAAACCAGGACTACAAGGACTTGAAAATGACGAATGTGATTTCGTCGAAACGTCGTCCAACTCCAAGTGCCATTCAAGATGTTCTTCAACCAGTTGAAGAAATCTTCGAATTTATTAAGCGGTATGACACCCTGAAATGTTTACCTTTAATATATATATATATATATATATATATATATATATATATAATTATCCTATTTGATTTCGTAATAATTTTGTAAATTTTATTAACTTATTGTCTTTTTATATGTAATTATCTGGGGATTTTGCAAGTAATTTTGTTAATTTTATTAATTATGTTTGTTTTGCACTTAACCCATTAATTTTAATTTTGTTTTATACTTTATACTCTGCACACTATATGTATGTATGAGGAAAGTTGTATCGGCACTGCCGCCTACTTTCAATAAATAATAATAATAATAATAATACCCGGTGCTTTCCTGTTTTTTAGAGTCTTTATTCCTTTTATTATCTCGTTTAGTTGAAACTCTATTTGTAATTCTTCTTCTTGTGCTTGTGTTTCAGTATCTTCTTCCGTATTATAAAGATCCCTAAAGTAATCTTCCCATTCATTTTGCGAAATATGTTTTGTACATTTTCCACACCTTCCTTTGTGCCCCATGGTCCATGTCGCTCGTGAATCTTTGCCAGTATTCAGTCTTGATTCTTCTAATTTTAGAATTTACGCTGTTTCTTACTTCGATGTATCGATCACGTTTGTCTTGCGATAGCGAGCTTTTATATTCTAAGTACGCCTTATTCTTTTCTTCTGCTAATTCTTTTACTTCTGTAGTAAACCATGGTTTTTTTAATTCTGGGCGTTAATGTTAACTTTTCTGACCCCTACTGATTCTTTGGCTGCTTCCGATATGCACTTTTTGTTAAGTTTTTCCACGTATCTTCTACGTCTCTGTGTGTAAAATCATCCCTTCTTAGCTTAGTAGTTAGCCTGTTCGAATATAGTTCCCGGGTGCTTTGTATGTCAAAAGATTCTATGTTATATTTTTCGAGATATACTGGGGTATGTTTTATTCTTGTGGGATCTCCTATTACCATCTTGACTAGATTATGATCTCTGCTTATATTAGCCGATGTAAGCACTCGTACGTCAAATATATCTGTTGGTGTTATGGTCCTATTTGTTATTATGTAGTCAATAACTGATTTGTGTCCACGAGTGTTGTTAAATGTATATTTATGTTGTTCTTTATGCCGAAAAAATGTATTATTTATCCTCAGTTTATTTCTGGCACAGATGTCGATCAAATATTCGCCGTTTTCATTTCTTGTTGATTCATTGAATCTTTGCTTCACCCGGGTATTTGTTCGTTTCCTATTCTAGCATTTAACTCTCCCATCAGGATAACTTTGTGGTTCGGATTGATGTGATCGAGCGTCTTCTGGAGGTCTCTATAGACATTTTCGGTGTCTTCTTTTGGTTTTGTTATGTCCGGGGCGTATACACTGATTATATGTAAAAATGTTTTGTTAATGCTGAGGCTTACTTGAATAATTCTATCGCTTACATATACGATGTTCTTAATCGCGTTTGTGTATTTTTTGTGGAGTAGTATTCCTACTCCTGAATGTGCTCGTTCCTGTTTCGCTTTTCCACAATAAACGAAGATGTAATTTTCATAGAGCGCCGTTCCCTTCCCTTTCTCTTTCGTTTCAGATAGGGCGCATCTATCTATCTTGTGTTTCTTCATCTCTATTAGAATTTTCTGGTCTTTTCCATTCCATGTTGTGATGTTCCGGCATGCTACTCTTGATACAATTCTTTGCTTTTTCCATAATCTTGACCTTTTTCTTGCATTGGTCGTCATAGTGAGATTCCGTCCGGTGGTTTCCGAGGCTTGATCTTCCGTTCTGTGAGCGTGTATTCGTTTTTACGGCGGGTAGGCTGCTAACCCGTTCCATCCAACCCTTTTAGTCGCCTCTTACGACAAGCAGGGATACTGTGGGTTTATTCTAACCCCAACCCACAGGGGTTTCATACTAAAAAACTGCTGCAGTCTGTGGTTTGAATCTGACACCAATATTCGAAATTTATTGGGGAATCCAAAAGACAAACGTGAGACTTTAGGAAAATCTGGAATTTACGAAATTAAAGGTTCCCATTGTGATTCTAAATATATTGGGCAAACAAGTCGTAATTTTCGTACTAGGTTTAAAGAACACATAGTTCATTTTAGAGTCAACATATTCCAAAAATCTAATATTGCCCAACATATTCACGAGGTTATACGGGTCATAGTATTACGGAAAGTAACCTAAAAATTGAAAAGACGCTAAAGGCATCCCCACTATACCCATACTTCAATTTATGTATCGGTACTTATTGATTAATTCGTTTAATTTATTTATTTAATGTTTGTTCAATAATTTTTTTATAGCCCCTGGTATAACACGGTACAAAACCCGACACAAAACCCGCACAGCTGACGCCACTGTTACGTTTTTACGTTCGGGCTATTTAAAAATTATACGACGCTTCTTGTATTAAACATTTATTTACAACTATTAATTATTCTTATTTACAAACACACGAATTAACAAGGCAGAACACAAATTACTTAAACTAACGAACTACAGGCATTTCTAACAACGATACATTTATTTATTTATATGCGCTGGATTAAACATCAATTATTTATTTGGCTATTTACGATTTAAACACTAACGATTCATATGGTTATTTTTCTGTTAGTTATTTCACACGGTTCATTTATATGGGAGCTCTACGCGCTTCGCTGCCGAATTCGAACTGATGAGAACTGATTTCTTATTTTCGCCGCGCGTATTTATATCGGGTAATTTCCTTCGAGTTCAATCTAGACTTCGCTAGACCTTTCTTGGAACCGCATGACGCATCCATCGCAGCTGGCGCCAAGCGCGCTGACGTCACGCGTCTGCACCTGGGGTCCAAGGTTGCTTTCGGACTATTCGGCCGCTGACTCATGCGTCTGCATCGGCCCGATGGCAAGGTCGTTACACTATATTCTTCTATTATTTAGGGAATGCAGTATGTACCACAAGTAATTACATTTTATAAAATAATTTATTGTTGGTCAGTGGTCTAGTTTCAACGGTGTAGATTATGAATTAACATTTAATATAAGTCATGTTACTAGGTCGTGTTGAATTGTATAATCGCACTATGTATTATGTTTACAACCGTAGATCTAGTGTGGTTTATAAATATAGAATTTATTTTTGAGTAAATCAGTACAGTATTAATGATAGCTGTGTGCTTCTTCTTTATGAGTTGCTGTAGACCACAAATGTCTTCAATGAAAAGTTTGACTAAATCATCAACGATGGTCTAATTATTATCAAATTTTCATCCCTTCGGTACCTTGTTACGGTATCAAACGGTTCTTACGACCCCTGCCGATGGGCAGGCACCGATCGCTAGACGAATCCGGGAAATGTGGAAGATCGATAAAACAGGCTAAAGGCCCCAGCTGAAATGCGCTCAGGGAGATGGGCGGGGTTAACACCGATACGCCACAGGGCGAGCGTTACTTAATACGTGTTGATGGTTATCAAAGAATGGGCGCCTCCAGCTCTGAGTCGGGATCTCCACGTTCTGCCGGAACTGGACTGCGGAACGGGGCGGGGTTACAATCAAGTACTACTTCGGGTAGCACCTGAATAGCTATTTCGAGAAAATCCGCGAATAACTATGTCGAGCAAATACGCGAATAACTATTTCGAGAAAATACGCGAACAACTATGTCGAGAAAATCCGCGAATAACTATGTCGAGCAAATACGCGAATAACTATTTCGAGAAAATACGCGAATAACTATGTCGAGAAAATACGCGAATAACTATTTCGGGAAAATACGTGAATAACTATTTCGAGAAAATACGCGAATAACTATTTCGAGAAAATGCGCGAATTACTATTTCGAGAAAATCGCAGTACAATGCCAGCCGCAACCACCTACCTGGAAGGCCTACCCTCCGCGTCATGGTCCTCGCCTCACAGCTGTAGTGTCACAGCGACACAGTCGCCCTGTAATATGTATACACCAACACAATAGTGTCAAGAAGAAACAAAACGGCGATAATATTAATACGTCTATTGGATCCCTGGGGGTGATCTAAATACATACATATATACACAGGTTACAAAACATCTTGGTTTTTAAAAGGAACTTAATGGTTAAGCCCAGCTGGGGAATAGCGCTTAATGCCTAAGGGGTTGGCGTACAGTCGAGTCGGGTACCTCATCCAAGCCAGGTGTAATGGGTAAACGTGGGCTTAAACCCAACGGCCGGCCGCCGTTACGCGTGCAAACAAAACCTGAATTCGGGCCCGAAACCTCTGAACACCCTGTACTAGGTCGTGATAAAATTTGCCTGGCGGCACAAACCAACGAGAGTTAATCTTAAATTTAGGCGCTGACGGCGCTGTCGATTAAGTGGGCTAACGGTGCGCGAACTGACGCACACCACTGGATTTTTCAGCAGAGTGTACTTTCACTGCACTCTATCACACAAAGTGTTCCGCCCACAACGTGCGATTATGATTGGCACCGCACTGCAGCAATTTGTATGCGAGAAGCGGTACTCAGGAAATTAGTTGAACAAAGCAAGCGTCAGTACGCACAAATGCTATTTTTACAAGGAGTGTACCACGCTCTGGCGTCGCATTGCAGCAATTTGTATGCGAGAAGCGGTACTCACGAAATTAGTTGAACAAAGCAAGCGTCAGTACGCACAAAGCTATTTTTACACGGAGTGTACAACGCTCTGGCTTCGCATTGCAGCAATTTGTATGCGAGATGCGGTACTCACAAAATTAGTTGATCAAAGCAAGCGTCAGTATGCACAAATGTTATTTTTCAAGCGTTACCTGGCTAGTTCGGCCATCTTGCAGATGGGGAAACTTCCCTGGCAGCAAATGGTATGCGGGACTTGGCATTGCGGCGAAGCTCAAACGATGCGGAAGGCGAAAATGGCTGGCTTACTCACGAGTCCCCTTGTCGGGAAAAGTCTGCGACGACCTACCTAGGTTATACAGAACTTGAGGACATCGCCGTTGCAATAAATGGACACAGCTATTATTATCCCGCACGCTTACTCAAAGAACTGCGGTTATTAAGCTAATAAAACGGCATGTTGCTGTGTTCCTGCGACGACTTGTTGCACCGAGAGCACCAACTGTTTCACACGTGTAGACCGTTTAGCGAGCCCCTGCCGACTGCCGCGATAATCGCGTGCGTCCGGTGCTCCTGAACTTCATGGAAAAACGCTCCAGCCAATCCTAACACAGAATTTCCTAGACACGCGACTTTTGGCGCGAGAATGGGCACTACCCCTCCTGTCGCACAAGCAGCGTAATTTCTAGAAGGTTCGAAAATCTTGCGAGCGTTAACACACGGCTATCAAAGCACCAACAAAGGGGTGCCCCAGATGACGAGAAATACTGCGCTTGGAGGCCAAATATGTCCAAAATCATTATTATGGAATTATACGATGAAGCCAAATAAGTAACTAAAAGGGTTTAACATACGGGCATGCTGCCTTAAAGCCTAAGTGGCTAATTAAATTACGGTTGGGTGCCAAAATGACCTGACACTCCCCTTACTTGAAAGAGAGTTCCCCGAAGTCTCTTAAAATCAACGGGGCATTTTGTTACTGCGCCGCGAGAACTCAGACGACCTACTAACACACATACGATAGGCTGCACCCCCGAAGGAATTACACACACTGGTTACCAGGTAGGGTGCAAAAGGTGGTAAGAGAGAGAAGAGGAAGAAGATAGACTGGATACGCCAGTAGAAATACGAAAATTTGGGTAAGGACCTGGCGATTCGCTGACGGCTAGTACTCACTCCCCGGACCACGAAAAACGGGCGACGAAAGACATGATCTCCCAAAGGAGTGGTACTCCGCCAGGGGTCCACAAAACGACTCAATGTCTGGCTCCCTCGGGGAACCAGACGGGCAATAACTAAATAGAAGCCAAAGACGGTCTTGTAACCCGGCGCGACCGCCCCTCCAAATTAGGAGTGCTCCATCAACGGGCCAAAAAGGCCATGTAAGTATGCATGTAAAATAAACCAATTATCCGACCAGGCCCAAAACGGGCGTGGCACGCACTGCGGCGACGGCCACGAAACGCCGACTGGACCTTAACACCGGATCCATGACGGTCGCCTAACAGCGCGGTTTTGGAAGGTGGAAAAGAAAAAGGAACAAAGGGGTTGGGCAGTTGTCGCCGGGACACGGTAGATAAAATTGATGAGAAGAAAAGAAAGGCAAAGATAGAACAAAGAGAAGAGTGGTTTGGGGCTTTATACAAAAACAACAAATGCCGGTAAAAATGCGCGGCCAGCGCTCGTCGAAATCGGGTGAGTAAAAATGTCTTACGCCCATGCACTCTTCCGACCAACCTTTCCAATAGAACACAGGGAGACAATCCGGGGGGGCAAGAATGGAATCCCGGTCGATCCGTCCCACGAGCCTCCTGAAGGGGCACGCTGCGCGTCACGGGATCAGCGCATTGTGGGATTCCCACAACAAGCAAGTTCGCAGTCCAGACGGCCAGGAACAACCACGGTAACGGCCCGAGGCCGAAAATGGGTGCGCCAAAGGGCATCAGGGGGATCGGGCGCTAGCAAGCTAAGCGTCCGTAGGATTGGGTTTAAGATCGTTCGCGTGCCAAGTGCCTCTTGGGGCACCGGTCTCACCAGACAACTCGTAAGTGGCAAGCGAAACTTTGCGACTAATGTAGAACGGCCCTACAAATTTTGGGGCCAACTTGGCGTTAAAATACTTAGCCGCGTCGGAAAGTACGTAATTACGGCGCCAAACCGTATCGCCAACGGCAAACTGGGCGGGACGCCGTCGTAAGTCGTAGGTAGCCTTTGAGGCTTTGTATGCTGCGTCGAGTCGTTTGACAATGTCTTCATATACCGACCTTAACGCGGGGGTCCGTCGCAATAAGTCTTCGCGACTCTCTACCCGTATTTGTTCCGAAACATCTACCTCCTCAGGGTTATCGGCACGCGTCCCCTCTAACTGTATCTCTCGACCGAAATTGGCGAAATAAGGGGTCATGCCGGTGACTTCGTGTACTGCGGTGCGCACGGCGCAAGCAACCTTCGACAAATATTTATCCCACTCCCGGTGGTTGTCCTTGACGTACGAAGCTAGCATAGTTTTCAAAACTCGATTTACGCGTTCTACTGGGTTGGCCTGCGCATGATAATGTGCATTAAAGATAATTCGTGATTTATATGTATCGGTGAGTTGTCGGAATTCTCTGCTGCAAAACTGTACGCCATTGTCAACCAAGACGTACTGGGGGGCTCCGAAGAGCAAGAAAACGTCGTTCTCAATCTTCTGCGTTACTGCGGATGCAGTGGCGGTACGCAACGGGAAGAAAAGGGTGAATTTGGTAAAATAGTCAGCCACAGATAGAATATATACGTAGCCTTTCTTTGAACGGGGCAGCGGCCCTACGATGTCGATAGATATCATTTGCCACGGCTTATCTACAACGGGGTGACGACACATTAAGCCGGCCGGGCGTTTCTGTTCGGGTTTCTGCGCTAAACACGTCGCGCAACGGGTAACGTAGCGGGTCACATCCGCCTTAAGTTTGGGTCAGTAATATTGTTGGGCAAACCGACCGTAAGTTTTGTAGATACCCAAATGGCCTGCGGTAGGTTCATCATGGTTTTTGCGAAGAATTTCGGCACGTTGAGGCTTCGGAATTACCTCCTTCCAACTACTGTCACCGTCAAGTTCGGGGTACTTTACGTTAACATGCTTGAACAATTTACCTCGGGACAGTTTCCACGCTGAGTATTTGAAGGGTTTCTCTACAACGCGTCTGCATATTTGCCTATACCAACGGTCAGTTTGGCTATCACGTGGCGTCTGAGCGTCCTCCTCGGGTCCTTCGGATTCGACAACCGAGACTGCGTCTACTTCGGGTATAGCACGCGACAGCGTGTCCGGGACGACGTGGTCTTTTCCCTTACGGTGCTTGATCGTAAAGTCGTATTGCTGTATAAGGACGGACCATCGGGCAAGTCTCCCGGTGGGTTCCTTAAGGTTGTTAAGCCAAACAAGTGAGTGATGGTCGGTAATGACTGTGAAATGGATGCCTTCTAAATAAGGGCGTAACTTCTCTATGGCCCAAAGGACGGCCAAACATTCGCGTTCCGTAACCGAATAATTACGCTCGGGTTTCGTAAGAGTCCGACTAATGTAACAGATGACCTGTTCTTGGCCATCAATGGTCTGAGTCAACACAGCGCCGATACCAACATTTGAAGCGTCTGTCTGTACGGCAAACGGGAGAGAAAAATCGGGACACGACAAAATAGGTGCCGAAACTAGGCAATTTTTAATAGTGGCGAAGGCGGCTTCGCACGACTCGGTCCACTCAAACTTCTGAAACTTTTTCAATAGCGACGTTAGCGGGGCGATAATGGCTGAGAAATTCGGTATAAAACGCCGGTACCACGACGCCATGCCAATTACACGACGTATCTCCGAAACGTTCTTAGGTTGCGGTAAGTTGAGAATTGCTGAGACTTTATCGGGATCGACTAAGAGTTCTTGGGCGTTAACGACGTAGCCCAGGTACCGCAATTCCGGTTGGCAAAAATGGATTTTTTCACGTCCCAACGTTAAACCAGCGTCACTTAGCCGCTGCAGCACTTCATCAAGTATCTCGACGTGTTTTTCAAAAGACGGGGTGCAAATAATCACGTCATCCAAGTAAACAAAGACGTAAGGTTCCAACTCGGGACCCAACACATGGTCGACGAAACGGTGCCAAGTCGCTGCCGCGTTATGGAGCCCAAAGGGCATCCGAGTAAACTGGAATAACCCGCGACCGGGTACTGTATAGGCTGTTAGTTCCTTGGATTGGTCGTCCATTTCAATCTGCCAGTACGCGGACTTGATGTCAAGCGACGTTATGAACCGAGCATCGCGTGAACGGTCCAAAATTGACGACATGTAAGGTATCGGGTAGGCGTCCTTCTCGGTGACGCTGTTTAACTTGCGAAAGTCAACGCAAAAACGATAGGTTCCATCTTTTTTCTTAACCAACAAAATAGGCCCGACTAGGCTGAACGGGATCGTTCCACGACGCCTGACTTGAGCATACTATCCAACTCAGCATCGATATGCGCCTGCATTGCGGGAGAGACCGGGTAGTATCGTTGTTTAATCGGTGCTGCATTAGTAGTGATCTTATGTCTAACGTACTTGGCGCAGCCGAGTTTGGGTTTAGCGGTAGTAAAATGTAGGTTAACAAGGCTGTCTAATTGGGCTCGTTGGGCTGAGTTCAGGTCGAAATTCGACTGTAGATTGCCGGTAGGAGTATCAATGGTTGCTAAGTTAGGTTTTGAGAATTCCCACTCGCCTCGGAACACATCAGGGACTATTCCCACGGACTTCCAAAAGTCTATGCCTAAGATTAGGGTGTGCGGAACCTCCGGAACTATTAACACGTCGATAGTTACGACCCTGTCATTCAAACGAATAGGCAGGTGAATAGTACCTAAACTTGTCACGGTTTGGCCATTTGCCACTGAGCAAATGGGTCGCAGTTTCTTATTTACACGTAAGCCTACTGTGCGCAATACGTCCCAACCTTTAGCTCCTAAAATCGTTCGGTTCGCTCCTGAGTCCAACAACGCTAACAACTCGAAACCCATAATTTCAACTGTCACATGTGGTCGACGGTCGTCCGATGACCTTTCCAATATGTAGTCTAGGATGATTTTGTTTTTCTGAAACGTAGCCTCGCACTCATCGATAAGTCCCTTCATAAATTTAGTCGAATTACTAAACACGCGCGAGGACACTGCTCGACTGTTCAGCGTCTCGCGGGGTCGTTTCCCTGTCCCTTATTTCTCGATCGACAACGAGGACAAGTATTCACGGTCACTTCTGGTCTGCCGCAACGGTAACAAAATGTCTTCTCGCGGGGTCGCGAACACTTGCTGGCTCTATGGCCTGGCTCGTTACAATTCCAACACCGCATACTTGACGTTGGTGCCGGTTCTCTGGTTCTTCTCTCGGGAGTATTAGCTCTACGTGCTTCTACAACCTTGACTGGGTACGTTTCCGCGGCAGGCGCGACTTCAACATATGCTAAGTCTGTTTCCAGGTCAGACTTCTTCCTAGATGGCGGCACGTAAGTTTCGATAGCGTAACGCCGTTCTTCAATCTTACGACCGTATTGCGCTAACTCGCTGATCGACCGGACTTCTGTCAACCCTAATTGGGTTTGATATAGTGGTGCAATATTATGCAGTAAAATGTGCAATTGCCTCTCCTCGGATAGTGCTTCCGTCAACCGCAAAAACATTGTGCGCATGATCGCGATATAGATGCCCATAGTTTCCGTAGGGCCTTGCGTACGACGTTTAATTTCGTCCAACAAACGTTCATCGTAGTTGGTAGGCGAGAACTCTAAGCGTAACAAGTTGACTAACTGTTGCCAAGTGTTAGGGGTCGCTCTATTAGCGCGGTACTATAAGTAATGCGTTGCCCGAAAACAGATCGATGGCCTGCATGAATAATTCGTCTTCGGTAAGGTTTCTGGCCACTCGGAGTTCGTTAACACGCTCAATGAAAGCGTTGACTGGTAGACCTTTAGGGCCACCGGAAAATTGTACATTCCATTTCGAAACAGGGGTTGCTTTGAATGCGATCGTGCGTGACACAGGCGAGGCGGCGAAACTCGGAGTCGACATAGTTGCCGACGTCGTAGTCGTAGTCGAAATCGCGACGGTAGTAATAGGTGCGACACCGGATATCGATGGTAGCGACACAGGACTTTCCTCCTCCACAGTCGTCGTAGACGGCCTTAGCTTAATTTGCCTAATTTCGTAGGTTGGGCGTATAATTGACAACTCCGCAAATGCTTTTTGTTTGAGCGCTTGCTCTTCCTCGGTTACGGCGGAGCTATTCGTAAGACGGTTCATCCCGTGATAAAATTTCGTTTTGATCGCCAATTCCTTAGTCGGGTTTGCTAGATGCGTTTGAATTTTCTCCTCTAATTCGTTAATCAACGTTGTTATTGCTGTCATGTTCTCCTCGTCCTTCTTCTCTTATTACGCCGCGCAAGCGAGAGCGCAACAGGGGGACCGTACCGGTAGCGTCGTGGCCTCTGATTCTCAATTCGTATCCAACTTTAGTACCATTTTTCGATTAGGAAAGAAACGGTTCACGGAACAAAACGGTTTCGCACACGATTGTACTCGATAGTAAGCGTTAGCGTCGACGTTCGCGTTCGCGTCCGATAAGCTACTTAAATCATATATCCGAAACAAATCGTAGAAACTGTCAAAACGGGAGAAATCGGGAGAAAGATAGCCAAAGGGATAGTGGATGGCTTAACGAGACTCTCAAGGGGTGGTCTTCAAAGAGACCCACAAATGACCCCCAAAAATGAGGTCGGGCGTTGTCACGCAACCAAAAAGGTTCGCGTTGGACAGCCAAGATAAAGCAGACAACTGGTGGCTTAATAAGAAAAACAAACATATAGAGCCCCACGTTGGGTGCTAAAATAAGCCTGTTACGGTATCAAACGGTTCTTACGACGCCTGCCGATGGGCAGGCACCGATCGCTAGACGAATCCGGGAAATGTGGTACGCTCACCCTGGAAGATCGATAAAACAGGCTAAAGGCCCCAGCTGAAATGCGCTCAGGGAGATGGGCGGGGTTAACACCGATACGCCACAGGGCGAGCGTCACTTAATACGTGTTGATGGTCATCAAAAAATGGGCGCCACCAGCTCTGACTCGGGATCTCCTTCTACTACTTCGGGTAGCACCTGAATAGCTATTTCGAGAAAATCCGCGAATAACTATGTCGAGAAAATACGCGAATAACTATTTCGAAAAAATACGCGAACAACTATGTCTAGAAAATACGCGAATAACTATTTCGAGAAAATGCGCGAATTACTATTTCGAGAAAATACGCGAATAACTATGTCGAGAAAATACGCGAATAACTATTTCGAGAAAATACGCGAATAACTATTTCGAGAAAATACGCGAATAACTATTTCGAGAAAATGCGCGAATTACTATTTCGAGAAAATCGCCGTACAATTCCAGCCGCAACCACCTACCTGGAAGGCCTATCCTCCGCGTCTGGTCCTCGCCTCACAGCTGTAGTGGCACTGCGACACAGTCGCTCTGTAATATGTATACACCAACACAATAGTGTCAAGAAGAAACAAAACGGCGATAATATTAATACGTCTATTGGATCCCTGGGGGTGATCTAAATACATACATATATACACAGGTTAGAAAACATCATGGTTTTTAAAAGGAACTTAATGGTTAAGCCCAGCTGAGGAATAGCGCTTAATGCCTAAGGGGTTGGCCTACAGTCGAGTCGGGTACCTCATCCAGGCCAGGTGTAATGGGTAAACGTGGGCTTAAACCCAACGGCCGGTCGCCGTTACGCGTGCAAACAAAACCTGAATTCGGGCCCGAAACCTCTGAACACCCTGTACTAGGTCGTGATAAAATTTGCCTGGCGGCACAAACCAGCGCTGTCGATTAAGTGGGCTAACGGCGCGCGAACTGACGCACACCACTGGATTTTTCAGCAGAGTGTACTTTCACTGCACTCTATCACACAAAGTGTTTCGCCCACAACGTGCGATTATGATTGGCACCGCACTGCAGCAATTTGTATGCGAGAAGCGGTACTCAGGAAATTAGTTGAACAAAGCAAGCGCCAGTACGCACACATGCTATTTTTACAAGGAGTGTACCACGCTCTGGCGTCGCATTGCAGCAATTTGTATGCGAGAAGCGGTACTCACGAAATTAGTTGAACAAAGCAAGCGTCAGTACGCACAAATGCTATTTTTACACGGAGTGTACTACGCTCTGGCTTCGCATTGCAGCAATTTGTATGCGAGATGCGGTACTCATAAAATTAGTTGATCAAAGCAAGCGTCAGTCTGCACAAATGTTATTTTTTAAGCGTTACCTGGCTAATTCGGCCATCTTGCAGATGGGGAAACTTCCCTGGCAGCAAATGGTATGCGGGACTTGGCATTGCGGCGAAGCTCAAACGATGCGGAAGGCGAAAATGGCTGGATTACTCACGAGTCCCCTTGTCGGGAGAAGTCTGCGACGACCTACCTAGGTTATGCAGAACTTGAGGACATCGCCGTTGCAATAAATGGACACAGCGATTATTATCCCGCACGCTTACTCAAAGAACTGCGGTTATTAAGCTAATAAAACGGCATGTTGCTGTGTTCCTGCGACGACTTGTTGCACCGAGAGCACCAACTGTTTCACACGTGTAGACCGTTTAGCGAGCCTCTGTCGACTGCCGCGATAATCGCGTGCGTCCGGTGCTCCTGAGCTTCATGGAAAAACGCTCCAGCCAATCCTAACACAGAATTTCCTAGACACGCGACTTTTGGCGCGAGAATGGGCACTACCCCTCCTTGTCGCACAAGCAGCGTAATTTCTAGAAGGTTCGAAAATCTTGCGAGCGTTAACACACGGCTATCAAAGCACCAACAAAGGGGTGCCCCAGATGACGAGACATACTGCGCTTGGAGGCCAAATATGTCCAAAATCATTATTATGGAATTATACGATGAAGCCAAATAAGTAACTAAAAGGGTTTAACATACGGGCATGCTGCCCTAAAGCCTAAGTGGCTAATTAAATTACGGTTGGGTGCCAAAATGACCTGACAACCTACCATTACTAATCTGGTCTTCTCAGTCAGCACAATCTATCTATCTCTGAGTCACTTACTAAAGTAATTTCAGATAGCAGATGCCATAGGTGCTAAATGTAAACGGTAGTAGCTGTCAATTTTATTTCTTGCATTTTTTCTGTCTAAAAAAATTGTTTGTTAGTACTCATACCTACATTTTCCTGAATAAAACTCTATTCCATTTGTAATTTCAGATTGATCACCTTACGGTATTCTGCCCCAGTGAAGTTTCTCTTCTGGAAACGACAACAGTTGAAGACAATTGGAGAGCGCATCGTCAAGCTGCTGGTCGACATGAATTTTGAAAGTCACCCGGTGATAGTGCACTGTTTCTCCAATGGAGGTGCCTTTCTCTACCAGAACTTCTCGTTGGCCTTAGAGCGAAGTTCTAAACCAATACAGGTTGGACGGTGTCTTTAAATATGTTTTTACAATTAAGTTTGGATTTTGTCAGGTCAAGGGTGTGGTATTTGATTCGGCACCAGGCCCTCGGCGCATCCTGAGCTTGTATCGAGCGATGTCAGCAATAATTGGTGGTGGATTCTTATTCAATTTTCCCGTATCGCTACTTGTGACGGCTTTTCTCATCCTAATGTGGGAGTACGATGTAAGTGCCGTCTGAGATGTGGCACCAAATAACTTTTGCGATTGCAGATACTGAAAAGCTATTTTTATCCCGACGACTTCCAAACTGATCCGGTCGAATATTTAAAGATCCAGGGTAACAATTGCCCACAGCATTTTATATATTCCAAGGCTGATAGGTTAATACTGTATCAGGTATGTAAGTTACTAGTTATAAACACAGTCAATGTTATGTGTAACATTGCAGGATGTCGAAAAATTTATAGAAATTAGGAAATCTAAGGGCGTCGAAGTATCAGCAATAAAATTTGAGGACAGCCCACACGTTAAGCATTACACGGACTACAGGGATGACTATGTGACGTCTCTATGCAACTTCTTGAGTAGATGTCTTAAAGGAAAGACTAATTAAGCACGGCGAGGGACGTTTTATAAACTTTGACACACAAGCATTTATGCATATACAGTAGTTCTTATAGGAAACTTTGTTATGTTTCTTTGAATAGTACCTAAGTGTTATATTTATAAATTCTATTGTTACGTTACTTATATTCCTAGGTATGCACGTTTATTTGCAAATACATTTTTCGCAGTTAGTGTTAAGCAGAATTTTCTTCCCTGTAATTATAGAACAATAGTTGAATCAAGAAAAGGAATATTCTTATCTTTTTACTTTTGTATAAGTAGCATACACACATATAAATGCTGTAAAAACTTAAAATTACATTTCGGAAGGAACGGTCCAGGATTGGATCGTGTCATTATTGAGATAAAAGAACGTTTTGCCTACCTTTAAGTATCCAATCCTGAAAGTCGTTCATTACATAATGATAATAGCCATGGAAGCCTGCGAAATCACACATTTGGAAGCTAAATACTTCATATTAAAAATATCTAATTGGTGTAGATGATTTCCGAGTGCTTTCGTGTACAGAGAAAACTGGACTTCATAATTGTAGCGACTCGTTTTGCCGACCCCGCCATTGTGTCTAATTTTTGTAGCACATCTTTACTTCATGCTCTTTTTGTTTACCTGGCTAGCTTAGTACAGATGAAACCCTTTTAATATTACATCAGCTCGTAGCCAAGAAGTGCTACTAACTATTTGCCAAAACCAGGAACCTGACCTGCAACTCGTGTGCTGAAACCAACTTCAAAAGATACTCACAATAATAGCCAATTTGCTCACACAAATAAAAGATATATTTCCAATGAAGGACAGAACAAATTAATCTTGGCATATACTAACATACATGCAATTCTTAAATGTACATATAGTTAAATGGAACTAAATTTAAATTCTCCGTAAAACTATTTTGCATAGGTATTTGTCCATTAATCGCATTCCTTTCCAGTAGCGAAATTTTCCCTTAGCTTTGAAGGAACACTTATTGCCCAAACTGCAAATGTACATTGTATCGAGTTACCTTAAACTCACTGACCCCACATAATCAACTTTGAATAACTCGATGTACAGAACTTTCCCATAGTTACGGTGGGGAACTACCCAGCTGTCCACTCGATCGGCTCTCTGGCGAATTGCGCCACGGAACAATATGGACGTCACAAACCCGAAACCCCTATGGAGGTTTCGTAGATGCGTACTCACTGGTACACAATTAATTGGCACTTATTTTAAGTGCAAATACTGGCTGGCTGAACGTAAACACTTAGGTAGTAAATTACATTCACTGAACGGCTTCAGGGCGCTTGATTTAGTTCGTTGTAGGCGATTGACACTTTGAGTCGCTGGAGACATGCGCCTGTGGGCCTAGGCACTCTGCGACTAAATTTCCTCCTGCTGTCCGCGTTATATCCACTTCGATCGCTGCGCACACAAATTTGAGCAATTCATGTACTAAATCAGAGGCGTACTCACCCGCACTCTTAACTATACTCAATTACAATGATTAACCTAATTAAAAATAAAAAATACATGCAAATACAAATCGGCTACATATTTATTATTAAAATAAGCAATTCAGGCGAAGAAGGCCAGATTCCCGTGCAAACTAGTTTTTCCAGCTCTAATTTCCATGTAACGCTTTTTTTTTGTACGATTTGACAGTTATCTTTAACCAGAATTCTATTTCTCACAGCCCAACTGAAAATTGTGAAAAGTATCGTGTGTTCAAAAAAAAAAAACTCATTCGCAGCATGCCATGATTAAACTAAAGTTTGCCGTAACGTCATACCTACCCATTGAACAAATGAACTACCACATGAGAGAGAGCTAAATTACATCTTGACCTTTAACTATTTTCCTAAAAATATACAAAACACTTAACCAAAACAATTTTTATTGACTGTTATGATTATTACACTCGTTGTTGTTGTGTAAATGCCATCTTATTTTCCTTTCTGCTTGATACAAGTAAACTTAATGCAGTGTAAACTTTACCTGTCACAGTGACAGATGTTTTCATAAACAAAATGCAATCTGACATTCACCTACAGACTTAAGTTAAAACCATATACAGGGTGTCCCAGATAAGAGCAACTACATGGGGATTTCGGAAACGGCAAGAGATACAGGGTGGCTTAAATGAGAGAAAAGTTGCGCTATTCTGAGCCCAGTCAGATGCTGTATCGAAATTAAAAATATCTACAGGGGTTTTTAAAATATCGAGCAAAAACAAAAAATTGTGGTTTTCGAAAAATTGCAATATCGTCGCCATCTTGTAAACAAATTTAATAAAATTTGGTAATTTTGTATTAGCGACTACGGCCAATCGAATGACGTTTACGAATTTTTTCTAGGCCTTCTAGATTTTTTGCAACCATAGCCAACTTTGTTATTTCTTATGGCCGCCATATTGGATTTATACGTCATTAAATAGCGCATAAAAATACCTTTTCAACCATGTATAACAGACCTATCTTTAGATGACGGAAAGTTAAATTTATTAAAAAAACAGTTTTTCACTTAGTTGGCTGTGAAACAAATGCCGCAGTTGTGTTTTCTTAAAAATGTCTTTAAAAAATAATCTTTTATTTATGATACTAAAGTTAACAACTAATACATTATTTATGATTAAACTCACAACCAAAAAAAAACCGATGACAGAGCGTTGAATTAAAATAAATTAAATTAAATGTTCGAAAATTCCACCGTTGTTATTAATGCACGTCATGCATCGATGAATTAGAGACATACATGCATCTTTAACCATTTGTCCAGGCATTTCTTCAATGGTTTGAACAACGGCTGCCTCAAGTTCTTCTACTGTATTATAAGGAGTACAATAAACTTTATCCTTTAAATATCCCCAAAGGCAAAAATCAAGTGGCGTAAGGTCCGGCGAGCGAGCAGGCCAGGCAACCGGACCTCGATTTCCTATCCAGTTATTTCCATGTTGCTGATTCAAATAGTCAGTTATGATTCTTGCATTATGTGGAGGTGCTCCGTCTTGCTGGAACCACATGTTTGCTACATCTTGAAGAGGCAAATTTTCTAAAGTTTGGTCGACGTAATTTTGTAATATTTCAAGATATCGAGGTGCAATCAAATTATTATGAAAAATGTTAAATAGTACGTGTCCGTTTATGACTCCTAGCCATACATTAAAACCCCACTTAACTTGATGACGCACCTCACGATGTAAGAACGGATTTTGATCGGCCCAGTACACGTTGTTGTGTCTGTTAAATACCCCGCAGTTTGTAAATCTGCTTTCATCAGACCACAGAACCTTAAGCGGAAATTGAGGATTTTCTTGGCATTTTTCTAAGAACCAATTGCAAAACGATATTCTCCTTTCTAAGTCACCATCTCGGAGTCCTTGACTAATATGTTCTACATATGGACGATACTTGTATTTTTTGAGAATTCTCTGAGCAGTTGATTTAGGCACTTCAACATTATTTTCGATTTGACGAAGGGAGGTACGAGGATTGTCGATAACACTTTGCAAAACAAGATTTTCCATATTTACATTTCCCACTCTATTTCGATTGTGTTTTTTAAAGGAACCATAAGTAAGTAAATTATTTCTAAGCATTCTGAAGATCGACAAACCTGGTTGCCGTCTTTCTGGATATCGCTGAAAGTACATATCTTGAGCTCGTTCAGCGTTCCTCCGGCACAAAATGAAACAATCATACATATCCACTTTTTCCCGATTTGAATACCTTTCCATATTAAATATAAAAATTAAACTCTTAACAGATAGAACCAAATAAATAACAAAGTTTTGACAGATAGTTACATAGCTAAAACAACAAACACAATTGCGGCATTTGTTTCACAGCCAACTAAGTGAAAAACTGTTTTTTTAATAAATTTAACTTTCCGTCATCTAAAGATAGGTCTGTTATACATGGTTGAAAAGGTATTTTTATGCGCTATTTAATGACGTATAAATCCAATATGGCGGCCATAAGAAATAACAAAGTTGGCTATGGTTGCAAAAAATCTAGAAGGCCTAGAAAAAATTCGTAAACGTCATTCGATTGGCCGTAGTCGCTAATACAAAATTACCAAATTTTATTAAATTTGTTTACAAGATGGCGACGATATTGCAATTTTTCGAAAACCACAATTTTTTGTTTTTGCTCGATATTTTAAAAACCCCTGTAGATATTTTTAATTTCGATACAGCATCTGACTGGGCTCAGAATAGCGCAACTTTTCTCTCATTTAAGCCACCCTGTATCTCTTGCCGTTTCCGAAATCCCCATGTAGTTGCTCTTATCTGGGACACCCTGTATAGGTATATTATACCGGGTGTCTTAAAAAGAATTACATCTAGTATTCTATGAACTTCCCATAATGCAATCTAAAGTTTTATTTGAAATTGCCAAGACTGTAAGTCTATGTTTTGCGTCAGTTTGTGTCAAAAGTGACGCAAAACCTAACCTGCTAACCTCGAATTTGACATAGACTTACAGTCTTACCAATTTCAAATAAAATTTTAGAATGTATTATGGGAAGTTCATAGCATACTAGATGTAATTCTTTTTAAGACACCCGGTACATATATTGCTAGTATCGAGAGATCCAAAAAAAAAACTGTTCCTCAGCGGGCTGTGGAAATTCAACGTATGAATAATATGTTGGTGACACTGTACGTCAATGTCAAATTCGAGGTTAGCAGGTTAGGTTTTCCGTCAGTTATGACACAAAATGACGCAAATATTAACCTGCTAACCTCGAATTTGACATTGACGTACAGTGTCACCAACACATTATTCATACGTTGAATTTCCACAGCCCGCTGAGGAACAGTTTTTTTTTATCTCTTGATAGTAGGGTTACTAAATCATAAAGGTACCGCCAACTGTGCAAACATATATCTTTTGTCTCTTTTATTTTGGGGCTCCTGTTATTATTGTCTTACTCTCACCCTCATTTTCTTACAATGTTCTGTCCTTTTTAATTTGGGGGAACAAACTCTTGGAATGGAATGGCGGCACCTTTATGTATTTAGTGACCTTAGCTAGTAGGGCCTCGGAACGCCCGAAAACATTACGGCGCCAACATATATCTAATACTTACTATATTGCTAGCGGCTATGAGTGGGAAACTCACCAATGAAGTGAGACACACAACCAACTCCTTTATGTATACGGTGAGCTGTGCGCAAGCGCGGCGGCGTCGTCCGGCCAATGGGGAAGTGGTCAAGTTTAAAATTCGCTTCTAAAGGCGGAGTTCGAATTGTCACGCATGCGCACGAGACGCGTTATACTCTAAGTGAGACTATGTCGGCGCCGTAATGTTTTCTGAAGTTTCCAGGCCCTACCAGCAATATAATTATGTGTATTATATATATGGGCGCCAACATAGTTTCACTTAGAGTATAACGCGTCTCGTGCGCATGCGTGAGAATTCGAACTCCGCCTTTTGAAGAGAATTTTAAACTTGACCACTTCCACATTGGGCGGACGACGCCGCCGCGCTTGCGCACAGCTTACCATTATACATTAAAGAGTTGGTTGTCTGTCTCACTTCCTTCGTGAGTTTCCCACTCATAGCCGCTAGCAATATAGCAACTATTACATATATGGTTAAAACATGACTAGATTTTCTATCTTTCTTTCCAAGGCCTACACTAAATGAGTTTTTTTAACACACGATAGTATTCATATATAAATTTAAAAAAATGCATTTAATTAGTGCATTGCGTACCGAGGGTAGTAGTGAGATAGTTTACCGTAAGGTCACTAGATTAATACACTAAGTGTAAGGTGTTCCTCGTGTGAGAATGTGAGAAAATTGTGAGATAAAGATAACAAATACAAATTTCCCAAGTGCAATAGGGAAGACACTAGTTTTTGGAGATTTTCTTTTTAGTGTAATGGCACTGCTGTAAAGTAAAATTATAGTTAGATTGGGTTTTTATCCCCAGTTTGAGAAAATTGTGCGACAAGGATAGATATAAGGAAAATCACTAATGGTGGTACCTTACACTTTAGTGTGTTGATCTAGTGACCTTAGTTTACCGAGGTGCACAGCGCCGAGATGAGCTATAGCGCGAGGCTGTAATGAAATCTTCCACGGAGGTATGTATACTATTATATTTACAACCATTTTATTCTCAACAAGAATTGGAAAAATTGATTTGACAGTTCCTCAAAACTAACGTTAAGCAGATAATAATATATCCATTACCATGACGGCGATCGGAAAATGGCGATTATTTTCCGATCAACGTCATGGCAACCCACTTTTCGAACGGTTGGAAGGTAAAGGTTGATAGGTAGTAGCTCATTTTCAAACTTCAAAAGTCAATAACTTTATTACATGTATGGTTACCAATAAACATGGTCATACAGCACTTTTGTGTAGAATACAACTAAACTCCGTTCACATCTTTTTGGCATGAAGATTGGCCATGACAGTCTCCCCACTTTAGTTGTGTAAAATTACTTTGATGTGTTTAAACGAAGTTTACATTTGAGGTTATGGTTACCAAATGGTTTTAGGTTAGAAAACATGATAAAACACCTTCAAATGCAAAGTTGCCATATTAAAGCAGAAGAGAAAATGGAACTTAGTAATTTTATGTGCAAACCAAATCAGTTGGGAAAGTGCAGAGAAGTAATAAAGGCTGGTAGCTGTAAGAGAAGAAAAATTAAGGTAGGATCCAACATATTTAATTGTTTACGGGATAAAAATAGAAGACGAGAGCGCCGCGACCATAGCTGCTTTCGCATTACACATTAGAGTGCTCTGTAGTGCACCAGAGTAAGTTACTTCGCGTTCGAATTACATCATAATTTTTGGAGTAACTAACGCTAGTCTTCCTTCCCGTGCCCCCTTAAGCCCCATGAAAATTTGCGGTGCAACAAGCCCTGACATGCGCTGTTGCGTTATTAAGAATCAGCTCTCAGATTTAACCACCTTTTTGACTAAAAGAATCGGTATTTGTACTGTGCTGTATACGAAATATTGACAATCTTTCTACTTATTCTAAAATGTGATTGGAATGTTTTACTGAAATAACGGGGCACGATCTGTTCGGCAAAATCCTCTTCAGTATTTTCATCCGCTGACGGTGACCTTCACTGGATGAATCCGAGTCTGAAGAATCAGAAATTCTCAAGCTATCCATAGTATCAGCTAAATTTACTGTAAATAACAGAATTTTTTTAATTTAATTTTTAATTATATTTCAATAAACCTTTAACGACGAATTAAGTTCTTTAAATCCATTTTGAGCGTAGTCTGTGTCTACCGCCCTTATTTTAAACGTTCAATTCAAAATCAAATTAGTTAGGTTATGTATTTTATCCTAGAGTAACGTAATGCCTGTTCGAATTACAAAGTAACTCGCCCCAGAGTAATTCACCCAGAGTCAATTTCACCAGTGCTAGTTGCACTCAATTCGAAAGCAGCTCATATATGTATTATACATATATTGCTAGTAGGGCCTGGAAACGGCCGAAAATTTACGGCGCCGACATAGTCTCACTCTGGGTATAAAGCGTCTCGTGCGCATGCGTGACAATTCGAACTCCGCCTTTAGAAGCAAATTTTAAACTTGACCACTTCCCCACCGCGCGGACGACGTCGACGCGCTTGCGCACAGGTCACCATATACATTGAAGAGTTGGTTGTCTGTCTCACTTCCTTGGTGATCTCCCCACTCATAGCCGCTAGCAATATACTAAGTAATATATATATGGACGCGACCTTCCGAGAAGTCGATTCGGGGCCGAGCGCTATCGTGGATGCAAGACCAACTATCGCCGTAAAAACAGCTGGCAGCAGCAACTGGTATAGGAATAACAGTAAGTGAAAAAAAACAATATCAAAAACTAACAACAATCACGGCAGGAGCGCTTCAACTAATTAAAGAACATTCACGGAAACATCACCAGCTGATAAGAAGTCAAAGGTTAGCCGACCGGCGCACAATAGGGGAAACATAACACGAATATTTAAAAAAGAGCGCGAAACGCTGGAGCAGTAACGAGCAACGAATAAAATAGCAGCACAGAATATACCCGCTACGAAAAAAATAACAATTAAACCAACATAGTCAAACAAGTAAAACAACTTAACCTGCATTAAGTGCACCACATAAACAAAACCTATACCAAACAGAGAATGGGAGAAAATAAAATGAACGAAGAAATATTAAAATATTTAAAAGACATGAAAAAATAAACAACTAGTGTAAAAAAAAGAAATGGGGCTTACAAACCAGAAAATGGCTGAGGAATTTAAATCAGCCAACAAAAACATCGATGAGAAATTTTACAAAATCAATGAACTCAATTCAAAAAATCTGGTGTGATACACTCACACAACTTCCTTTTACAGTGATCTTATAATTAGTCAAAAATTTCATTTTTAATTTTTAAAAATTTGTCAAACATTTTCAAAAATTACAAATTCTACAAAAACGGTACAAAATAGAGCGTTAGTTGAAGAGACAAATTTTCTTTATAATTTTAAGGTGAATTCGAAAATGTAATAATATACCGGGTGTTTTATTTAAAATAGGAGTTAATAAAAATAATAGAAAAAAAAACAAAAGAAACCCACTTTAGAAGTATTCAACTGGAAAATCACCTATGTCACATCAATACACATTAAAAATGTAATAAAAATGTAAAGTTAAACAAAAATCGTTAGAGCCGTTTTTGAAAAAATCGAAAAAAACTGAAAAATCACAAGAGTAAACACCTACTTCCGGTTATGCGATTTTCTTCAAAAGCTTGCTGCCTCATCTACATAGTACACAAAACGTATATATGAAGTTTCAACGCCATACCTCTTTTCGTTTTTGAGATATTCTGTTCACAGACAGACAGACACACACACAGACAGACAGACAGACAGACAGACAGACCAATGAAAAAAAATATGTTTTTTGGGTTCAGGGGACTCTAAAACGTGAAGATCTGTTGAAAACTCAATTTCGAATTTTTGGGGTGAATCCAATACTTCCTTTATCGTAAAAGGAAGTAAAAACGAAACCAGAATGATTCAGATTACAAGGAAAATAAACGCAATAGTAAAAGAAGCCAAAAACAGAAATATAATAATAAATGGAAAAAAAACAGATAAAAAGAACTTTTTTGATCTAGAAAAAATAGTAATTAAATTTATTCTGAAAACCTCCAGATGGAATGCGACTGGAGAGACATTGAAAATATACGGAAAATCAACCCAACAACAACAGATGGGCCAATAATAGTACGGTTCGTCAAAGCTGTAATAAGCTACAATAAAATCGTAACTGAAGGGAAGAAACTAAATAAAGAAGAAGCACTAAACTTTATTGAGGAAGAGGTAGAACCACAACAGGAAACAACAAGCGAAAAGGAAGCAGAAAAGAAAACAGAAAAGATAAATAAGCCAATAAAGAAAAAAAACGACCCGAGAAAGAAACGCAGCAACGATTCAAACATTACTAGCACCAATAAGAAGAGACATCTACATCCTGAAACCAACAAGCAGCCAGGAAGTACAAAGACCAGAGAACGGAGATAAATAGCAATTAGAGATAAACAAACGGAAACCTTTACGACGAGAATAGCAACGAACAAGAACCAAAGAAAACAAAGAAACAAAACAACAAGTCAAGTAAAAAAACCCGAAACAATTAACACAAAAATGTTAGAACAAATAAAAATCGAAAAACCATCAGACTGTAATAAAAAAGCGAAAAACCTACAAATATACAAAGAATTTCAAAAGAAACAGAAACAACAAGAACAAAACAGATAAGAACAACTACGAACAAACGCAGAAAATAAAATACAATGAGATAAACAAGAAGAATTAAAAGATGGGTTGAACATAAAAGAGAACACTTATATTGGATGCTGGAATGTGCTAACGATGACCGAAGAGAGCAAAGCACGCCAAGTAGCAACAGAGATGATTAAATATAAAATAAGTATACTAGGAATCAGCAAAGTGCGATGGAATGAAGCGGAAACACTAAGAATGCAAAATGAAAACAAAATACTCTACTCCGGTAGCCCAGACATAAATGCAAACAAAGAAAGGGGCGTAGCATTAATGCTAAATGAAGAAACAACCAAGTCACTACTGGAATGGAAAAGCACATCAGATAGAATTATATGGGGACGATTTAAAGCTAAATTTAGAAACATAATAGTTGTAAATGCATACGCACCAACAAACACCCAAGACAAAAACATTAAGAACGAATTCTATAAACAAATTCAAACCACGTTCCAAAACATACAAAAAAAAATATAGACGGGACATAAAGATTCTTATAGGCGACTGGAATGCAAAAGTAGGATGCGACAACACAGGAAATGAACATATAATGGGACCATATGGAATAGGAACAATAAACAACAGAGAAAGATTAATAGACTTTTGTTCAACTTACAATCTAATAATAGGAGGGACATTATTTAGGCATCGATTTGGAGCACCCAAATGTGCTTTCAAGATACCAGAATACCTTAGAGGAAAAAATTGGAAATATAAGAGACATAAAACACTTAAATATAGACAACATATGGGAAAGATATAAAACTGCTACAAAGAACACAGCCACGTCAGTAATAGGATATAAAAATAAAAGGGACCGGAAATGGATAAGTAGAGAGACAAAAAGAAAAATAGAAGAAAGAAAACACATTAAACTAAAAATACTGTCTACAACAAACGAAGCACAAAAAGAAGTATTACAAACAGAATACAAGAAAAAACATGCTGATGTTAACAAAGGAGTAAAGAATGATAAAAGACAATACATAGAAAACCTAGCATGCAAAGCTGAAGAAGCAGCAAGAAGAAACAACATCAAGGAGCTATACGACATCACGAAAGAACTGGGAGGAAGAAAATATATACCATCAGTAAGACTAGAAGGGAAAGATGGCGAAACACTTAAAACACAATTAGAAATACAAGGAAGATAGATTGAACATTTTCAAGAAATCTGCAAACGGAAAACAAGAGAAAAAGGAACATTGAAACCAAGGAGAGAACCAGCAGAGAAAATAAACATCAATGAAGAAAACTTTACAAAAGACGAAATAAGACAAGCAATTATGACTTTGAAGAGTGGCAAAGCGGCGGGCGTAGATCACATAGCTGCAGAACTTATAAAAGCACATCTAGATCTGTCAGTAGAAGTATTACATATACTAATGAACAAAATCTGGGAAGAAGCACGAATACCTAGAGATTGGCTACAAGGAATAGTCATCAAACTACTAAAGAAAGGAAGTCTTAAAGAAATGTGAAAACTGGAGACCAATCACATTACTATGTGTAGTAAGCAAGATTATCACTAAAATAATGTTAGAAAGAATGAGGAGCGCTATCGATGGAAAACTGAGAGAAAACCAATCAGGATACAGACCGCAAAGATCATGCACAGACCACATCGGCACACTAAGAATAATATTAGAACAGGCTACCGAGACGAACGAAGACATATACATATTGTTTATAGATTTCTACAAAGCCTTCGACTCAGTGGATAGAGGAAAAATGTGGTGCATCTTGGAGCAATACGGAATCCCAGATAAATTCCTAAGAGTAATAAAAACCTTATACAACGAATATACTGCAAGAATCGAACATGATGGAGAACTACTACAACCTATAAGCGTAGAATCAGGAGTGAAACAAGGTTGTATACTATCACCAGTGCTCTTCCTTATCTTAGTTGACTGGATGATGGAAAACACCGTGGATGGCCGAACAGGAATAAACTGGGGAACTCTCCCCAAACTAGAAGACTTAGAATTTGCAGATGACATAAGTATTATATCGACAAACAAGCAACGTATGCAAAGAACAGCGAACAAATTAAATAACACAGCAAGTAGGACTACACATAAGACCATACTCCTATACGGTTCCGAAACGTGGAAAACAAAAAACATACATTTGAAAAAGATCCAGATATTTATAAATAAATGTCTACGAATAATATGTAACATATTTTGGCCAAATAGAATCACAAACGAAGAACTGTGGAGGAGAACAGGAGAAGAACAAATAGAAAAAACCATAAAAAGACGCAAGTGGAAATGGATCGGACACACGCTGCGGAAACCAAGGAACAGCATACCAAGACAAGCTTTAGATTACTGTGGAAATGGAAAAAGAAGTCTTCAAAGAGAGATTCGAAGGAGCAACAAAACATGGGGAGAAATAAAAAAAATAGCAAGAGATACAGAGAAATGGAAGAACCTAGTAGAAGAGACAACAAGACAACCGAACAACGATACGCAGAAGTACGGACCCGGCTATCGGAAACCTAAGCTTTTGAAATATCATTGATGCCCTATGCTCCACAGGAGCGAGAGGAGAAAGATCCAGTTTCAGTAATTGTGTAATTTGAGACATTTTAATTAAGTCCGTGGAAGGTCTTGCAATACTTCATATTTTAAACATTTCCCCACATGTACTATCATATATAATGCAACTAGTGGGTTCTTGATTATCGAATCATCATTTCTGTTTACATGAGATATATTATTTGGCAATCACGTGACCGAAGGACTCACGTGATTGCCTAAAACAATATATCGAATGGAAACGGAAATGATTTGATTATCAAGAAGACACGAGTTGATTTCGGCTAGATTATATCACGAGTCAATAAACAACGTTTGAACAGTTTATTTAGAAATATTAAAAGTACAGTTAATGTGGTTTTTATGACAATTGTACTGACAACAGATAACACGATGTTTGTGAAGGCATGTGACTATCACTTATTAGTCAAGAAGGTGAATGTGATTATCACAGTTGCTATGTACATTATCAAAGGTTAGTACATGCGTAACTATGCCTTTTGCCGTTTTTCATTGGTTGATGTTAGAGGGAGCGGTATAATCAAAGTAAGCAGTCCCTCTGGCAACAATATTATCAGAAGTAATACTATAAGTACTTCGATATTATCGGGTTATATGTCGATAACTTGTTGCACAATAATAAAAGAGTGTCAGTTTGACAGGTTAAATAGTCCGACCGCGTTAGCGGGAGGATTATTCTGTCAAACTGACACGATTTGTTATTGTGCAGGAAGTTTGAGACGTATAACCTGTTCGAAGTACGCATTGTATTCGATTTGATTATTTTGTGAGTAAATTTTAATATTAGGAACAAATAAATATTTTATTGGCAGCTGGATTTGTTTGTATTAACCTGACTGAAAGTCATCTGCATGAAAACAACATCAAGCTGACAAAAGTTATGTATTGCGTTGCCTAGTGAAGTTACTCTAGTATAATCGATTTTGTATAATCAGTTATAATATCACAAGAGTATCGAAAATAATCGATTATTTTCCGAGTAACGAGAAGTAATCTGCGAAAAACCACGAGAGCGTAGCTCGAGTGGTATTTTAAGGATTACGTCAAGTTACGAGTGAAAAATAATCATTATTTTCGATTGCTCGAGTGGTATTCGTTACGATTATATAATGAATAGAACGATAATAATAAATTATTTTATTTCTTAGGTTGGCACTGTTTGTGTTAGTGGCACTGTTTATGTTGGTGGCACTGTAAGTCTATGTCAAATTCGACGTTATCAGGTTAGGTTTTGCGTCAGTTTGTGTCAAAACTGACGCAAAACCTAACCTGCTAACCTCGAATTTGCAATAGACAGTTATTACATCATGGCTCTAGATTATTATTATCCATTATTTTTGCTTTGTTGGACCCACCGAAACACCGAAGTGATTATACCACGTCGTCAAGGGTATATCCGTTTATCTATACCTTGTAACTAAGTAAAATTCTCAATTACTATTGGCCAAATTTATAATAAGTTGTATAATCGAAATTATACAAGATAACTTAACTAATTCCAGCCTTCTGATTGGTTGAGGTCGCTACGAAAAAAATAATCACAAAATAAACACCTAACGGACTCAGAAGCGACACTCGAGACTTTGGCAGGGGTCTAAAAATCAGTGCGCATGCGTAGCGCTAGCGAGTAGATTTGTGACGTCATGACGTGTGTTTCCATGGATTGGTTTTAACAGGTATTGTGGATGGTGCGCCTATAACTCAACTTTTTAAATTTTCCGCCTTTTCTACTTGCTCACAGTATGGCCGCCTGACGAAAATAATGCACCTCGAACATCAAAGGCGCCGCCGCGAAGTGTCGCTTCTGAGTCCGTTAGGTGTTTATTCTGTGATATTATGTTCTGTCAAGTGACAGTAAATTTGTTGGAGGTTATGCAGGTTATACAACAAAATAAAAATTACGGTTCTGTTCATGAGCAACTTAACAACAAAAATCCAAGGCCAACCTTCATGCCAAAAAGATGTGAACGGAATATAATTATAGTTTTTCAAAGCACTATAAATTCTTGAATTGTAAGACTTTGAACATATGTACTTCTTAACAAAAATGTTTGTATTATTCCACAGGCCTCTATTTAAAATGCAATTAACTTGAGACTGTTCTTTAATCTTCAGGTTTCAATACCATCTTACTACATTAAAACAGTGCGACTTAACTACATGTTCCCACATGTTTCTGAAGCTTCTTTTACATTAAACTTTTTTCAATTAAACACATTGCAATCACAAGATTTAATATTAGTTTTACCTTGAAAATAGCTACCTAGTGTTTATGTAAAATCATTATCCAACTTGTAGATTGTGATGTGCCTGCCACCTTATGACGTCTTTGTCGTATCTTAGGCCCCTCAGGCTCTTAACTGACGTAGGCCTCCAAATTTTGCGTATACCTACTGTATTTAGGCATCAACCATGGCAAACATTTTAACCTATACTTATTGGGTTTGCTGGGCATGTATCACTTTTCACTGATAGTATATGCTTTGAATTTTAAATAATAAAGATAGAAAACGCTACTGAGGACTCTTGTCAAATACAACAATCCTATTTATTTAATCTTTATACCATTAGGTGTCGGATTTTTATTGAGTAATATAACAAATCTGTACTGATCGTTTGAGTCGGTTATTTCTGTACCGAGATACACAAAATTATTAACTTGTTCGAAACTGTACTTTTTGTCGTCCAGATCACTTTTTATTTTCAAACCGTTTCCATCTCTGCTCTTCTTTGATGCCGTCAGTAGATATTTCGTTTTTTCTTCGTTTATTTCTAGGCCATACTGTCTTGCTTCTTTTTCTATTTTCTTCACGATGGTTTTTAGTTCTTCTTTTGTTCTCGAGATAATGGTCAGATCGTCAGCATAAGCCATTACTTGATAGGAGCTCCTTAGTATACTTTTGTCGCCTGCAACCTTACTATTTCTCATTATACCCTCTAGGGCTATATTGAATAATGTAGATAGAGGGTCCCCTTGTGGGGTTTAACGACGTGAAAGAAGACTTGAGAGAATTAAAAGTAGAAAACTGGGAAAACCAAGTAATGAGAAGAAAGGAATGGAGAAAGATAACAGAAAAAGCCAAGGGCCTTAAAGGCCTCTCGAGCTGATCTATATATATATATATAATATAACAAATCTACAGGTACTTAAGTTACTTTAATTGAACTGAATTTAGTTATATATATATATATAAATTGTATAATATATTGAGGCTAGATGGCTTTTCCTTTCTTCGGTATTTGGATTGGGTTGTTTCTCTTATATTGTCGGGCTTTCTTTCGTTGACCTTTTCCATTTCTTCCTATCTTGTGCTAATCTTCCGACTTATTTCCATTTAATTCTTCTTTTTAGTGCAGCTTGTCGTGTTTGTTCTTCCCATCTTAGTCGTGATCGTCCTACTTTATTTTTGCCTTGTGCCTTTACTTCGTACACTTGCTTCGTCACTCTGTGGTCTTCCATTCTGTGAAGGTGTCCTAGCCAACCTAGCTGACTCTCTTCTACTATTGTTGTTATTGGCTTTATATCTAGGTTTTTTATTACTGTCGTATATCTCACTCTGTAATTTCTTCAATCTTCCTTAAAAAACGCATTTCTGTAGCTGTGATTCTTCCTTTGTCTTTGTCGGTCAAAGTCGCTCCCATATATTAGCGCCGGTCTTACTACCTTTTTGTAGACTTCTGTTTTAATTTTTTTTTTGAATTTCTCGTTTTTCTAAAAAGGTGTTTCATAATGTGTTATAGATTATCCCAGCTTTTCCTATTTTCTCATTTATTTCCGTATTGATCCTTTCGTTTTCTTCTATGTATGTTCCCAAGTATTTATAGCTTTTAACTTGTTCTAGCAGTTTTCCCTCTATTTCTATCTTATGCTTCTTTTATTTTATTGATATTATCATGGTTTTCAGTAGGGTCTGGGTCTGTTCAGTAAACACAAAGTGGCCTTTGATTTCCAAAATTTCATGAGTGTACGTCCAAAATTTATCTTTGTCTAGGAATGTACTTACAAAAAGTACTAAAACATATAGGTTAAGGGTATGATATTTACTTCCCATCTGACATAAGGTTGTAATTAACTACTTTTAATGATATTAACAATTACTGTGTTGGATACTATTGACGTAGCGTTTACTAACACGTATTTTTATTAGACTTCAAGTGAGAATTTCTAGAGAAATATTTACTTTGACACTGACAAGAGGAAATATTAATTGCCATTTTTAAATTCAAATCTGCCTGTATACAGGTGTGAAAACCTTTGCAAAACAAAATACAGAATCCCTATTACAAAAATTATATGCACATGCCAACTTCAAAAAAATTTAAATTTTTTTGTGTTTACTGAATGCCCTATACTTCCTTTTACAATAAAAGAAGCATTAGATTCACCCCAATAATTTGAAATTGAGTTTTCAACAGATCTTCACGTTTCAGAGTCCCCTGAACCCAAAAAACATTTTTTTTTATTGGTCTGTCTGTCGTGTGTCTGTCTGTGTGTCTGTCTCTCTGTCGGTGAACAGAATATCTCAAAAACGAAAAGACGTATGGCGTTGAAACTTCATATATAAGTTTTGTGTACTATGTAAATGCGACAGCAAGCTTTTGAAAAAAATCGCATAACCGGAAGTAAATGTTTGCTCTTGTGATTTTTCAGTTTTTTCGGTTTTTTCAAAAACGGCTTTAACGATTTTTTTCAAACTTCACATTTTTATTACATTTTTAATGTGCATTGAAGTGAGATAGGTGATTTACCAGTTCAATACTTCTAAAATGGGTTTCTTTTGTTTTTTTTTTGCTATTTTCTTTATTTACTCCTATTTTAAATAGAGCACCCGGTATATTATTACATTTTGAATTCAACTTAAAATTTTAGAGAAAATTTTTAATTTTTAAATTTTTTGAACAAATGCTTAAAAATTTAAAATCAAATTTTTGGCTAATTATAAGATCACTGTAAAAGGAAGTTATGTGTGTGTATCACACCAGATTTTTTCTAGTTCTTTTAGTCTGTTAGATTCCGTTGTAATTTTTCTTCCAACTATGCTATCAGTATCATATTGTCTGCGAACATAAGCTCTTGTAATACTTCTTTTTCCATTTTTCGGTATTCTATTTCCATACTATTACTTCTTTTTTTACTTTTCTTAATGGCTTCGTCTATGATTACAGAAAATAGCAGTGGACTTAACACACATCCTTGTTTTAGTCCTATCTTTGTCTCGAATTCTGTAGATTCATTGTTGAGAGTTCTTACTTTATTTCTGTTGTCTTTGTATAGTATTTTAATAATATTTATCATGTCTCTTCCTATTCCTCTTCTTTTCAAACTTTCCCACACGTTTTTCCTTTTCACTTTGTCGAAAGCCTTTCTCAGGTCGATATAACAGATAAGTAGTTCCTTCCCTTTCATGAGTAGTTTTTCTGTCAGTTGTCTCAATACGAATATTAGGTTCTGAGTGCTTCTGTTTCTTCTAAATCCATGTTGTGATACTTCTAATGTTGGTTCTAGGTGTTCTCTCAATATTTTCTCTATTATTCTTGTGAAGACTTTGCCTGGTATGCTTGTTAATGTTATGACTCTGTAGTTCGAACACGTTTTCATGATATGTTTTATCGGACTTTTTCCACTGTCTAGGGTGTATATCACACAACGTTTCGCGAGTTTTAATATACCCTCGTCTTTAGGTGTTCCTGGTTAGTCCTGAGAAGAACTGATATTGTAAGTTTTTCTACGTAAAGTTGTGCCTCCCCGGGGTTTGATCATATCGCCTTTTTTATGTACTGGCAGATTAATCCTACTTTCTAGTCATTTGGTATTTCTTTTTTTCTCATGATGTCATTGAGTAGGTCCTGTAATTTTTATTTTCCGCTGTTTTCCATATATTTTATCATTTCTGCTGTGATGTCATCTTGCCCTGGGGCCTTTCCTAATTT
Source organism: Agriotes lineatus (assembly GCA_940337035.1). Classification (NCBI taxonomy): domain Eukaryota; kingdom Metazoa; phylum Arthropoda; class Insecta; order Coleoptera; family Elateridae; genus Agriotes; species Agriotes lineatus. The sequence goes on from OW679200.1 coordinate 13,773,308, forward strand.
CAACTTATTTATGGCTACTGTAACTTCTTCCAGTGTTATTGTTTGTATATTTGTTTCTTCATTATGTTCTATTTGTTCTTCTTTGTTTTCTTCTTCCGGTTCTCCTTCTTCCTTTAACTCTGTTAGTTTTTCAAAATATTCTCTCCATCTTCTCATTATATATTTCTCGTCTGTTAATACGTTTCCACGTTTGTCTTTTATATTCATTTGTCTTGGTGTTTTTTTCTTCTTTAGTTGTTTTAATGTGCTGTAGAATAACTTTTGGTTTTCTGCATAGTTTTCTTTCATCTTGTGTCCGAATTCTTCCCAAGACTGCTGTTTTGTGTTTTTGATTGTTTGTTTGACTTCATTTCTAGCACAGTTATATGTAGTATAATCTAACTTGACCTTGTTTGTTATTTTGCCCGATCTAATGTCGGCCTTGTCTGCACCCTTTAGCTTCTTCTTGAACTCTGGATCTGACTCTAGCGCTCCCACCACTTCTTTCAAGTAGCAATGGTAGTGCATGAGCAGCTCCAAACTCTCAAGACTCGGCTTCGCCTTCTTTCTCTTCGCTGTTTTTATTTTTGGTTACTGGGGGGGGGGGGGGGGGCTTACTAAAAGCTATTGGCGCCAAAACACTATAAGGATCAAGAACAAACAGCAACTAAAGTTAGGCAGCTGATGAGGTTACAAGAAAACATGATCTAAATATTTAATAATCGATGACGAAACTTATGTGCCATTTGACCCAGCAGATGTTCCTGGCCGACAAGTATATCATGCAACAAACCTAAAATATGTCAACTACGGCCATAAACCCAAAAACCTTAGATCTTTTAAAAGAATTTAAATAAATATCAGTAGAAGGTAGCTAAAAATCATAAAAAACAGTTATGGGCAGTTGTTACAAAAAGCTTCATGTTACTCGTTATTAAGGCATTCAGCATTTTGATTAAGATTTTTTTTCCGTTGTCGATCATGTAAGTCAGTGATATAGCCTTAGTAACAAAGCGTGTAAGTCTGTCATAATATTTGTTTGCTGCTTTCCCTTGACAACGAACTTAATATTATTAAGTTCCTAGGATAATATAATTAACAAAGGTCATGGAAAATAAAAGTAATGCCAACAGCAAGCTTTAGAATTCATTAACTGTTACCGCTCTTGTTATTGTAATTTTATATTACACGCTGATAATGTGATTGAAAATTCTAAAGATTCCTGTCTCTAAAGCTTACTGTTGACATTAGTTTTATTTTCCATGGCCAACCCTTATGTAATTTCTTTTTGAACACATGGTATAATTAACAAGTAAAATGGAGGAATTATTTTGATATCTGGTTATCCTGGCCAATATATTATTTTGTACTTTTCTTTTCTAGTCAAAATTAAATATAATTTAATCTTCTACAAGTCTGCAAGATACATATTTTGCGCGATGAGTACTAATACAACAAAAAATGTTTGCTGCCTGCTAGTCATTTACGTAAATAAAAAAATTAATGTTGGTTATAAAAACAAATTTCTATACTTTTAGCATGAATTTTAGGTAGGCTGCCCGTTTCCCTCAGATACCGATGCAAATTGCTGAACTGCTGCCATTGCGAAGTCACGCTGGGTATCCAAAAATGAAGTAAATGTCGGTGTACACTTCAGCATTGAGCTGGTTTTGAACCACAGAAAATTAAATTTGCAACAATTATTGCTAAAACAGAATAAAAAAGGATGCTGGACAGACAACTGCTTCAATTCAGCGAACCATAAACAGTAAAGATTTTACATAGGTGATCACCAAAATCTAACTAAAGTTAGCACTGAAAAATTAAAAGTACATTAACAGTGGACGGTTTGGTCTCTTGCTTTATATTTCGTTTCCAATCTACAATTTTTTTTTAAAATAAAACATCAATTGAACATTTAAAATTACTTTTATATCAGAATTTTACATAATATAATTCAAGATAAACACGTATTTTCAAATTAACTTACATTATTTTGCACAAAACTGAAATACTAATTTTATACATAAGAATCATCTCATTCACCTAAGTAAGTTTACTTATCTCTTACGTATTATAATATTTACACAGAATGTATTGGTATTTTGCACGAACGAAGGTGGTTTAAGTGCCATAAAGCGGCCCTATTGGCCCGATGCATCACAAACTCAAATCGTACAAAATACACTACAACTACAATTGTAACGCGAATGCGGATATCAAATAAATATACTCACTAAAAAATCGATCACAAACAAAATAAGCTACAAATTACGTCTCGTGATTTCCATAATTAAAAAAATTGGCAAAAAATTTCAATTAGCCTTTTCAGTCTTCACAACATTTCAACATGAAAAAAGTGATAAACATTTCCTAAAAAATTAAAATACTGTATTCGATCTAGCGCTCTACATCCGCTTGCCCTTGGGCTTAAGTGGTCGCTTTGGTGGCAAGACTCGCTCCAGATCGTACAAGTGCTCCCGGTTCTGCATCTCACTGGCGTACGACTGCAACAGAAGCTTTTAGACGAATAAAGAGCACAAGAAACGCGGCACTTACAAGCTTGGAGACGATTTTTTTGGGCAGTGGCTCTGCTACTCCGTATATTACATCTCGTTTAAGTTCTAACACACTTTCATCTTCGAATTTTACCTGGAACAAAATCACTCGTGAATAGGACATAACGAAATTAGTTTTTCAATTTATCTATATAGCCGGGGATCAAACCCGTGACTCTTGCATTGTTCGAACAAAAATATTATTAGAACATTTCTTAAAGATGTTCGTTTCTAACTATAACTAACAGGTGTTTACATAAAATTTCCTCGAGTGTTGTGGCATCATGGTGTTTATATGAAGGCACAGCACTCTACAGGTGTAATTTATTTGAACACTCAATACATACTGTGAACAGCATACCACAAATAGAAATTAAAGAAAAGGATGAGAATGACAAGACAATAATTATAATCGTTTATTGTTCCAACGATGATGGAAAGGTAAAAATCAAAGAAAAACTAGTCATATTGGGTATTTTAATGGAAGATCAAGGAAACAGGTATGAAATACAAAGCAACTATAAGAACATATGGAGAAAAAAATAAGAACAAAAGACTATTAAAGTACTACATAATTCAATAACATAATAGTCGTAAATATATCTCACAAACATAAAGACATACACAATTGTACAACAGGCAAACCGAGTAGAAAGAAGAAGTCAATAATAGGCTATATACTAGTAAATACAAGCAGAAGAATAGCAACGATTATAATAGTAAAGAAAAGCAAAGCAAAAACACCCAGACACAACTAAGGAAGATAGAATTTACAAGCATAAAGGTATATAAATTTAAAAATTGACAGTGAGAAGATATGAAGAAATAACAACTAAATACAAGAAATGGAAAATAAAGACAAAGAGCAAAAGAAGACAGGAACAACAGCAAAGAATATAAAAACTTTTTTTGTAGTTTTAAAAGAAAAACATACAAATCAGTTATAATCAAGAACAAAGACTGAGAGAAGTAATTACAGAGGAACAAGAGGTTATATAAAGATGGAATCATTATTTCCAGGAATTGTTACAAAATGAAGAGAAAAATCAAATAGTAAATAAAGAAGCAAATTGAAGAGAACATTGATACAGAAGAAATTACACTGAAACAACACCACGAAAAAGAGTCTATCAGTCAACGACAAGCTCGTTAAAACTATGCAACTAAAGAATTGCGACAAAGAGTAGTTACGAGTTCTACACTATTTACAGTCTTTATTAATAGCATCATGCAGAAAACAGGCAAAAGTACAGATATCAGATGATATTGTTGTCACGGCAGTTAGTGAGGAAGATTTATGAGTTACAAATGAATTTGAGTGTATGACACGAAAAACTATGGAAAAGTGGCATGAAAGTGACAACCTTAGATGAAAAAAGAAAACAAGAACTAGAAATTAATAAAAGGATTGCTTTATCAACACAAGAACAGAACAGAAAAGCCAAATATAAGACAGGGAAATGAAATACTTTAGAAAAGTTTACGGAATAAGACGCAAAAAAATTAGAAACAAACAAGTTAAGAAGACCTAGAAATGGAAGCAATCATTACTGGTATTTATACAAAAAAGAGAGTTGAGTTGTTGGATGAGGAATTAAACAATAAAAATGCACTTATTATGCAGGAATACTTAGCCAACTACATTGTATTACATTACATTAAATATTCTCACCTGCAGACTTTAAATAGTATATTACGCCACTAGTTTAGAAAAGTGATGTTTTACTAAACAAGTACGGCGGTTGGTGTGAAATATTAAATTTTTATATAAAAGTGATACTAAATGTCAAAACATAACCAAGCTGAGCAGAACTTGTTTCTATGTACTAAAGCACAATAAGCAGCTCCAATTGATGTTATGCCTTTGGCAGTACTGAAGTGTGTTGTTGGTGGCCCTGTAAGTCTATGTCCAATTCGAGGTTAGCAGGTTTTGCGTCAGTCTGTGTGAAAACTGATGCAAAACCTAACCTGCTAATCTCAAATTTGAAATAGACTTACAGTACCACCAACAATACACTTGAGCATTGCCGAGCGTAAAAAACGAACTGCAGTTGCTATGCAGGAAAGTACCACATATCTAAATGATTTTGAATGTAGAAATTAGTACATTACTAAATGAAATGCGATAAAATTATTTTCCCATGCCCACATATACCCAGTTGCTGCCATAACAAATGTGTTTGCTATGATTATTTCCTTCATATCCATAATAATGCGTAATCACTATGGTTTCTAGTCAGTTTAACAATGACAAAAATTCAAACGTCAATATTTAACCGAGGTTAAATATGTGTCAAAATTTAATCACTTGTGCTTGTGCATAATTTTAAAATGATTATTAAAGGTGCTTTACCAACTGAATTTTACCAAATCATACCGAACATTCCACGTATACATGTAAACCAGCCTGAATAAATGTTGACGATTTTCTATCAGAATGTTTTGCTCTGAAGAAATATATCTCGTAAATTTTCCACCCCAAAATCCCACGTGTTACGCACTCGGGATTCTTGTTGAGCAACAAATTTACTTGACAAATTTCTTAGCAAGATATTCTGACAGAAAACATCAAAATTTAATCTGCTATTTTAATGCACTTGGGATATTACTGTTGAAAAAATTCAGAATTCACAGTTATACAGTGGGCTAAATATGGTATTTCAACCAAAAAACTACTGATAATATGTCATTTTCACCTGAAAACTACTGACAATGTCAGTTGTCACAATAAAGCTGTCATTGATTAAATTGCAAAAATGTGTTTTTTTTTTGTGGTCGTGTTGAAAATAGCGAACATAATTCGTTTCTTCAATATGCTACGATATATGCTACCTTTGCAGCTTGTTATGTAAAGTACTATTACTATTTGACAGATGCAATAAGTCATGTTGTGTACTTTAAAATCCACTACTGGTAATTATTTTTTTATTATAAAACATTATTCTAGTCTACTACGCCAAAACTTTAATTAAATCAAATAGAACAGAAAAAGGTACAGGGTGTTCATGTATATTTCCAGGCGGCATTAAACAATTTAATAATGGACAAAATAATAATTGCAGAAGTCGTCTCTCTACATTTGGGCTACCGACTACAAAACAAAATCATCAACATGATCTGTTATGTTGATGATGCGACGATTGTCGCAGAAACCGAAGATGATCTACAGAAACAAGTATAACGTTTTTACCACACAGTTCAAAAGTTCAACATGAATTTATCAGTAGACAAAACGAAATGCATGACTTTCTCCAAAGATCCCGTAAGATGCAAAATCGCTGTCGATGGCAATATTACCCAACAAATTATGCAGTATAAGTAAGTATCTAGGAGTGGACATACCAAGCACGCACAATCCAGCCCAAGAACTAAAGACACAAGATCACTGAGGTTTTATTGGCTTATTTTGAGCGAAAATCCAAAGTTTTAGAGCTTTTATTAAATGAAATCAGTAGGATTAAAAGCTAAGAAATCCAGTATTTTAACAAAAGCAACGAGGAAAGGTATTTAAACGAAGCTGACGATGAAATCTATTTCATGAAGGTAAAAATTTAATATTAAATTTTTACATTATTTACATATAAAATGTTGTGTGAGCCGGTTATTGTAGGTGGTCTTGCTTGTTGGCATTAGTGCAGCCTGTAGACGAGAGGAAATAATATTTCTCGATATTGAAAATATTAAAGATACAAAATCATTTATATTGATCGACATTCCCAAAACAAAAACAAACGTGCGAAGGAGATTTACAATTTCCTTTGGAAACATTGAAGGTATGAACCTGCTTGCAATGTTTCGAAAATATTCCTCTTGCATATCGCAATGGAAAGTGTACAAAGCATTGGAATTAATAGCATTTTTGAAACTGGCAAATCCTTCTAGCCATACCAAGCATTGTTTAGAAAACTTCTGTCACGTTGCTAGCTGATGCAGCTGCAGACATCACCACTGCAAAAAGGCATTGCCGATGGCGGGCATCCAATGTGGCAGAAGGATATTCAAAATTCCGTTGGGTATGACTAAAACATCGTTGCCAACTTCAGCCTGTTACTAAGAGGCTCTTTAGTCACAGATTATGATGGCAAGATTAAAATGTCACTTAGCGATGTGATGCCATTTTAGTTACAGGAGTAAAAATATCTTACAAGAAGAAACTCAAATGCCCAAAATATGAAAAAAAGTTAGGGTTAAATTTCATCTCATTCTGGGCTCTTTATCCGAGAGTTAGTCACCTCCAGCAATGAATCTGTTGCCCGACCTTATGATGTACATATTCCAGATAAACATCTTTCACAATGCCCTAGTCCGTGATTCTTGATGTTGCTATCTGGCATAGGCTTTTGACATTCCACACTCCAATTAAAAGTTGGGCCATTATGTTTCAGAGATTATGTCATTTTTATAATTAACGTGGTAACAAGGTCCATTATTGTTCCCATTTATATGTAAAGTTGTTTCATCATGGATTTTAATTTCATATCTTCTGGTTGTTAGAGATGCATCATGGCTATATTTAGTTGATTTATATTTGCTGTCTGTTTAATCTTGCTTTTTAAAGATAATTAATAGTGTTCTACTGTTTCTTTGAAACTTGCATTTTGGTTTTGTTTTTTTCATAGTTTAGGATAAAGTAACTGGCAGCATAATCTTCATCTCAATTAGTGAACTTTACTTGATTACTGATAGTTTCTACTTAAACGTAAATATTTCAAAAACAGTTTAAGCAAATATGCACTTGTTACTCTCCAAAGACTCTAAAAAATATAGACAGTGCTCCACTACATAAAACTGACGTCAGTATTATTTTAGTACTAGTGAGATGTTTTTTTTTTTTTGGTAATAGATTCTAACAGTTCATATAAAATTCTACAACTTTTGTATTTGAAGTTTTTTATATCGCTCAATAATAAACCCTATAAGTGGCTGTTAAAATACAGTCTGTTTGATTTTAGCTGTCATAGTAGCTATCTCTTCTATTGTAGGAGATATGACAAAATGTTATAGATGAAAAGTTGTTCTACATTTAATTTTTTATTATCCGCCATAGCCAGAAAAACAATTGAGCATCAAATGTGTTAGATGTAGCAAATACATTCAAAATTTTAAATAGAATGTACCCAATTTTAAAACTGTAAAAAAATTTTTCACAACGATATATCACACATCATAGTTATCTAATCAATTGAAAACATAAATCAATAATTAAGTAACAAAAGCAAGCTTACGTAGATTAGAGCTTTATTAAAAAAAATAGGTGGTGAAACAAATGAATTATTTGTCAGTGTCTAGTTGAACAATGTTCCTTAATACTGTCTTGACAACTTATGCTATTCAACATAAATACAACATAACAACATGAACAAAGTAACAATAAATTATTAATAAGTAAACTAAGTTTAAAATTTCAGTTCATAATATCCAGAGTGTTTGTTCAAAGTAACCTCCGTTGTTTGCAATACATTCTCGAGATCTGCTTATTAAGTTTCTTCTAGCTTTCTGCAACATGTAATGTGTTATTTGACCACAGGCCCTACGAATACGATTTTTAAGATCGTCTAGATTTTGTAGACAAGTAAAGTAACCACACAAAAAAATCTAAAATAGAGAGATCTGGCGATCTTGCTGGCCAGTTGATGGGGCCACCATTTCCTATCCATTTTGCACCAAACTTTTCATTTAAAATATTCCCGACGTTTCGTCCATTGTGTGGAGCTGCACCATCCTGTTGCAACAGCATATTGCGACGTATTTCTAGGGGTATATCATCCAGATAATCTTCGAATTCTGTCAGAAGAAAATCGGCATATCGTTCTGCATTAAGCGATCCTTGTTAAAAATAGGAACCTACTATAACATCGCCTAATATGCCAAGCCATACATTAATGGAAAGTCTGTGCTGGAATCTGCATTTCCGAAATTAACGTATCCCAGAAACGATCGATTTTTCTATTAGAAATTCTGTTATTATTGAAATTATATTCATCGCTCCAAAGAATTAAATTTAATAAATTTTGATTTTAGTTACAAAATATCGCCCTCCTGTCAAAATCACCACCTCTTAAACCTTGTACTAATATAATTTTATACATAGTCATTTTATGTCTTTTTAGTATAGAAAATGTTTTGTACTGACTTATTTTGACCTATTGAATTTCGTGGGTGTGCTCTAAAATACGCCAATACTAAAATATCTTCATCATTTGCGGCACGTCCACTTCTTGCCCTTCGTACCTGATCATTAAAACAGCCATTTCTTCGTAAATTACTTTCGAGCCTTGTAAAAGTACGAGGATGTGGATGTCTTCTCTCTGAATACATAGCTCGATACATCACACAAACTTCTCTATTATTGTCATTACATCTGATGGTCACCCTTAGCATATCCATTTTTTCATCATTAGAATAATTACCACCCATTTCGTGCTACTTAAGATGAAAATAACAATATGTAGAAATTTACTCAGTTTGACACTAAAATTACAGCAATTGTTTTCATGGCCTATCTTTTCACAGCAATGTGTTCAATTCGCCTAAGCGTGCATTTGTTATTTAATTATCGATTTATATTTTTAATTGATTAGATAACTATGACATGTGATATATTGTTGTAGAGATTTTTTTAAATTTTTAGAATATGTAATAAAATTGGGTACCTTCCATTTAAAATTTTGCATGTATTTGCTACATCTAACACATTTGACGCTCATTTGTTTTTTTGGCTATGCAACAATAGCAGAGATATCTGCTGTGACAGCTAAAATCAAACAGACTGTATACATGAAAACCCTCTTATACATGAATGAGAATTATATATATGACAGCTCAAAAGGCCCTTGGGCCCATGGCTGTGGTCTTCCTCAATTCATTCCTATTGACAACTAGTTGCTTCCAGTTATCTGTAATACCCAGGACTGCTAGATCTTCCTTAACATCTTCAGCCCATGTTGTTGGTGATCTGCCCCTTCTATTTCTTCCTTCCGGTTCAACCCTCAAAATTTTCTTGGGCATCCTGTTGTCACCCATTCTTGCCACATGCCCCCACCATCGTAATCTTCCTTGCTTGATAATATTAACACGTTAATCGCCGCAATACAAATTCAGAAATGGGTCTCAAAGGCCAACTACGTAGAAGAAACAATAAAACATATCTAATATTGAAACGCCTATAAATAGGCAGCCAAATACGCTATCCAAGGGGTAAATGTGTTGTTGGGTATAGGAGGCCACGTGCATTAGGAAAAGCATGTAAAGTTACGCACAATGAGAAGCTACCGTGAATCACACGGCCACGAAAACTTTTCAACGTGAGATGCAAGTTAGCATCACACGGCGCTGTAAATAAAAAGATAGAGATGCACGTTAGCTTCACGTGGCGATTAAAGTGTTAATTCTGGGTGGATTTGAGTAGAGCATGTAGATTTTCTTGTTTGTCCTTCTCCTCCATGTGTCTTACAGTTTGACTCCTTCGTAAATTCTGCTCAGTATTTTCTTTTCCCATCTTGCTATTTTATTCTGGACACACTTCACTTCCGTACATTACCACCGGTCTTATCATTGTCTTGTACACATAAATTTTAAGAGCATGCTGTATTGATTTATTGTTTAGCACTGATTTTAGCATCACAGCACTACTAGATCCTGCCGTTACTCTTTTTTCTACTTCCTCATTGCCATACCCACTACTTGTAATATCTGTGCCCAGGAAATTAACATTTCGGACCTTTTCAAACATAAATTTTGCATTGTCTTGATTACTTGTTATCGCTAACATAGAGTTAGTTGTATCTTTTGTGTTGAAAACCATTTTTTTAAATTTTTTTTTCTCTTATTTCCAAACCAAATTTTCTTGCTTCTTTTTCAATGCATAGCAAGACATCTTTAAGCTCTTTTTGCATTCTTGTTAGTATTTTCAGATCAACAGCGTATGCTATTACTTAATGGGAATTATTTAATATACTTTTATTTGATTGGATTCCACTTCTAACGATCACCTTCAATGCTAAATTAAAAAGAGTAGGAGAGAGTGGATCTCCTTGCCTAAGTCCTTTCCCAATCCTGAAACTTTCTGATGTTTCACCCTCCAGTCGTACCGTATGTATTTTCTGTAATTCATAATGTCAGTCTTACTATAAACCGTTCAATAGTTATTTGCCAGATAGGAGGCCATGTTAGGGTGATGAATTTCACCCTGTAAATATGCTGTCAGTCATTAACAAAAGTTAGGTTATGCTCATTTTATACAAAATGATAATTTTATGTTAATGTACAAAACGTGGTTGCCAGATTTGGTTTTGGATTTTGTGCCACTTTTATTGTTGGTTAAGATAAATTTCATGAAAGACAAATTGCTGATTCTGAATACGTTTCATACTTTGTTGAGTAGGAATAATGGTATATAAGTCGTTTTTTTTATTGTAATTATAAATTGTATACAAAAATATTTAAATATTACAATTTATGTATTTTTTCAGTATAAATAAAGCTTTTACAAGCCACTTTACGCCCATTGCATAACAATCTGTCTTCATTGTTCCTTATTCATGATTTTATTTCTCCAGTCTTCTATTCCTTTCTTTGCTATGTCTTCCATTACTGCCCCCTTCCACCTATTCGTTGGTCGCCCTCTTCTTCTAGTTTCTTGCGCTCTGCCTTCCAATACTATCTTAGTAGCTCTTCCATCTGGCATTCTCCATATATGCCCAAACCATCTTAACCTTTGAGCTTTAATGAAATCTACTATATTTGGCTCTCCATACTTCTTTTGTACCTCTTCGTTTGTAAGTCTTCTCCAACCATCATCCGTCCGAGTCCCTCCAAATATTTTTCTCAGCATTTTTCTCTCCCACCTACTTATCGTATCTTGGTCTGCCACATTCATCGTTCATGTTTCACATGCGTACGTAGCTGTGGGTCGAATTACAGTCTTATAAGTCGTAGTTTTGCATTTCGCGACATTTGTCTTAAGGACATTATACTATTTAACGCGCCCGGACATCTCGATGCTTTTATTAACCTTGATTTAATTCCTCGTGTGTAATTTAAGTTTTCAGAGATTAATGTTCCTAAGAAAGTAAACTCCTTCTCCTTAACTCGTTCTATTCTCAAATCTTAATATTACGCCATTATTATTGATTTCTTCATTTTTTCCATTACTTCTTTGTTAAAGCTGCTGAATATTGTCCAGTGGAAATTGAAGAATGGATTTTTTTTTAATATGGCCACAGAAGAAAATCACAGGGAATTAAGTTACAAGACCTCGGGGGCCACACTGTAGACATGTTTTGACTAATAACTCTGTTTTTGTAAAACTCTCCAAGTAAATTTATGCCCCATCTTATTGAAAGTACGTAACCCTTTTGTAATTCATTGTCACGTAACTCTTCAAAAAACGGCGACAAAATTTCAGTATGAAATGGTTGTGCATTTAGAAAACCTAAAATTTGAACTATTAAAATAAAATTTAATCGTTTTGCTGCACTCAATTACCTTAAAAAAATATAGGACCTATAACTCTTCTTTTACTAATTGCAGCCCAAACCCCGATTTTTTGTGGGTGAAGCGGTTCTTCAACATAAAAATTGGGATTCTCAGCGCTCCACATCCTCATACTTTGTGAATTAATATAGCCAGATAAATAGAAGTATGCCTCATCAGTAAAGAAAGTTTTCTCAAACGCATTATCGTTATTTCCTAAATTATTGATAAACCAGTTACAAAATTCCAATCTAACCGGAGGATCGTTTGGCAGCAGTTCCTGATACACTTGCAACCGGTAAGAAAAATAATGCAAATTGCTTCTTAATATCCTATGAGATGTTGAATATGAAACATTTAATTGCTGTCCTAAATGGCGAACAGATACGTGTGGTTGTTCTTACACAATTTGTCTCGCATTGTTAACTACTTCTTCAGTGCGTATGTTGCAAATAGTATGTATCATTTTTAGGTCGTGGGCCAAAAGGTTTAATTTCAAAATTGTTCCGCCCCATAATATTTCTAATAGTTCTTTCAGATATCTAAAACAGTACCTACAAAGCCGAAAATTAAAGCAACAATTAAGTTTTATGCATAAATACTTGCATCCCAAAAGTCACTAAGCCGGGCAAAGATTTCAGTTTCACTGAGATCGGGCCTGTCGGCTTTATAATGCCTGTAAGCCTTTGTAATTTGTAGTTTTGTGTCACCTTTAATGACTTTTGGCATACTTACTTTAGTACTACAATTTGTTGACAGATAGATATCCATGACGCCGATGTCCATACATATTATGCCTAGTGGCAAACAAAGTATGAAGGGACTGGCAACATTGCATGTTTAACCTCAAAATGTCAAATTAGACACTTTTCTGAGCCTCCTGTACATAACAGCTGCTTCTGACAAAGTGTCAGAATGAGTTTCTAGGAAGTTTTAGTTTTATTAAACATAAAAACAAAATTCCATGTCTACCTACTTGGCAAATAACTATTGAACGGTTTATAGTTGTATCAACCAATCAGAAATTTGCAATTCTCTTAATGCTTTTTGCAGTTGTATTTATGTATTCAATAAAAAGAGCATGTATCTGTGTCACTTTTCTTTTTGTTTTCTCCTGAATGATTTTCAGGGTGAAAATTTGGTCCATCACTGATCTTTGTTTTCTGAACCCAGCCTGGTATTCACCTATTCTTGGTTCTGCTAGTTCTTTTAGCCTTTCGTTAATTAGCATCACCAGTAATTTGTATGTAACGTTTTACAATGATATGGGTCTATAATTTGTACATTCAAGCCTATCACATTTTTTAAAAATTGGGACAATTATTGCGTCTCTCCACTCTCTGGGCATTTTACATGTTATCCATATTTCTACAATTAAATCGTCGATCTTTCCCTCCAGAGCCCTTTCTCCATACTTTATTAACTCTGACTGAATCTCATCTGATCCTGGGCTTTTGTTATTTTTCATTTTATTGATAGATTTCCTAAGATCTTCTATTGTAGGGAGGTTGTTATGTGCTTCTTCAAACTGTTTTAATCCTAGGTTGTTATGTGCTTCTTCAAACTGTTTTAATCCTGTCTCTTTTCCTGTTCCTTCTTGCAGTTCTTCCTCAGTATTTTCACTGTAATGCTCACGCCATCTTTTTGTTATATTTTTACTACCCACTATTAAATTACCTTTCTTATCTTTACACATCAGCAGTCTAGGCTGGTATCCTTTTTTGCTTATATTTATTTGTTTATGGAACAATTTCATATTCTTTTTATAATAATTTCCTTCTATACTTTCTATTAGTTTGTGTTGCAAATTTCTTTTCTTCCTCTGCACAACTTTTTTACTTCTCTTATTTTTTCCTTAAATACTTTCTCACTTTCACTAGTTTTCTGATTTATCATTTTCAGTCTTTCCTTTCTCAACTCTTTCATTGGTTCTTCTGACCGCCTGTCGTGGTAGTGTCTTCTCTGCTGCACAATTAATCGAGTTTTTTAGACTTTCCCACTTCTTTTCTACATTACTTTCTGTTGTTACGTTTAGCATGTTTTCTTCTAATTTCTTCTCATACTCGGCTCCACTCTCGCTAGTTTTTAGCAGTTCCACCTGTAGGTTCTTCTTCCGTGTCCTGTTCTCTTTTGACCTATGTGACATTTCTACTTTTATCTCTGCTCTTACTAGATTTAACTATATTTCTGCCCCTCGACAACTTTTAAAGTCTGTGATTAAATTCTGATATTTTGCTTCTATTACTGGATGATCAATTTGATCGACTACTTTACCATTTGTATGCTTCCATATGCCATATGCCTTAATGTGCTATGCGGTGTACGTATGTTAGTATGTGTACACGATTCCGGTCGCCAAGAACCTTCCTGAAGTCTTGGATCGTTTTCATACAATAGCTCCTCCGAAAATGAAGGTAACATCAACTTTTGAGGTATGGTCGAAGGCAAAACCATTTTTTTTTTTTTTTTGAAAAATAACTGGTTTGCTACATTTCATTGTACTAGCAAAACAGAGTGTCGAAGTATTCTTGGAAAGCACCGAAGGGCCCTTTTCTTAGGTGGGGGGTACCGTATATTCAACATTACCTTTAATATTCTCTCTTGACACTGCCACCCTTTTATTACAATATTTAGTTTTTTCTTTTCTTTTTCCTGATTTTCTACTTTCTCTTCAAGTTTCTTAATTCTATCTTCAAAAATTAATTGCAATGCTTCCCACTTTTCTGCTTCTTTCTACCATTGTTCCTTAGCCTTTTAAAATCTCTTCTTTTAATTCTTCTATCTTTTGCACCACTAACTCCCACACCATCTCTTCTTTTGTTACCTCCTGGTGTTGATTTTCTTTTGTTTGTTTATTCGTTTGTTGTTGGTGGTTTTTTGGTGGGGATCTTGTAGTTTTGGCACTTTTATAGAAAGCTAAATGTTCTATCTCCCACTTCTCAAAATCCTCAGGGTTTTCTGCACACCTTTTCCTTTTTATAAAATCTGTTAAAGTTGTAACACTTTTTGCTCTGGATCTTCCAGTGATCTGTTCATTACTCATTTACCGGTGTTCCTCTCTTTTAGGAGACAAAAGTAGACTTGGCAACAGCAGTTGAAAATTGCACAAGGTGGCAACTATGTTTTGTATTTTGACCTTCAGTAACCTCACTTCTAATCGCTAATGTTACCTTAATTTATTGGAAATTCTTTATTCCCCGCCCTAGATCTTCAATTTCTTCCCTTTTATTAGCTTCCTGATACTTCCCTTATTCTATATTTCTTTCACTTCTCATTATATGTACTCAACAAAGTTTAAATTTTTAACTCTTTTGTTGGAGCACCTACATTTATCAAATTCCTTGTTCAAAGGACCCGACATTTTTTCATGGATGAGAATTAAAGCATTTCTGATTAAACCAACACATCATACTATAAAAAAGAACAAGACTTGTAAACCCATGTCATTAAAAAGAGCAAAATAAGCTCTTTTCAAACATGTCAAAGCAGAAGGAATTTTTAAGTGTGTTTAAAATGTTGAATGTTCATTATGCGATACTTGGAACAGAAGTATCACATAATAAACAACCATAAATATGGAAAAATCTATATTTTTTAGGATTGTCTAATTTAGTGGTTCTCAACCTGGGGAGCATAAGGAAGTGTCAAGTGCAATATTTGTGTACTATAAAAGTTAAATTTGGAGATTTGTCTTCTTTTACTGAAATTTGAAAATTTGTTTAATTAATACACCAACAGCTTCCCACATTTAAAAAGAAATATTTTATATTAAGAGACATCTTTAAGAACTGCAAACATTCAACATAGTATATGGTATCAATAAAAATCAACAAGAGGCTTTCCCTATTTCTGGAGACTCATTAAAGCTGTAGCAGCCTTCCTATCCCATTTTGTACTTTGGAACTATTCTAAGTGTGCGTTTTTTATGTTACTTCTAGCAAATATTTTCATTTTTCATCCTAATCAAGACAATTTCAAGGCTCACCATTGGGATTTGAAAAACGGCAAAAGATACAAGGTCAGTTAAATTGAAACAAAGTTGCAGATTCTAATGCTGAATAATAAGGTAAATGCCTGGTTTATAGACCAGCAAAACTAATAATGCGTAAGGAAACATACAAACAAAAAACAATCAAAGAATCAGAAAATTGCTTAATTCTTTCACGATCACGAATTTGATCGCTTATTGACACATCAGCATTGCCAACAGAAAAATATACCTGTTCGACAGATCAACCGAGTAATAAAAAGGAATGTAAAGACTGGTGACGTCCATTATAACACGATATTCAGACCTATGTGTACTGCCAGCAGCAAGTGAACGGTTGAAGACACAAGACAGTTTTTTTAAATATTCAAACATGTCAATTAGAAAAGCTGCAAAAAACTAAATATTGGAGTTGGATCTATGGTCAGGAACAGAAAGGAGCTTGGGATCTGATCATAGATGAAACTTACGTGACGAAGGATTCAAACGAAACAGCTTGATCCAACCATGTTTCGATTGTTCCAGGTCACACACCACCTATAGAATCTAGAATCATTCCAAAGTCAAAATTTCTGCCAAATTGATGGTACGGCACGAGATAGTCAGGTCTTGCCTGCTTTTGTGATAAAGTGTGGTAAAAGCATTTAAATGGCGAAATTTATCGTTGGATAAGATCGCATAACACACATCAAATTCTGCTTTGGCTTGATAAAGCACCTGCCCATTATGCCAATGTAACAATCACCCTCCTTGAATAAAATAAAATTATGCGTGTTAGCAAGATCGACAATTATACCGCAGTTCCGCAGAATATACCGATCAAGCGTTTCTAAGCATTTGTGTAAGCGTCGAATGACTTTCGATATCACTCAGTTCCAGAAAAATTGGATCAGAATTTCGAAAGAAATTAAAAATGAGTCCGGGAAAAACCTATTTGAGCATTTTAAATCCAAACTTCGCCTGGCTGGTAATGGTTTTGCCAAACATAAGTTTAATTTTAATGCGATTTCATGTTTTATGCCACATAGCCCCGCCTTGGTTTCCGAGTTATGTCCAAAAAACAAAAATGTGTTTTTAATTTTTTTTTGTTAGACATTGATTATTATGTTATTTAAAACAGAACTATCTTGATATTATTACGACACTTTTTATAAAAGAATTTAAATTTGAATTTAGATTTTCATTTGCTTTTGTAAGTAACTGTATAATAGGCTGCTATATATAAAGTGCGCAAATCAAGAAAAACAGAGACAAATGAATGAAAATGAAGCAGTCAAACAAAGTGAAAAGAAAGAAAATCAGAGAAAGACACAGAAACACAGTCGAGGGTGGGGAAGAAGATGGAGAAAATACAAGAGCAACAGGAAGATAATAAGATCACCAGTATACTACAGAAAGGAAGAGGCTAAGAAACAAAATATGGAGAATATAAAAAACGTGATGGGGAAAATAGTAGAAGAGCTAAAGAAGAACTCGGTGGAGTTAAAAATCTTGAGAAAGGAAATGACAAGAATATATGAAAAATGAGATAAACAACAACTGAAAAAAAGAGTAGCGGTGGTGGAACAGCAACTTAAGAAACAGGAGAAAGGAAAAGGCCCAAATATAGAGAAAGAACACAAAAGACAGTGGAACAAAGAATGACAAACCTGGTGAGCAAGCAGAAAAGAAAAAAATGGCAAAACAAGACAAGAATGAACATATGGACATGGAATGTGAGGGGAATCAGAAGAAAGGAAAACTGAAAAGAACTCACAGAGGTTACTGGATGTACCAGAAAGTACACACACAAGCAAGGGCAGGATTCGTAATTAAAAAAGATAAAATAAATAACGCAGTCGATGTGAAATGTAGGACATAAGTTTGGAAAACAATCACAATAACAGTTGGATATAGTTCAAATAAAGAGAACGTACATAATACATTATATGACATAATTATGAGTGACTTCAATGAAAGAGTAGAAAAAATAATAGGGTTATAGAGGAATACCCAGAAAAGCAAGGTCGAGGAGGTGCAAAACTCAAAACGAGAAAAAAATGCTAGAACTATGCAGACAAACAACTGAATAGTAGCAAACACTACATTCACTCATAGCGACACGTACACACACATGGTAAAAATCACGGCAGTAGTAGAAAAACAATAATAGAACATTTCTTTGTTCAAAGAGGACTATGGAGAGCCATAAAAGCTATGAGAGTAAAGCCAGAGATGTACACTACCTAATAATACATGCTCATTAACCTGTCAGGACACGCACGTGAGTAAAAAATACCCCAGCGCTGAAAAAAACGAAATAAAATCTAAAATAATTTCTGCACACGTTTCCGCCTCTAGGTACCCTTCGACTTCACTCTCCCAAGTACAACTGCAACGTATTTATGCTTTTGTCATTAGTTACAATCTAGCTGTAACGGGATAATGTGTTATGGGGTAAATTTTACCCACGAGCGCGTCCTTACAAAACAGTATTTTTAGTTGGTTTGGTAAAGTTAGATCTAACTGGTCGTGAAAAGTTAATAATAAGAAATAATGAAATCACGCCCTTTTACTTCAAACTGGGCATCTAAAAGACCGAAGTCGATTTGGAAAAGATTGTAGATGAAATGTCAGACATAGAAGATGATGTACCGTCAAGTGATGATTCAGAAATAGATGAAATCATGTATTTTTAAGAATTAAAAAAGCGTTTCAATATATGTAACATTACAATTTTTTCTCTAAATGACCCATTAATATTTTTTACTACTACATAATGCAATGTTAATTTCTTTACACAGTAATTTCAGTATATGGTAAATTTTACCCCGTGTGCGTCTATACACGTCACAAATTAGGACGCGCGTCCTGACGGGTTAAAAAAGTCTAAGAGGTGGCTGTGGAAATTCAAACGTATGAATAATATATTGGTGGCACTGTAAGTCTATGTCAAATTCGAGGTTAACAAGTTAGGTTTTCCGTCAGTCTGTGTCAAAACTGGTGCAAAACCTAACCTGGTAACCTCGAATTTGACATCGACTTACAGTGCCACCAACATATTATTCATGTTTGAATTTCCACATTAACATGTTGTATTAGAATGGAAATAATAACAGAAGGTAGTTAAGGAAGAACAAAAGAATGTCGACACCAGCATCGATTTAATGTTGATGAGCAAAACGTAAGATAAGCAATTTCTCTCAAAAATTTCAATTTAATTTAGTGGTTAAACATTGTTGGAAGTCAAATTATTGCAATTATTTATACAGAAACTTTGTAGCCACCCTTGGTGCCCATTTAAAATAAGCAAGTTATTATCAATATCTCGAAAATTATGAAAGCATATTTATGGAAGCCTTTGAAGATGAAGCTATTCAGTCCAGCCATCTCAAACCTAAATTCTGCTTCTGCTACGTCGACGACACTTTCGTTATATGGCGCCATGGAAAAACAAGCTCTTGAAGCTTTCTTGGCACACTTAAACAACCACCATGTCAAAATAAGATTCACTATGGAAACTGAAGAAGAAGCAGCAAAATAAACAGGACGGGAACCCTAATGAATAAAGGACACCAGTGCTTGGCCTATGCCGACGATATCACACTGATAGCCCGGACGCAAAAAGAGCTACAAAGAGTATTTGCTTATCTGGAAGAAGCTGCTAGAAGAATGGGCCTACAGATCAACCAAGAAAAAACAAAGCTAATGGTAGTGGAAGCAGCTCCGCTGCTCGAGCAAGAGAATGTGTATGTGGAGCTACAACTAAAAGGCGGTAGAAATATCCGTATACAAAAAGTGAGTAGCTTTATATTTCTTGGGGTTTTAATAACTAGTAAATGCGAAGAGGACGCAGAAGTGAATCCGAGAATAATAAAAAGTGAAAGGTGTGCGGGTGCATAAAGTGAAATCCTAAGATCCAAAGAAGTGGCAATCACCACGAAGCTAAGAGTGTATAAAACAGTAGTGCGGCCCACCCTGACATATGCATGTGAAACATGGGTTTTAAACAAAAACACACAACAAAAAGTGGAAAGATGAGAGAGGAAGATACTGAGAAGGATATATGGAGGGAAACGAATAGAGGGGAGCTGGGAAAGGAGAACCAATGAGGAACTAGCCAGACTATACGGAGAACCAGATGTCACGCAGTTTATAAAAGCCCAAAGATTGCGCTGGCTGGGGCATATGGAAAGACAAGCAGGAGATAGAGTAAGCAAAATAATGATACGGAAAACTCCACAAGGAACACGAAAGCAAGGCAGACCAAGAAAAAGATGGATACAGGCAGTGGAGGAAGATTTAGAGGCGAAGAACATAAGAGACTGGAAAAACAAGACCCAAGATCGAAAGAGATGGAAAGAAATAACCAAGCTATGGGCCTAAAAGGCCTGAGAAAGCTTCCATATATATATGGAAACTGAAGAAAATGGACGCCTGCCTTTCCTGGACGTGTTAGGGAAACGAACCGCTAACAACAGATTAAGCCATACAGTATATCAAAAGAAGACTCACACCGACTGCTATCTGCATGCTTCGTCTCATCATCATCCCCAACAAAAGCGATCTTTGATCAACACTCTTATTCATCGGGCCAACGCTATCTGTGACGAGGACAGTAAACCACAGGAAATGAGTCATGTGGAAGAAGCCTTATTCAGGAATGGCTACAGTCGACCAGACATCAAGAAAGCGTGCCAATATACCATAAAACCAAAAGAACCTAAACCTAAACCTACTAATTACGCCTGCCTTCCTTTCATCGCCGGAGTAACCGACAGAATAAGAAAGGTATTAGATAAAAAGAACATTGGAGTCCGCTATGGTACAATAAGAAAGGTCGAACAATTGATCCCCTCCAACAAAGATTCTTTGCCCAGACTACAGACAGAAAGCGTTTACCAGCTCCAATGTACCTGTGGCTAATCTTACATCAGACAAACGGGAAGAAGCATCCAATGTCAAATAAAAGAACACCTGAGCCACACACGACTTGGAAACATACAAAAATCAGCCATCTCAGAACACTTATTAGCACCAGGGGACCACCAAATAAATTACGACTCCGCAAACATACTAGCCAGAACTAAAAATACTCCCATCGTGTTATTCGGGAATCCCTAGAAATTATTAAAAATCCAAATAATTTCAATCAAGAAGACGGCTATCGTTTTAGCAACACATGGAAGGTAGCTCTGCAAAACCAATCCATCCATAAAGAAGTTTCACGTGAGCAACCAAGCGGAAAAACGACAAATCCTAATAACATACAAGATCTACATGAGCCAACCATTAACGGCTCCTCGGTATATAACCAGGAGCAAAAGGCACCAACATCAGTCTTTAGAAAACTTCTGAAGAAGCTGACAGCATGAGCGGTGAAACGTCAAGTTCAAATCGACGACCACGGCATAACCCGGAAGAACCTATCATTAAAGCCTAACCTTATCTGTTATGTCCTAGCAGGTTAAGTTAGCGTGTGGGGACTCCACAATTTGAGGCGACATCGTCAAAGGTTCGTTTCAGCATCCACTAGAAAGAAGCCCAAATAAACCAGGTTAGTTTATATCCAAAAACTGCTAGTGGCGATTGCCACATTCCTGGGTGCGGCTCCAATGCTTGGTGGCATACCAAGGATGCCGAGGATATACTTGCAAGCAGGTGATGCAAGGTAGCTGCGTC
This sequence comes from Agriotes lineatus, assembly GCA_940337035.1. NCBI lineage: Eukaryota > Metazoa > Arthropoda > Insecta > Coleoptera > Elateridae > Agriotes > Agriotes lineatus. The sequence goes on from OW679200.1 coordinate 13,794,968, forward strand.
ATCATTCGCCATATTCCGTTGTGTGAATTAAGCGGGCCTAATTGCGCATCGTGTACGAACATTACAAGAAGCGACAGCGTCGCGTAGCTCAATTCGCATAGACATTAAACTTGGCGTTAATATTCGGACTTTGGCGTCCTATTTAAACCATTCTGTATGCCATAGCGTATAGCTTTTGTATTGTGTATTTATTATATGTATTTGCTGGTATTTGTGCTTTATTGCAAATTATATGCCTTTTTATGTAAACTGTTGGGTTTGCTATTGCCATTGGTGTTTGCATTCGTAAGTACAACATTTCAGGTGTCCACGAGCTGACCCCAACAATATTAGTTTTCCCTTAGCCGCACTATCGATTTGAATGGAGCCTCATAGCTCACTGAGTGATTAAGCTAGCAAACCCAGGGCATTTCAATGTAATCATTCAGTAGGTGTAGGGCTGTTAAAGAGGTACCATTACAAATGTCACCTAATTTTAGTACTCACATCACTGTTGGTGGCGGTATAAATAAATAGAAAATAATCGATTTATAATAAAAAATACAAGAATCTAAAATTGCTGTTTTTTGGACATAATTTAAAACAAAGTCTCTAGGTTTAATTTATTTTTTAAATATTAGAATCTGTAACGTTGCCTCAATTTAACTGACATTTTATTTCCCATTTTCAAAATTCCAATGGCAAGCATCAAAATTGAATAACCCTGTATATCTACTACTAATTGCTATCTACTCTCCAAACCCCACATTTAATTTTTCTGTCGAGTGGCGTAGTCTGGAGAAGGTTGAGAACCACTGGCACAATTTAACCCAAGCAAAATTTGATATATTTCGTTCTCCACAACGGTTTGCTCTTTTTTAACTAAATCTCTGTGCATTCTCATTTTGGACACACTGTAGATGTATGCACTGTAACGAACAATTGATGGGGAAATAACATACACATTGCAACACTTTTCTGTAGAGAAAGACCAGAAATAGCAAAATAAATACAGGGTTTGTTATGAATGTAATTAGCAAACGAAAATATGGTGGTCCTAATCATCAAAAATTGTGCTTTTTTGAGATGCGAAAGGTATTGATCGACACTTTCAATTTTAGAACGGCAAAACATTAAAAAAGCATAATTGTAGTTTATCTTACCGTGTACAAACATACAGAGCGCTTCCCCATATATTTGGCATCATAGACGACCCCGTCGCTCCATCTGACACGCACCACCTGACCGGCAAAAGGAATGCTGTTTGTTTTCCAGTCTACAAAGTCATTGAATATCAAATTGTTGCTACAGGTACCATCGGCTGGGAAAAATGCGCAATAATAATTCACGTCCTTCATTTCGACAATCTTCCCCCTGTAGAATCTGCCGTTCTTATGTCTCGCCCAAACTTCCTCGTTCAGCTTTAGAACGTAACCCTAAGAAAAACTGATAAGTTTCGAAAATCCACCACAAATTCATTGCTTACCGTTTCGCCATAACAAGAAAATCGTTTCTTCTGGGCGTAACTATGATCCCCTTTGTCCTTTCTGCGCACTCCCGACATTGTTCCCACGTCTCTGAAGCTTTCCTTCTTCAACAGGCGCGACGTATGACAGCTCGGTTGCTGTTTTTGGGTTCCATAGAAGCCGGAATTAATTGGAAAAACACTTTTTTCATGTTTAATATCCTTCAGAACTACTTTTAAAATTAACGGTGTCAAGCGCTGGACCTGTTCCTTTAGCTTTGGTGATAAATAGCCCTTTTGTTTTACGCTTCGTTTTCTTCTTATTTTGTGCGAGAGGTCCAGTCTGCGCAACGGCACGCTCACGCCTTTTCTGAAAAACTTCTTGAGAGTCCTTTTCAATTTCGGACTAGGTGACTGCAGGGCACAGTTCTGTTTCTCGTAGTTCTTCTCCAATTTCTTATAACATTCATCGGACGAATCGGTGCTTTGGTACTGCGTCTGGAAATCTAGAGTCTGCATGACTTTCGCCTGGAACTTGTTGAAGCACTCCTCGTCGGATTGTACGGGTCTTCCGCGGCTCTTAGGCCTGCCCTCTGGTTCTGGTCTGCTTTCCTGCAGAGCCGCCTTGGCATTTCTAAGCTTCACAGCTTCACTGATGGAAATGACGGGCTTTTGTTGCTTCTGCTCCTTCTGAATATCCTTCCGTAACTGCTTCCCACGCACTTTCAGCTCGCTCTCGAACTTCCGAGCGATGCTTTCATACAACTTCGGTTTGTCAATGTTCAAAATAAACTTAGAGAGGTTTTTCGAGAACTCCCTCTTGCTCTCGTCGGTGCCGTTGAGACGCGACAGCATTTCCATTACTGTGTTACTATCCGTTTTGGGGTTTTCATCACAATCTACCTCGCCATCTTTAATATTTTTAAGCTTGACTTTGCCTTGGTTTGATTTTTCAGCAGCTTCGTTGTCGCGCTTCGACGAGTCCAAGCTCGACAACTCGTGTCCGAAATCGTAACTGTTCTTGACGACCACTTTTGGCGAACTCGCGACTGCTTTTGTCTCTGTCAATTTTTGCCGCACGCGCAGCTCGTTGGCCAGTTTTTGGGCGATGCTTTCGTAAATTTTAGGAAGATTCAGGATCAACTTTGATAACTGCTTCGCTTGCAACGTCTTTTTATCGTCGTCATAGGAACTGATGCAACTGAAGCGCTTCAAAATCTCGATTACGGTTTGTTGTTTTAAAGAATCGTCCCTGTTACTGCACAAATTTTCTTGGTTCGAATCGTTGGAGACAAACGTGTCCTCAGACAGGCTACTTTTAGTTGTTTCTTTGACAGTTTTAGACATATGGTTCGAGCACTGTATGCTCTTATCCTGAACGCTTTTCATGCTTTCCGCCGAATTATTCACATATTTAGGGTTGTCATTTATCACACCCACACTAGCGGCGGTTTCTATTACGTTGTCTGCTTTTGTGGGGCCGGGTTTGTCTTTGTCATCCTTGCTACAATCATCCTCACTTCTTATAGAGTCAATTGCATCCACCTCGCCGGTAACGACCTCTTCCTCAGAGGCGATATCGAGTTGCAAGTTGATATCGTCCCTTTTCTCATCTCCCAGTACAATGGGGGCGTTGCTCATGGGATAAAACCTCTCCTGCTGCATCTGGAAAAGAAAATGGGTCTAGAATACAGTATGCACAGGGTACAGGAAAAAAGTCCGAGTATTAAAATGATTGCACAAGAAGAGAATTTAACTAAGCAGAAGATTAGAAAAGTGATCTTGACACAAAATTAAAGTATAATCAATGAGAAAAATAATTTAGAGGTTGAGGTCAAGATGATTTTGTTTGCGCTCAACTATTAAATCACAGAATTTGAAACTGACTGTAACTTAACATAATCTTTTTTGTTAAAAATCATCTGCATATAAAGCAATTCTGAAGTCATTAATAAGACAAAGAAAAGAGGGCCATGTTTGCTACCTTGTGGGACTCCTAATAATAAATAGCCGTAATGGTAACAAGAATAACTAAGGATATGGAATAAAGTGAAATAGACATTAGTAGTTACAAAAATTAAAAGTGGTGTGAAAATATACGGGTCTTGAGCAGGACTGTCACATTAGTCTAACTTAAGCAATCTTCGGCGACTTAAAATTATGTACTAGCGAAGATACTAATACTCTAATAGAGATATGTTCACTACTGGAACTATTTTGATTGGCTCTGCGAATGACATCGCTCAGTAAAGAAAAGAATTTTACACACGAAACAATCTTACCAATTTTTAGACCTCACGTCCGCTTTGATATTTTTATCCAAGTATCTCATACCATGAGATAAAAAAAAATTATTCTGAGCAGGCATTGATGTGTTATACATTTGGCAGTACTGAAGTGTATTGTCAGTCTATGTCAAATTCGAGTTTTGCAGGTTAAGTTTTATGTCAAACAACAAACAAAACCTAACCTTTTAATCTCGAATTTGGCATAGACTGACAATACACTTCAGTACTGCCAAACGTATAACACATATTAAGATCTGCTCAGAATCATTTTTACTTCCTTTTACTACTATAAAGGAAGTATTGGATTCACCCCAAAAATTCGAAATTGAGTTTTCAACAGATCTTCACGTTTTCGAGTCCCCTGATCCCAAAAAACATATTTTTTTTCATTGGTCTGTCTGTCTGTCTGTCTGTGTGTCTGTGTGTCTGTCTGTGTGTCTGTGAACAGAATATCTCAAAAACGAAAAGAGGTATGGCATTGAAACTTCATATATAAGTTTTGTGTACTATGTAGATGAGACAGCAAGCTTTTGAAGAAAATCGCATAACCGGAAGTAGGTGTTTACTCTTGTGATTTTTCAGTTTTTTTCGATTTTTTCAAAAACGGCTCTAACGATTTTTTTTAAACTTCACATTTTTCTTACATTTTTAATGTGTATTGATGTGAGATAGTGGGTTTCTTTTGTTTTTTTTTCTATTTTTTTTATTAACTCCTATTTTAAATAAAACACCCGGTATATTATTACATTTTTGAATTCACCTTAAAATTCTAGAGAAAATTTGTCTCTTCAACTAACACTCGATTTTGTACCGTTTTTGTAGAATTTGTAATTTTTTAAAATTTTTAACAAATGGTTAAAAATTAAAAATGAAATTTTTGACTAATTATAAGATCACTGTAAAAGGAAGTTGTGTGAGTGTATCACACCAGATTTTTTTTAAATCTCATGGTACTATTCAACCTATCCATTGTTTATCATGGTTTATATTTTTACTATTCAAGTAACGTTATCAAACTTTTTACATTACGAGAGAATAGTTTGAATGAACGAGCGACGTTAGGAGCGAGTTCTTTAAAATTCTCGAGTAATGTAGAAAGCAGATAACGTTACGTATATCGTAACACGGTTTATTTTATCCTAAAATACTAATCTTTTAAAAAATAGGAAAAATGGTTATTAATGACACATACAACAGCGAGTGGTGGTATCACTAGTAAGATAAAAACTCACTACTGTATTGTTGGCAGCACTGTCAGGTTATGTTAAATTTGAGATTTTCAGGTTAAGTTTTGCGTCAGTTTGTGTCAAATAACAAACAAAACGTAACCTACTAACATTGAATTTGACATAGACTGACAATACACTTCAGTGCTGTCAACATGTGATTAAATACTAATAAAGTATCGTTATGTTATTTTTCTTAACAACACTAGTGCTGTTAAATTAATCTTAACGCCACTCGTTGCTAAGGAGTTATTATTATAATAACATAATAGGATAAAATAAAATACTATTACAAAGTATGCGCCTCCTACAGATAAATTCTCTTTTGAATATTCTACTGTTCTTCAATATTTTCACTAATGAATTCTTCTTCTTCTTCTAATCCTTCGTGCCCTTTCGAGCATCGGATAGTGGTCTCTAGTCCCTTATCCATTCTCTCCACCTCTTCCTGTCTCTCGCTATTGTTTTAATCTCCTCCAATGTCACACCTTTTTCTGCTGCTATTTCTTTAATTTGATCCAGCCATTTTTTCCTAGGTCTACCTCTTCGTTTTTTAGGTGGCTTTCCCGCTTCCGTTAGTCTCCTTGCAATTCTGCTTGGTTCCATTCTTGTCATGTGTGCGAACCAGTTCAGCTGCCTCTTTTTTATTTTTCCCTGTATTGGTTCCTGTTTAATAATTTCTAGAATGTCCTCGTTTCTCACTCTGTCCCACTTCGTCTTTCCTGCCATTTTCCTAAGGTGCTTCATCTCCATAGCATTTATTTTAATTTCGTCCTTTTTTCTAAGTGTCCATGATTCACTAGCATAGGTTATTATTGGAAGTGTTATCGTAATATATATTTTCTTTTTTATCTCTAAATCTATGTCCTTGTGGCCTAGTATTGTTTTATTCATAGTGTAGTAGATTCTTGACGATTTGTTCGCTCTGTGTGCCAGCTCAGCATCAATTTTCCCGTCTTCTGTTATTATACTTCCAAGGAATTCAAACGTCGTTACTTTCTCCAGTTTCTTGTTCTTACATTTTATGTCCTTATTGTTTTGTCTTCTTTTTGTTTCTCATTTACTATCATGGTTTTGGTTTTGTTTATGTTCACTTCCATTTTCATATTTTATATTTCAGTCGTCCATGCGTTCACCAGTTTCTGCATTTTACTCCTGGTATTTGAGATTAGTATCACGTCGTCTGCATACAGTAGACTGCTTAGATTTATTACTTCTAAGTTTTTATATCCAAATACTGTGTCCAGGTGGCTGTATTTTCCTTTTATCCTCTTGATTATCTTGTCCATAATAATTATGAATAAGAGAGGGCTTAAACTGTCGCCCTGCTTGATGCCTTTCTTCATTTCAAACACCTCCGATCTCTGCCCCTCCAATTGTACTTTCGCCTTAACTATTCTATAAGTACTTCTTATTGCTCCTATCAGATTCTTGTCCACTTTCAGTTCCTTTAAAGTCCTCCATATTTCCCTTCTGTCTACTGTATCGAACGCAGCCTTCAGATCTACGAATGTTAGATACAATTCTTCTCCTTCTTCTATTTTCCTTTCGATTATATTTCTGATTATATATATATTATCGCCTGTTTGTCTATTCGGTCTGAAAGCTGCCTGTTCTTCTTCTAATAATGGTTCTATCTGATTTCTTAATCTTTTCTCTAAGATTTTTGTGTATATTTTAAAACTAGTTTGGGCTAAACATATTGGCCTGTAATTTTCGCATTCTGACTGCAATCCTTTCTTGTGAATTGGTACTATTAGGTTGTTTTCTCAGTCCCTCGGTATTTTCTGCTCTTCCCATACTTGTACTGTTTGAGGCTTTCGCGGTTACTCGAATTATTCTCCTTAACATAGAATTTCGGCTTAGACCGCGTAGTATTTGTATATGAACACCCAGCATTTTCTGGCTTAATGTGTCTTGCACCTTGTGAAGTCGAGCAAAAACCCGCGCGATGGCCATGCTCTTTGGTGGCTCGTGCTGGGTGTTCATATACAAATACTACGCGGTCTAAGCCGAAATTCTTCCCATACTTGTCTACAGATTTTCCAAAACCATTCTGTTCCTCTTTGGCCCATCCATTTTAACATCTCTGGGGATAAGTCGTCCTCCCCACTGGCTTTACCTATTTTTATTTTTTGGATTGCGTCTTCTATTTCTTCCTTCTTGATTGTTTGTTCCACATTTATTTGTTGTATTACATTTTGTTCCAGTTCTATAATCGTATTGTACATATTTTCACATATAATCTCATAAGAGCATTAATTCTTTCCGGAAATTTTTTGAGTGCGTACCAACAACGTCGTATTAATTTCTAATTAGAACGTTGTTGGAATGCACGAAAAATAATTTCCGGATATGAATTAATGCTCGAATGCAGATTCGGTAAGAAAATCGTAACGACACAAACCCTAAAAAGAAGTAATATCTACCTACAAAAAATTTCTAAGAAATTTTGTTGTTGTCTTGGTTACTGCTCGTGAACTATTTTTTCTATTGGTTATTAATGAGTGTCGTACGATTTTCACATATAATCTCATAAGAGCATTAATTCTTTTCGGAAATTTTTTGAGTGCATTCCAACAACGTCGTATTAATTTGCCCGAGCGGGACGCGAGGGCAAATTAGGACGTTGTTGGAATGCACGAAAAATAATTTCTGGATATGAATTAATGCTCGAATGCAGATTCGGTAAGAAAATCGTAACGATACAAGCCCTCACAGTTAGGCTGATCTACCTACAAAAAATTTCCAAGAAATTTTGTTGTTCCCTTGGTTACGGCTCGTGAACTAATTTTTCTATTGGCCATTAATGAGTGTCGTATGATTTTCATAGTAATTTTTCCATGTTTCCAGGACTTCCTTTGTGTCGGTTTGCATTTGCCCCTGATTATTTTTTATTGCTCTTGTGTCCTTCCTTTTATCTCCTCTTAATCTCTTTATTCCCGTCCAAAACTCTCTGGTATTGATTTTGTGTAGCTCTGTTATCTCTTCACCCATCCTCCTCCAGGAATTCCTTTTTTCTACCTTAATTGTTTCTTTCACTATGTTTCTCCTTCTTTTGTATTCCTCCTTATCCACCATTTCTTTTGTTTGGATGTATCTTTTCCATGCTCTCTTCTTTTCCTTTACCATTTTTCTTATTTCTTCTGTCCACCAGCTTGTCATTTTCGTGTGTTTGTTATGTTTTCGTGTCCCACATGTCTTTTCCGCTCCTTTCTTCAGTGTTTCTTTGAAGGTTGTCCATCTTTCCTCTATTGTCCATGTAGCTTGGAGGTTTTCCTTTCTTTGTAGTTCTTCGTCTACATCTTTCTGGTATTTTTCTCTTCTTTCTGCGTTTTTGAGCTTGTTTATTGCCAGCTTACTATAGTTTCTTCCTTCTTGTTTATTGGTTAGTCTGGCGTGGTATTTTGTTGTTACTAACCTGTGTTGTGTACCAATTTCCACTTCTTTCTTTGTTTCCGCTATTTGCATTTTCTCCACTAAGTCTTGTGTGTACGTTATGTAGTCTATTATACTTTTGGCTCCGCGTTCTTCTGCAACAAAAGTATACTTGTCTTCTAAGGGTTGATTCCATAGCGTGTTTCCTATTAATAGTTCATTCCTTACACAAAAGTTGATAATTTTTAGTCCATTTCTATTTTGGATGTTTTCTCCGTGGCATCCCATACATCCCATTCCTCTGTTTTGATCTTTTCCAACCCTACTATTCCAGTCCCCCATTATTATTGTTTTTTGATTCTCTTCGTTCATTTAATCTGCCATTTCCTCCTCAGTTGTTCCCTCTACCGGTGCATCTGGATGATGTTTACTGTTTCATCAAGTTTTATAGTTATTGCTACTATTCGAGGGTTTATAGTCCTGACCTCAATTATTCTTTTGTTTATTTCCTCGGTGGTTATTATTCCTACGCCTTCCTTCGCTCTTTGTTCCGGTGCCACTCCTGAGTAATGCAGTGTATAGTGATTTGTTAATCGTGTGCTTCCCTTACCTTTCTTCTTTGTTTCGCTAATCCCAAGTATTTGTATGTTATTACTGTCCATTTCTTCCGTTAATTCTATTTCTTTCCCTGATAGTGTTCCTATATTCCTATGCCTATCCATTCACTTTGTATTCCTTTTCCTTTATTGTTACTTGTACTATTTTTATTCGTGTCCTTATTCATGCCTTGTTCCGTTGCCTGTGTCCTTGTGGTAACTTGCGTTCTGGTTACTTTCTTTTTGAGTTTTTTGGAATTGCACCCATGCCTCTGTTCGTTTTGGTTATTTTGCATAGCCTTTCCTGTAGTTCTTCATCAGGGAGATCTCTCGCTGACCGTCTCTCCTGTCTTTTCTTTTGGTGTTTCTTCCTTTCCGCTTTCTAATTCGTTTACTGTTTCTATTGCCTCCAGTTGTTCTAGGTAGTAGTCCACTCCGTTAATTATTAGTTTGTTGTATCTCAGGAGTACATGGTGGCCTTGTGTTCTTATTTTATTTCTGTGTTTAATCATATGTTTTCTGATTTCCTGCGTTGCTTTGGGGTAGTCTTCCTCTATGTAATTGTTCTTTCCTCTCAGGTTTTTAGTTCCTTTCAATATTTCCATCTTCTTTGCCCATTTTCCACATTCCACTTGTATCGGTCTAGGTTTTCCTGTTTGGTATTTACCCAATCTTCTTGTTTCTACTATCTCTTTTTCCATTTCAATTTTTATACCCATGTCCTTAATGACCACCCTTATTTTTTCTAATAATTGTAGTTCAGTCTCCTCTTTTTGGTCTTTTACTCCGTGTATTATTATGTTCCTTTTCTTGATTTCTATATTCATTTCTTCTATCAACCTCTCGTGTTGTGCATTTTTTAGTTTCAGGTTTCGGTTTTCTTCTGTGAGTTGCTCATTTTCTACTTTGATTGCTTGTTTTCCATACGCTGATCTCTTTCCTCCATTCTGTCTAGCTTCTCTTTTATTTCTCTTAACATTTCCTCCATTTTATTATTCTCTTAATTTCCTCTTTCAATTCGTAAATTCCTTCCAAGATTTCCTAAGAAAATTTCCTAGGGCCGGTTCTGTTCGATGTTTACCTTTACGTATAATGTTTGCTGCGCGCGGGAAGATAATTCTCGCCGGTCCGAGTTAGTATTTGCTGCGTTATCGGCCGACCCCGAATCGCCTTCTCGGAAGGTCACGTCGATCTCGGCGTCTATTTACTTTGTAATTAGCTAAAAGTAATGGATACTACCTTAATATTGATCTTCCTCTGTTACTGATGCACTTAAAGTCTCTTTACACTTCACTATGTAAATTAATTTGCTCTCTCAAACCCGTTAATTTATAAATTTCGAGGCACGTATTCACAATCGGTATTTTGTGTTTCCACACCAGGACCACACTGGATTAATGAATTCTAAATACATTTTATTTCCTCTTGACTTGTTAAAAGATCGTTTACTGTTGCCTAAACAGACTAGGTAAACGAGTCTTTACAGGCACGGTGCCTGTAAAATGTTGTCATGGCGACTTTACAACTTGTTTTCTAATAAACACGTCCTTTATTAATTACTAATATTACAAGCAAGAGGAAATAAAACGTTGTAGGCATCGGTATACCTGTATTGGCGTTTATTTCAGGGATTTGCGTTGGTAATTGGTAATTGTATTTCTTCTTGTTTTGTTTATTACCTCTTCAAAATGCTCTTTGGTAGTAGTAAGATTTTGTCCCTTTTTATATTTTATTTCCAAGTTTTTTTATCTTTCTTTCTTTCTCTGTTAGTTCTTTTATTGTTTTATAAAGTCTGCTTTGTCTGCTAACTTTTCTAGGTATTTTTTTCTGTCGTTTTTAAAACTTTTCTTAACTTCTTTGCTAGCCATAACATATTTTTTCTGATTTTCTGCTTTCACACTATCTTTTTGCGGTTGTAATACATGGTGTTTCCATTCTTTTCTCACTCTCACCTTTTCCTATGTGTCTTGACTTATCCATTCTGCATATTGTTCATTTTTAACGTGAAGTATTTCTACACAGGGATTTTGGAATGTTTGCACTGTTGCCACACATCTACGGTCTGGTTATAATTTATTTCTGTTGCTTTTTGTTCTATTCTATTAATTAGTGCAAGTCTTATTTGTGGGTCTTTGAATTTATCCGTATCATAACACATTCTTCTATGCTAGTTTCTTGCTTTTTTAACTTTTATAAGGTCACAGCAAATTTTTGGTGTTATAAGACAATGATCGCTGTCTATATCAGCTCCTCTTTTATTATGAATATCCATTAGAATGTGCATCCATTTTCTATTAACTCTAATGTGCTCTACAGTCGAAATTTTGGTTAGAACCGTCAATGTCCGATATTTATATATAAATTTCTCTCTATTTAGCGAACACAATCTCTATTTAAGGTAGTAAAATTAGGGTAATAAACCCTTGTCAGGTAGTTTGAATTCCAGGAAGGTTCTCTCTAATGGAGTGATTAGGCGGTAATGCTGCATTCCTTCAATGGCTGTATTGTTAAGTTGAATGAGTTGTTTCCAGGAAGGTTCTTTCTCATTTACTAAAGGTTCAGTTTCGGAATTTTCCTAGAATATTCATGGGGTCATTAGGCGGTAATGCCGCATTCGTTCAAAGACTGTACTGTTCAGTTTAACAAATTGTTTCACAGCGTTAAGTTAAGCTGAGTAAACCTTATTCTTTAAGTCACCCCACATCTGTCATTTTGACAGATAAATCCGCCAAATCCTATATCGTTGAATTTGTCTTTTGAAGAACTATTTGATTCTTCGGTAATATACAGGGTGTCCAATTTAAAATACAGAAGTTGGTATTTTTTCTGACTAACCCTGTACAGTTACAGAAACGGTTTTGTCCTTTCTAGATGCACCTTTTTTACCTATATAAGTCTGGCAATTTTGAAAAATTCATCTCCGGTAGTTTTTGAAATATTTGCTATATTCCAGACTTTTTTTACACCCTGTATATGTATGTGCATACATATATACCGAATTATTCTAAATAACAAATTTTCTATATTACGAATTTTTTTCGGCGAACTTACGACTTCGTTCAATAGAAGTTCGACTATATTAGTTTTTTAACTTTTTGGTTGGGGGAGGGTTACGGCCAAAAAAAAGTAAAAAAGCCTTTAATAACAACTTCTGCTCTAATTTAGTTGTTATTGTTGGCTTTTAAAAATTTATTGATAAAATATAGTAGTCGTAATTCTAGAAATGTCATCAATTTGTTAACGATACAGTTTTGCTTAAAAATGCTACAAGTAAATATTGTTGATAAAGCAAAAATAACTGCTATCGCAGAACTGTCCCACTTTTTTTTGGCCGCAACTGTACAATACACGAAATCAAAATTACGCGTCGACTTAATGACCTTGGTCCGCTCTACAAGTCGTAATTTTAGTAGCATTTCAATTTATAATAGGTCAAATTGTAGGTATTTAGGAGCTCTACAAGTTTTAAATATAAAACTACATAGGTTGAGAAACGAAATACAAGCAAAAAAAACGCGAAAAAATCTTGACCAGTTCATGCATTCCTTTCGCGTTCGATATCTCGACTAATATCGCTCGCACCTGGAAATCTAATTGAACATAAATTGTAGAGCACAAAAAATTGTAAATAAAAGGTCCGCTTAATTTTCACGTGGCATTAATGGGAGCCAAGTTATCGGAAAAAAAAATTTTTACCTTTTTTTAGGATGGTCGACAACTTGACAACTTGAAGTAAAGCTTTGCTGGACCCCCCCCCCCCCCCAACACCCCAAAAAGGGAATTTAAAATTTCGGTTCACTTTCAAGCAAAAATTACATAGTGACTGGAAGATGAAGATAAATTAAATTATGTACTCTTAGTTTTAAAATTTTAAAAATTATTTAAAAAAATAGTCTAGGTTAAGGATTTTGATAGACGTGGTTTTCACTAGCAGAGTTGTTGACGTTCATTTGAATGAAACTGGTTGTTGTATTGATGCATGCAGTTAATCAGTTTGACTCATACGAACGTTACGATAACATCACACCGTCCTTAGGTGAATTGGATAGTATAATCCATTCATGATGTTTTCTCCTCTCCTCTCAGTAGGCTGTGTTAGGGAGGCATTTTTGTTGGTACACATGTGAAATAACTAGACATGACAAAGTTGGGTTACATTGATTTCAGTTTGTGGTTATGATTTATGAAGCCATGCAATGTTGCCAGTTAAATTATCGGTATTTCGACATTGAAATTGCAACAATGCCAATAAAGCACTTGTAAAAAATGTCAGAGTTTGACTTCTTTCGCAATTCATGCATGCAACCTAATTAAAACATGACAAGCTGTTTTGAGCAATTTTCAATATCACAATGGATCTATTGTTAGCGCAAAGTAGATAAAGGAAAATAAATAACTGTGTGTGAAATATGTATTATAAAATGTAACTTGAGTCGATTATCTTATGAATTAAATAAAAATTATTATTATACCTGTTCGGTGTCGCATCTATTCACGGCATAATAGTTCTGGTTGGCCCAAATCATATTCGGCTTTGCCGCCTGGATTTCCACAATTTCCGGCTCGGAGGCAACTTCTACAGCCTGGGGCTCCACTTGCACTATCTGCAGGTTGGTGCTGTTCTGGACGGGTTGATCGGAGTACTGGTAAACGCCCTGGATGCTGTAGATGCTGGATGATTTTTGCACGTACTGCACATTTTGAACTTCGAAGGTGTTGGGGACGAGTTCAATGTTTTGGGTCTGTATGCTGTAGACATTGGGAGCATCCTGCACGAACTGCACGGTCTCTTGAATAGGCACCGTTTGTAAATAGGTGTACTGAACACCGTCTGTCAGGTTAGAATCGGTGGATCCGTTGGTTGCAATCTGAGGACTTTGCTTGGGCAGAGGCACGCACTGTGGCTGCAATAGCGGCATCTGCATGTCGACGCTCTCTTGATCAGCTTCGTCCTGCTTCTGCAACTGCGGCATCTGCTCTTCGGCCTTCAAGCCGTCTTGTTCGCCCGCATACAAAGTAACACTACCTTCATCCGTGTGCAAGCACGAGAAAGTTTCTTCTATTTCTAGTTTTGGACTGTTATTGTGATTACCTTTTGGCCAAAGTTGTTTTGTACTTTTCACACTGGTGCTCTTGCGGGCTTTCCGTTTTGAATCATCACTGGTCTTGGTTGTGCCCCTCGCGTTAGATTGCTGCTTGTTTAATTTAAGCATGCTCTGCAAGCTCGCAGTGCCTTGCTCTATCTTTTTTAGTAGCAACTGTTCCGAGTTATCCATATCTGCAATCAACGGATTAGCCTGCGTGTTCAGGATCTCGATCTTTTTCATCAGACTGCTCGGAGCCGATGCCTTCAGAGGCTGAGCTTTGGGAGTGATCACCTTAGTTATGCTCAGCGTCGGCGGTAGCTTTCTCAAAGATTTGTCCTTCAGAATGGAGGCAATGATGGCGCTGGTTTTGCCGTTGCTGGAAGGAGCTCGTCCTCCTTTCTTACGGTTATCCTTCTTCGGCGGTTGCTTTTTCGTCTCCTTTGTGACGTTTTTAATTTGGGTGCTGTTTATGCCATTCGTAACAGAAGGGGCGGCTTCTTTAGTAATGATCATACCATTTTTTACAGTATTATTTGTGGGTTTCGGCTCTTGCTTGACTGTCGAGCTATTTTGAGCATTTTCAATGGTAATTGCCATATCTGGTGGGCCTTGCAATGCTTTGGAAAGTATGCTGAAGTTGGAATCTTCTCGTTTCTTTGGAGCATCTATTGAGGCTGTGCTGGCAGCTGTTGCGATGTTTAGCACAGACTCCAACATCTATAACAATAAGGAATTTTGTAGATCCTGATAATTAATAATAAACAAGAGAAGCTTTCGAATCAGGATGGTGCTGAAGTGTCATAGCTATAGACGAACATAATTTTATATATATTTCTAAAAGTCCTGACTGACTCACTGACTCACTCACTCATCAACGCCCAGCCCAAACCCTTGGACCTAGAAAGCTGAAATTTTGCACAGAGGTTCCCTTTATGATGTATACAAGGAATAAGGAAGGATATTTCGAAATTCAACCCCTAAAGGGGTAAAATGAGGGTTCCAATTTTGTATGGAGAAATAATATTAAATAGACATTTCGACTTGAAACTTCGTAGGAGTACTCCTAAAAACAAATAATCAAACACGTATTTCGTGATTTTCCGAAAATCAACCCCTTAGGGGGTGAAATGGGGTAAGTAAGCCTAAAAATCGATATGGGTGTCGTTATTGAGGTTTTTTGGGACGTTGATTGCGAAAATTACATTTATTTTTAAGTCCAAGACGGTGAACATGACATAAGGGAAGAAACGGGACGGGACGGGACTAGACTGAACGGAACGGGACGGGACTGGACGGGAAGGGAAGGGACGGAACGGGACGGGGCAAAGCGGGACGGGGCGGGGCGGGACGGGTCGGGGCGGGGCGGGACGGAAAGGGAAGGAAGAGGATGGGATGGAAGGGGAGGGGATGGGATGGAATGGGAGGGGCGGGACGGGACGGGAAGGGACGGGACTGGACGGGAGGGAAAGGGGCGAGTCGGGACGGGACGGGAAGGGTCGAGACGGGGCGGGGCGGGGCGGAACGGGATGATACGGAAAGGAAAGGGAAGGAATGGGATGGAAGGGGAAGGGACTGGACGGGAAGGGACTGAACAGGAAGGGACTGGACGGAAAAGGAAGGGACGGGACGAAAAGGAACAAGACGGGACGGAACGGGACGGGACGGGACGGGACGGAATGGGACGGTACGGTGACGGGGACGGAGAAAGGGACGGGGACGGGGATAGGGTGGGATGGGATGGGATGGGATGACAGAAAATAATTAGTCATTATTTAATACACAAATAACGAACCTCGCGCGAACGAAGTCGCGGGTAAAAGCTAGTCAAAATATAAAAACAAGAACAGAAGAACAAGATGAAGGATGTGCAACATAATCAGTTAAATACTGTAAAAAAAAAGTCAAAATGTACAACATGTTCTTCAATGTTTCACCAATACCGGCTGAAAAACAAAGCCTCGCTCTCCGGCCTGACGTCAGCGCAAGAAGATCGAATTGGCCCTATCTTCAGGCGGATTAAATTCAATAATTGGCCAATTCCGCCTTCTCGTGCTGATGTCAAGACTAGAGAACTGAGGCTCGTTTTTCAGCCGGTATTGGTTATTAGAATTAAATGTAATTGGATGTTGCAATCTTGTTTATTGTTGCACGATTAAACCTAACCAAACTTCGGAAACAAAAACCACAGAAAAACAACAAACAGTGCACATTTGCAAATGCCAGAATAGATTGTTTGTGGTTCTGAAAAAACAACCAAATTTTGCAAGTGAAACTGTTAACCTTAAGAAACTGAAACAGATTCTAACAAATAAAAAAGTTTTTCGTTTATAGCACCTCTTGGTGGAAAAGAAGAATTATATATAAATTCAATTTGTTCAGAAAATTTATATCGGCAAATTTTTTAGACAAAAGAAATGAGTAGCTTAGTAAGAACTAACAGGTGTTTGAATAAACTAATATAAAAAGTATAGTTTAATTCACTAAAGTGTTCAATCGTTAGGGAACTGTGTAGATAAAGTGGAAGAAATGTTAAAAGGCAATTCAGAATGTACTTTTTGTGTTTAACAGAACACTGAAAGTGTGATGAACAATTCAAGAAGCTCAGCATCAAACTAGGAGCTTGCTATTGTAGAACGGAGGGTAAACATGGTGGAACTGCATTAATTTTAAGGAAAGCATTAAATTGTCTAGTTCTTGAAAAATGTGCTGTCACTAAAAAGTGAGTTGGAATGTGCTGCAGTTAAATATGTAGAAAATAAAGGAATCAGTGTACAGACCATCAAATGGTAACTTAATAGACATTTTTTAACCAATTTGAGAAAGTGTTAGCTACAATTGATGAAAACAATATTAATAACCTTTAATGTTGAGGATTTTAATTTTAGAAATGCCTGAAGATAACGTATATAAAAACAGTTCGTTTTCATTATTGCAGTTTTTTAACTTTATATCAACAGCCACAACATATACACATTTTATACTTAAAGTTTAGTACAGTGTCTTATAGAAAGCGACGTAAGTCATATTTCAGCACAAAACTCCTTGGCAGTAAATATGCACCCCTCAATTATAAATAAATCCTTCTTTAGTATTTCAGATCACTTAACAACTACGAATCACCTATCGTATAGTCAAATTAATATTAAGAGACGGAACTAATTGTTTGATTGTGAATTTTTGTAGGAAGATTATCTTAAAATCCTTACTGCCGGTCTTATAAAAATCACTAATCTAACATTAACTTTAATTCGCTGTTAAAATAAACAAAAGCACATTAAAACGTCAGTGCTTATGACATTTTATTCATTAGTAAACAAATTTTGATGCGCTTTTGTTTATTTTAACAGCGAATTAAAGTTAACGTCAGATTAGTGGCTTTTATAAGACTGGCTGTTAGAATCACAACAAAAAAGCCCCAAAAGGTGGGGGAACACCCCTAAATTTCAAAAAATTGTCCGCCCAAACAAGGGACCTAGTGGCTGAACAAATTGCTCAGGCGACCTGCGGTTTGCGCCATTTTCATCAGGATATGCTTATAAATAGAAACAAAATTACGTTTAAGATGATCACTATTTTATAATTTACGGAAAATTGCATAATTACCGGCCGTGTTTAACCCAACATGCCATCCTACAAAGTACACTATTTAAATTTTACTCAAGTATAAAGTAATATGCACTGACTTTGACAGACTGTTGTTAAATATAATCGAAGTGGCTATGTACATTTGTAAATTTTATTTTGAGCTCAAAAATCTCAACTAATTTAATAGCATCAATTCGGAGTTGATAAAGGACGGTTAAAATTTTACAGGTGACTGATAAACGTTGCTGAAAACAGCCGATTAGAAAAAGAAAACATACAGAGCGCTGCATGAAAAACGCCAAATTAAATGGTTCAAATCCTGCTATAACCTGATAGCAAACATTATTTTTTAATTCAAAATGTCTCTGTGCAACTATATTTTTTTAATGTTTTTTCGGATTCGACGGATTTTATGAATTCAACGACATGGGAATATCACACGGCAATGGCATCAAATCGCCCATGAGATGCAATCAAGTAGGCTGAGTACAGGATGATGTTCAACAATGAACGTCAAACCCCAAAAACTTAAATTGCGGTTGTATCCAACAAGATGACATCTCGCCATATAATACGCATTTAAGGGTAAATATCATAATTAAGATACATGAGAAATTTTGTGGAAACTGCAAATGGAAACAAAATTGACAACAATAAAACAGCATTGAAGTTTTTCATCGGTTTTGGATCAACTATCAGCTAATTAAAAAAAAAAACAGTTAAGTTACAACATTTTTACACATCGCAGTGGCATCATATCACCCATGAACTGCAATCAAGTATAGATGTTCACCAGGTGAAGTTTTATGGGTTTGACGTTCATTTCTGAACATCATGCTGTACTCAGCCTACTTGATTGCATCTCATGGGTGATTTCATGTCACTGCGATGTGTGAAAATTATTAAACTTTTAGTTTTTTGTTTTCGGTATGAAACTATAAATAGTTGACAGTCTCATATTACTGTATTGAAAAAAATCTATGTGGTCCGAAAGTATGGCAATAAGATCTCTTAAAATTAACGCAAATTGGATCGCCATGTAGTGTCTTTTAAAGAACCTCAATGAAATTTTCCTGTAAAATCATTAGGGAAGTCAATATTTGAACACTGAAATTAGTACGGAATTTGCTGTTACGTTCGCCCATGTGCACTCTGTATAAGTGTCTAGTAAGCAGTATTTTTAATATTTACATTTTCTCCAAGGCTTCCCATATTAATACAATATAATATTAATACTAACATACTATTAAGTTATTACTATTACTATTATTGATAGTAGAAAGGCAGCTTAAGCTGATATATCCACATATAATATTACATGATATTGCATTATGTTATCATGTTTGTTTATAGGTAGTTGTGTTATTGTATTATAGCTTATATGCCGTTCACAATCTTTTTGAAACAGGGGAGGCTATGACCATCTAGTAATTTTGTTCGCAGTACCTCTGTGGCAACTAAATTCCCTAATGGAAATTGACAGTAATTGACACTTTTGGTGTTAGGTTAGGTTGTTTTCAGTTTAAGGTTATATTTTCTGAATAAGTACATCGTTGCCGGATCTGTTCAAATTAAAGATGAAAAATTGAAATGATTTCACAATTGACGACAGAAACGAAAATGAGAAATAATGCATAAGAAAAGCATTCAATATTAATATTTATTGCAATTTGGGTGAGAAAAAATCATAGCCAACTGTTCCAAAAAGGTCATGAACAGAATATACTTGTGCTTGTTTGCAAAATGTCTATTTTTAAATTGATTGATGGATGTGGCATTAGTTACTTCTTCAGGTAATTTGTTCCAGTCACTTATTGCGCGATTACACAGGAAGTTATGTCGAGGATTAAGTTCTGCTCTGCTTCTCAACAGGTGCATCTTGTGCCCTCGTAAATTGGTTCTTGATTTGAGTTTGAACATGGATTTTAACTCTGGGCAGTCATAGTAATTGTTTAATATTTGAATATTTCAATTAAAAGTGAAAAAAACGAGAAAATTACGTTTAAAATGTATCTTCTTTGGCTTTTTTTTCTGAAAAAGAATAATGCTTCAGACAGAAATTAACTTATAGTAATATTTTCAACATAAGGATAAATTGAAGTTTCCGGCCTAACCCAGATAGGATACAAATTTGTGCAATGTTTTTACAGCATTATATTGTTTCAAGATTTATCAGTCTGGCTCTGGAGTAACAAAAATTTCTGTCAAATAATAACTGTTTGACAGGCTGTCAAAGTTGATGAAGTCCTGCATGCTGTAAGAATGGAGCAAGTTGAAATTCGTGCAGTTATTAAATATTTTCACATATAATCTCATAAGAGCATTAATTCTTTCCGGAAATTTTTTTGAGTGCGTTCCAACAACGTCGTATTAATTTGCCCGAGCGGGACGCGAGGGCAAATTAGGACGTTGTTGGAATGCACAAAAAGTAATTTCCGGATATGAATTAATGCTCGAATGCAGATTCGGTAAGAAAATCGTAACGACACAAACCCTAAAAAGAAGCAGTCTACCTACAAAAAATTTCCAAGAAATTTTTAGTTGTCTTGGTTATGGCTCGTGAACTAATTTTTCTATTGGTCATTAATGAGTGTCGTACGATTTTCATATTAAGGGTTTATCCCAAAAGAAATAAAGGCTGAACTAGACGGCACATTACGCGACTCTTTCCCTTCATACACCACAGTTAAAACTTGGGTTGCGGACTTTAAACGTGGTCGCAAGAGTACAGAAGATGCACCCCACGAAGACCAAAAACAGCCACCACAACAGAAATTATCGAGAAAGTTCATAAAATTGTCTTGAATGACCGGCGATTCAAGTTGATGGAGATAGCAGATACCGTGGGCATTTCAACAAAGCAGGCATATTACATCCTAATTGAAGTTTTGGAGATGAGAGTTATCCGCACGATGGGTGCCGCGACTGCTCACACTGGAGCAAAAGCTGACAAGCAAAACATTTTCGGAAAAGTGATTGGGCTTGTTTAAACGCAATCCAGTCGATTGTTTGCGATGATTTATTACAATGGATAAGATATGGATTCACCACTATACACCATACACGAAGCAGCAATCAAAGCAATGGACTGCCAAAGGAGAACAGTTCTGTCAGCCGGAAAAGTTTTGGCTTCAGTTCTTTGGGATGCCGAGGGTCTTCTTTTTGTGGATTACCTTAAAAAAGGTAAAACAATCAATGGAGCATACTATGCTACCCTACTTGACCAGCTACAAGAAAAAATTGAAGAAAAACAACCCGGATTAGCAAAAAAAATTCTGTATCATCGGGATAATGCACCCTGTCACAAGTCAGTTATTGCCATGGCAAAAATTAATGAATTGCGGTTTCAATTGGAACCCTATGCCCCCTACTCGCTGCACTTAGCCCACTGATTTTAGTTTATTTCCAAACTTCAAAAAATTTCATGCTGGAAAGAAGTACGAGTCCGATGAAGATGTGATGCTGCCGCAAATGTCTATTTTGACTAGTTGGATGAAAGGGCTTATAGGGATGGAATAAGAGCTGAATACAGGTGGACCAAGTGCATTGAACTTGATGGGGATTACGCTGGAAAATAAAATTACTATTTACACGATATTCTTTTGTTTTCTTGTCTAGGCCGAACTTTTCAATTTATCATCGTAGTTCTATCTGCAGTCGAATTTTGACATAACTTAACTATACTAACTACTTAAATTTAATCAGTGGCAACTAGATCATTGCCAAAAGATTTATGTTGTCGTATCTTCCCTGTAGTGAACTTTAAGTATGAAACTAACTTAGGCAGATTTATATGAAGCTCACATTACGAACCATAAATAACTGTTTTAATGTGGGGAAAAAAATGTGTAAATTCTGTGCACAGACTATTTTTTAAAGAAAATAAAAAGACAGTTTTGTAACTTTTTAAAAGAACATAATTGATTTAACGTTTTCCAGGTTAATGTTCAGGTGTGCAATGGAAATTATTTCAAAATGATTACATTCAGTGTTTTCCTATAGTTACATCCAGTGTTTCCAGAATTCCTTTAACCACTATCTATCCCTCATAGATTAAAAATCCCTACTTCTCCCTACGATAGCACTGAATCCCAGTAATAGCACGAATTAGCTACAGCGCAAAAGATCATAAATTAAAAAAAAAATCACTTCTTATTCAAATTCTATTATAAATGACCTCCTAACCTCAAATAACCGCATGGTCATATTTTGTGGTAAAAATGAGTATTTGCTATAAATGTGGAATTGAATGTGATCAGTTATTTGCATGTGACAGCTGTAATAAAGATGTTTGCAAACAATGTGCTGAATTGACTGAAACTGAAATCAGGTGTCTTAAATTAGCTAAACGAAAACTAAAATTCTTATGTGAAGGATGTGAAGATGGGCTGTTTCGGGTACCTGAAATGCTAAAGAAGATTGAGCAGTTAGAAGACAGAATTGATAAAATAAATCAAAAACCTATAAATGAAGTAAGGAAGACCGACATTTGTAACAATGAAGACATTATTTCTGAAATTATTGAACGGCAACAAAGAGCAAAAAATATAGTGATATTTAACGTCCAAGAACCTACTCATGTTAGTTCAAAAGAAGAAAAAGTAAATAAAGATAAAAATGCAGTCAAAGATTTGTTAAAAAAACGTGGAAGTGAATACTGATAACCTAAAATTATTTCGATTGGGTAAATATGATAATAACAAAATACGTCCAATAAAAGTAATGTTTAATTCAAGAGAAGAAGCATTAAATGTGCTAAAGAATAGAATGAAAATAAATGTTCCAGATGTGAGGATCTATAGCGACCAAACGAAAAAGCAGAGAGATTATCTAGTAGATGTTAAAAAGCAACTGAATGATTTAATTCAGAAAGGCAATAATTCTAAAACCATAAAATATATTAATGGTAAACCCACTATAATTGATAAGTCAAAAAACTAAGTGAATGTAATAACAAGATAATGTAAATATTAGAAGCTATAGGTACTATGAATAAACCTCTATTAATACCAATAATTAATAAATATAAACCGGCAGTAGTGCTTTTAAGTGAAGCAAGGATAACGGATGATATAATGGATTGTGAATTAATGATTGATGACTATAAGGTTGTACGATGTAACTCGAGTACAAGAAGTACAGATGGTGTGCTAATCTTTGTGAATGAAAACTTGAAATTTAAAAAGGTTAGTGAGTATATAGTAAACAATTGTTTTTGGTGCAGCGTAGTAGAAGTGCATCTTAATAGAAACTATAAAGTAAAAGTTGGTTGTTTGTATCGTTCTCATCAGTTCCCCATCGGTGATTTTCTACAGGAATTTGAAAATGCTGCGGAAGAAATGTTTGATATGAGTCACAAGTGTATATTAGCAGGTGACTTTAATTTAGATTATAAGAAACTAAATGATGTTAATGTTAATAGAATTAGCAGTTGTGTTAATAGGTTAGAAATAGATCAAATTGTTAACGAATATACCAGAATTACAAATGATAGTATGACATTGATTGATTATGTTCTGGTAAATAACGAAGGTATTGGAGCAAGTGTAATCCATACACCAGAGATCACAGATCATTCAATTATACTCATTAATTTAGATAGAGTAAAAGTTAACTTAAATAATGGCTACACATACTCGGTAAGAAATTTTAATGATCATAAATTAGTTGAAATTAACAATAGACTTATATTATGTAATTGGCAAAGAGGTGATGTAAATGTGAATTCGATTTTACATAATATATTACAAAACTGTGAAAATATAATAAATGAAGTATGTCCTATAAAAAATAAAATTAAAAGAGCAGGCAATCTACCTTGGTATGATAAGGAAATTGAAAGAGCAGCAGCAAAAAGAGATAAAGAATATAAAGCTTTCGTGAATAGTTATGGAGAAGAAAGACATATGAAATGGGAACGGTATAAAAGTTATCGGAATGAAGTCAACCTATTAAAGACTAAGAAAAACAGTTATTACATGAATAAAATTGATGGATGTAAAGGAAATGCTAAAAAAATGTGGAATACAGTGAAATCATTACTAGGTAAGCAGAATAACAGGAGTATGGAGACAGGGAGTATTATGTTTGAAGAGGGCAGAGTGGATTGCACAAGTAATACTGACATAGCTAACAAATTCAATGAATATTTTGTAACTAGCATTATATCTATTGTGGAAACGATTGGATTGACTCAAGAATGGAGTGATGGCGATTTGCCAACAATTTTATGTGAATTAGATAGCTTTAGCAATATAGCTATGGGTGACTTAAGAAAAGTAATTGACTCTCTTGAAAACAAAACAAATTCATACGAAATATTAAATGCAATGGTGATAAAAAGTATATTTGAAGTAATAGGTGATGTATTACTAAATGTTATTAATACCTCATTAAGTTACGGAAGATTCCCTGAAATCTTAAAAACGAGTACAGTTATTCCAATACCAAAAATAAATAACACAAACTTAGCAGAAAAATTTCGTCCAATTAATACATTACCAGTAATAGAGAAAATATTAGAATTAGTAGTTTACAAGCAGTTAAAAGAGTATTTTGAAGACAATAATTTGCTTTATATAAACCAGTCAGGATTTCGATCAAAATATTCAAGTGAAACTGCATTACAATTGACAATGTGTAAATGGAAAAAACTATTAGATCGGGATAAATATGTAGCAGCTGTGTTTATAGACTTAAAGAGAGCCTTTGAAACTATCGATAGGTCAATACTTGTAAATAAACTTAAATATTATAACATCAAAGGAATTGCAATGAAATGGATCGAGTATTATATATGCAACCGAAAACAGAAAACTAAAATATGGTATGTCCTTTTCATCTGAGAAAAATATTACACTTGGAGTACCGCAAGGGAGCGTTCTCGGCCCCTTGCTGTTTCTCATATACATCAATGATTTCTACATGAAAGTCGAATGTGAATTTCTGAACTTCTTTGCTGACGATACCTTACTTGCGGTGAGTGATGATAACCTTGATAATGCTGTACATAAAATGAACTTAATTTTGGAAAATGTTAGTGATTATTTAAAAATTAATAAATTCAAATTGAATACTGGAAAGCAAAAGCCATGATTATTACATCTATATATAAGTTTAGTAGCATCAATCTTGATTTAGTTAATATTATTATTGACGGTACAAGGATGGAAATAGTTACGGAAATGAGGTATTTGGGATTCATTGTAGATAACAATCTAACTTGTAAAAATCACTTTAATATTATATATAAAAAAATAAGTATGAAATTATTTTTCTTTACAAGAATCTCTAAAAATTTATCAATTTACTCAAAAGTATTATTATATAAGTCAGTTATTCAGCCACACTTTGAATACTGTGGTACTTTATTGTATTTACTAGATCAAAATTGTATACAGTCTCTTCAAAAACTTCAAAATAGAGCAATGCGAGTGATTCTTAAATGCAATAGATATACGCCTATAAGAAACATGCTAGATGTGTTAAATTGGATACCCATTGCTGGTAGACTGTATTTTATTAGTATAGTTTTTGTATATAAATTAACAACGGGCATGTTGCCCAACTATTTAAATCAATTTAATGTAAAAAACAAACATGTACATAATTATAATACAAGAAATAGAGATAATTTACACCTTTTAAAAACTAAGTATAAAAAAACTATAAATTCATTATTTTTGAAGAGCTTTAATGATTACAATAAGTTACCTGTTTTTGTTAAAAAAGCTAATAGTGTGCGTATATTCAAAATGAAACTATTGGAAGTACTACGAGTAAAGTGATTATGATTTTGTTGAAAGCGTTTTGCAAATAATATATGTAACTATCTATAATATTATGTATTTTGGGATTTGGGAAGGTTGGAAGAATTTATGTATTAATTTTGTAAATATTAGGATGTATCCTATTTTTAGTTGAAATAAATTGAATTAAAAGAAAATCGCATAACCGGAAGTAGGTGTTTACAGTTGTGATTTTTCAGTTTTTTTCGATTTTTTGTGTATTGATGCGAGATAGGTGATTTTCCAGTTGAATACTTCTAAAATGGGTTTCTCTTTTCTTTTCTATTTTTTTTTATTAACTTCTATTTTAAATAGAACAGCCGGCATATTATTATATTTTTGAATTTAGCTAAAAATTTTAGAGAAAATTTGTCTCTTTAACTAACGCTCTATTTTGTACCGTTTTTGCAAAATTTGTAATTTTTGAAAATTTTTGACAAGTGCTTAAAAATTAAACAAATTTTTGGCTAATTATAAGATCACTGTAAAAGGAAGTTGTGTGCGTGTATCACACCAGATTTATACTAATATGCTAGTAACTAAGATGTTGTAGACATCACTCGTTGGACCTACAGACCTCAGGCCAAGGCCCTCGGTCTGTAACCATGTCAGCCTCAGGGAAAAAATATATGCATATCTCCCTTAATGCATAAATATCTATTATTTACTAGTAACGTGAGATTGTTCTTTTTCGTCATAGATATAAAATATGAAAAGCTACGCATAACTCCCAAGGGATTTTTCAAATTATTTCTCCCTCAAACTTATAGTAACCATGCAACTATAGGCAACGTCTTAGCAACCATACATTGATGCAACCTTTGATGTTACTTTTACATATTCTTATTTTAAATGTCATTACGACATTTTGAAATTTCATACTATTTTTACTAATATGCTAGTAAATAAAATATTGTATGCACCACGGGACATATTCATGTAGGTAGTTAGCACAAATGTTTTTACTAATACTGTAGAACCAAGTATGAATCCAACATGGCAAAAAGAAAGAAAAAATAAACTAACAGCTAGCAATTTTGGGGCTGTATGCGAAATGCGTCAAAATACTAATACACAAAATTGGGTGAAATCTATATTAAATACGATTAATAACATGGAAATCTTTGGAATATGGCGTTACAACAGAAAATGGAGCAAAGCAGCTCTCTTCTAGGACAACTAATATTACAGTAAAGGACTTCAGGATTTTTGTTGATAAAGAATATCTCATTATAGGTGCATCACCAGACGAAATTATCGACAATGACAGCATACTGGACATAAAATGTCCATATAGTGCACGAACTATTACTAGAATGGAAGCTGTGGAGAAAAAACCCAATTACATATTGTGAAAAAATAAATAGCAAGGATGGAGTTACTATAATCAAATTAAAATGTAACCAAGATTTGTCATTAAATGCATATTATTAGTAACCTGTAAGTACTTTAAATAATAACAATTCCCATTGTTCCAAATAATAAGAACGTTTTAATAGAATTTAATTATTAATAAAATGTGTATTAATAAGTAAATATTATGCATTATTATTAACGCAAATACAATCAAGAAAACTGATATCAGTCTCTTATTTATTTGTTTTATTTCCACATCTTTATTTTTATGTGTTTTTTGTTGCATTATGAGAATTTTATAATCAGCTATAAGCTGTTTACTCCGTCTAATGCTTTGTTAATAGCAACACCAGAATGAATAAATTGTAGTGTTGGTAGTCTAAATTGTAGTTAGTGTTTTACAAATAAAGTCGAAATTGAAGCACTTGAAAGGCATATATTGTAATAGTTCCCTAGATAATTATAGCAGCTACATCCCGATATAAAATTTAATACTTTTGCCAAAAACTAAATAAATTACAGCATAAAAAATACTCCACCGCCTGAGTTTCAGATTTTTTTTACCTTTTTGTACCGTTCTGTTGCAAATTTGCATCGCATGCAATAATAATTTTACTTCCGCACTAAAAGTAGCGTTAGAGGACATGCAAGATGTGTCAACCGAGTGAAAATTACCTAAAGCAGCTGTATTTGGTGCCGATGGTAGTACATTTTGTGCTGGATTGAGTTCTATTAGACACCCAAATGTTGGAGTTACGGAAATTATGTACCTTTTTGTACTGCTTCGTTGCAAATTTGCACCACATGTAAGAGTTTTGTTACTGCTGTATTTAAAGGTAGCGTTAAGGAGCATGGAACGCAAGTGAAAACTATTTAAACCAGGCGTTACACCGAGTTATTTACTGCTTCAATTTAGCTGCATTGATTATTGTAAAGTTTGTGGTGCTAGATCCTCTTATGTTAGATAGTGAAATCAATTGGTGCTATCAAATAAACAAAATTACAGTAGCTGTAAACTGCAAAAAATAATGTAACGTTTGAGTTGGAAAATTTTGAACTTCTCGGTACAGTCGAATTGCAGTTACTGCTTCAATATTGCAATTTTTGGTGTAATAATTGTAGATTTTGTGCTAGATTGACATCTGTTACATAAACACCCAAATAAATTCTTCTAGTAAATGGCCAAATAACTAATGTAACTTGTGAGTTACAGAGATTTTGTACCGTCCAGTTGCTGCTGTATTCGTGAGAATATGGCATTAAAACAGAAAACTGATTCTTCAAATGAAAAGAAAGTACGGAAAATGTCTTTTTAATCAGTCTACGGTAGGCATTAAAACACTTTCAGCTAGTATTTAATTCTTGATGTAGGTTTTCCATGTTCCCAAAAATTTATACAGAATTAGTTGTCAGATGTACTACTGACAATTATTTTTTCCCTCCTAGAACTAGAATGTGTACCTACTCCATGTCAGTTGAAAACTGGTTCATTTTTTTTAAACACACGTACCTACTGTAGGAGAGAAGTCGGGTAGTGCAGTTGGGAAAGCGCTGGGCTTGCATTAAGCAAGTCCTCGGTTCGAATCCTCCAGGAACCGGAATTTTTTCGCAACCTTGGCGATTGGAATCGGGCTCGGGGAGACCATTCACAGCTGGGCACCAAATTAACTGTCCTCTACTCAGTATCTGTCTAAGAGATAAGAGTAACCAAGTCCATACATCACCAAGACACACACCTAACACACAAGCACGAAAGCGCGCTCCAACTTTCTAACTCGCAACCCGAGGCAAGTTGAGCCCTACACCGCCAGATGTTAGCATACAAAGCACCAACCTCTACACCTCTAAGGTAACAAGAGGTTAACGAGAATACAATACAATACCATAGGTAAAGATGTTAACCCGCGGTGGTGATCAACGCACCCGCATCCATTTTCACGTTTAACAAATACTATTTATAGCTCGTAATTATCTTTGGAGGCGTAACAAACTTTAATGTTGCACGATATTAATTAAGTTGATAATAATTAACTTTAACAAATTATTAATCACCAGAAACAGTATACCTTGATTATCAAAACGTGGATACAAATTTAACAGTTTACCATCTAAGTTTTTGCAGATTTGTTACTTTAATGTATTAAAGTTCGGTTTAATTACAAAAATAGCCGATTCAGAATGTTTGCTGCTAAATTTTAAACGCAAATTACGACGAGAAGGCCAAGTCAACTCAGGTGTTCTGTTCATCGGGAGGGCTACGCGCCCCAACGCTATGTAACAGGGTGCCGCAGCTGGCTGGCTGTTCTTTATTTAAGGGTGCCACAAGTTCTTGCCTTAAAATACATTAACCTCCTTAGAATTTGGGAAGTGTGGGGGGGGGGGGGGGGGGGGGTAATGATAATTCGTAGTTTTTCTTGGAACGAGACGTGTGTGTCGACAGCTTCTCTTACAACAGACCTACCTTTGCTCTTAATTGGTACACCACTCCATATAGAGGATGTCAACGTAATTTTTACAAGCTGGTATCGTAAAGTATCCAACACAACCCAGGGTTTCAAATGGTGGAAATGAGTGGCAACACCAAGCCCTAGAAAAGGCCAAGGTGGCGCATTAATTATCAGTCTGGACAGTATTAGTACCAGGGACGGATGGGCTGGGGTTTACCGGCCCGGGAAATAACCCCAGACCGGCCCAAAGTATATATGGGCAAAATATTTTTTTTTCTACGACCGGGAGTAGAAGTCGGTTTCTATAGCATCAAAATTGACGGAAGTATAGTATATTACTTTACAAGGGATGTAGGTAAGATTTACACTATCGAGGACCAGCAAGATGCGAGGTAGTGTAAATCTTCCTTAGTGATGCAACCGAAAAAAAAACCGTTCGTTTTTTTTAAAAAAAACCTGTTTTCTTTGTAAAAAAACCAAGCGGTCTGGTTTTTTTTAAATACGTTTTTTTTTCAGAATTAAAGTGTAGTGAATAACAACAAGTAATTTGTTTGGAAAAACAAAAAACAGATATTTTTAAATAAAAATAATACATTTCGTGGGTAAAGTAAATTATAGAATTTATAATAACAAAAAAAAAGCAAATATTTCTAAAGAAAAATAGAAAAATAGCCAAAGTGGATATACAGGGTGTTTGGGAAGTCGACGGAAAAAATTCTAGGGGAATCCTTGGCCCAAAATACGATGATTTAACTCAACTTACCCATATACAAAGTTGCTTAGTTTAGCCGCTAAAGGGCTTTAAAGAAGATTAGCTTTTTTTAATTTTTTCAAATAAGTCGAAAAATCTTTGATGGATTTTATTCATTTTTTGGCCATGCGTTTTTACCAGTAAACTTAAGCTTTTTTTGGAATAAACCCTAATTTCGAAAATTACAGGGTGTTTAAAAACTTTATCACAATTAATTATCCATCCATATTTTTTTAACCCCCTGTATAATCACTACCAATGTTTTTTTGTGGATAGCTACTTTGATTTATAAGCTATTTCCTCTTTTAAAAAATTTTAGGTGGTTAAACGGTTTAGCCACAAAAAATATTTTCTAAATCCCTACAAGCCTGAATCAGTAATTTTAACTTAACACTAGGCTTGTACGGATTTAGAAAATATTTTTGTGGCTAAACCGTTTACCCAACTAAAATGTTTTAAGAGAGTGAATAGCTTCTAAATTAAAGTAAATATTCAGGAGAAAAATTGGTAGTGATTATACAGGGGGTTAAAACAAAAGCTAGTCACTTTAAATAATAATTGGCGACCTGAGTTCGAAGGAATAATGGGTAATAATGCGGTTGTCTAATGAGTGATGCTCACCACATCACCACGTGTCATGAATTTGACACGCGACAGCCGGGTGTGAGAGCCAGGATACGGAAGCTCTGACCTTCCGCCTTGCAGGCCAAGCTCCTTCATGGGGTGTTAGTGCCTCACATTATTATTATTAATAATCTTTAAAGCCCTCTAGCGGCTAAACTAAGCAACTTTGTATATAGGTAGGATTCACCCCTAGAAATTTTTCCGTCGACTTCCCTAACACCCTGTAGAAATTATAATAATGCAGAAATTACTCGCTAACAGACATGGCTGACTCCTCAACTAACTCGGAGTCAGTATCCATGCAGTTTACGCTGCCCATGTCACTGTTTGATGACTCTGATGAATCGTTAGGTAACGTAACTTGATTCGTCGATCAGGTCGAAAGTTTCAGAGCTGGGTCCAGCAACTTCCAATAGTAGGGGTAGGGCGGGGGTGCTCTCATAGACGCATGCATACGCTTTGCTGTTCTGTGAGTAATACGTAATACGAGTAGGCAGTAGGTATAAAATGTTACTGGTATTTATTAAACATTTGTCTAGTCTGTGCTGTAGTTTTCTTGAAATTTAAAGTGCATGTAAAACCAAAATAAGTTTAAACTTTGTCGTTTGCTTACATGCCGCCAACCATACCTACCAAAACGTGCCGCCAATTACAAAAATGAATAAAAAACAAAAAAAAAACAAAAAAACCGTTTTTTTCTGTTTTTTTTTCTAGGTTTTTTATTCGATTTAAAAAAAACGCGTTTTTTTACATCACTAATCTTCCTACATCCTGTGTAAAGTACATAATTTTTTTCACTACCAATATTTTCGTATGTAAAATAAATGGTAATAGCGTAACATTATTACATTTTCTAAGTTATATCTAGTAGCCTATTTCGGAGCTTGGGGCGTTGTTACAGTGCTGTGACGTTTTGTTTGACAGTTATAAACGCACTGTGAAAAAAGCGTGAATACAATTGCGACATTGCGAGTGCTGTTTTGTGAGCTTTGTGCTTGTATTCTCTTTAAAGATGGATAATAGTACGAGCGATAATGGTTTTCTTCATGTTAATCAAATGGCAAACATGGCATCTCGTCAGTTATAGTAAATGCGGGATGTTAATAATTCACTTCTCTAGGAAAGTAAGTATATTGTCATGGAAACTGTAACAATTTTTGTAAAAGTTTCCTACATCCCTCAAATCAGACAGTGTGAGGATCACTTGCCAGGAAGGTAGTGAAAAAAAACATTTACTTCCTAGAGACTAAATAAGACAAAAATGTCCCTATGGATTTTTCATTGTGACTGACAGAACAATTAGGTATGTCATAATGACTTACAGTGCCACCAACTTTAAAATTTACCATAGGCTACTAATTTTTAAATAATTGTAACTAAAATGTCAATAAATTACGTTTAAAAAAACGGGTTTTGGTTTAAAATCTTCCTGCAACGTGAAAAAAAAAATAGTATATGCAACTCGGAGAGAATGCTATTTTGCTTCAGTGCAATTTCTTTCTCTCATTGCATAATCTACTATTTTCTACTCCTGTAACTAAAATGCCATCTAACATACTAACATACATGTCGCTAAGTGACCTTTTAATCATGCCTTCATAACCTATGACTAAAGAGCCTCTTAGTCATGAGCTGAAGTTGGCAACGATGTTTTAGTCATGGGGTAAAGTTAGGTTCAAATAGTATTTGCTTTATTACCCACAGCCAAAACTAAAATCAAGTTAGTTTTCAACCGTCACTTTGACGTTTGTCAAGCATAATTTAACCTAATATAATAAATGTCAAAATTTTAATGAAATAATATGATGTTATATTCTCTAAATTTGTGGTCGTAGAAAAAGTATAGTATGCAACTCGTCTTATAAACTTATTAGTCACTCATTTTATTAAACACTCGCTCCGCTGCGCTTCGCTCGTGATTAATAAAACTCGTGACTAAAATGACGTTTATAAAACTTGATACATAATATACTATTATATCAGCCGGAAAAGTTTCATAGTTTTGAAATAATTAGAGTAATACACCGAGCATTTTGAAAACTTATGTTTATTTGTATGTAATTGGACATAGATAAAATGAGTAGGAGTAAAAAATATGATATACGTTGTATGCTAAAAGTATTTTAAATGTGAACAATATTAATATTTATTAAAACTAAATACTCAATTACATAATATTATTAAATATCTTAAACAAACATAAATATGCAGTATATTATAGCCCGAGATGGGAAGTGTTTCATTACTGTCGAGAGATAAATTAGCCGATTGAGACGCGAAGCGTCGAAATCAGCTATTATCTCGAGACTAAGGAAACTTCCTGTCGAGGTTTGTATACTATTTTATTTATAACCATATATGTAATGTACTTCCCGCACGCGGAAAGTGAGTGCAGGAAGTAGCGGGCAGAAATGTACGACTTCCCGCACTCAAATGAGGTCAGTAATGTTAACATTACATATATGGTTGTAAATAATAGTATATTACA
This sequence comes from Agriotes lineatus, assembly GCA_940337035.1. NCBI lineage: Eukaryota > Metazoa > Arthropoda > Insecta > Coleoptera > Elateridae > Agriotes > Agriotes lineatus. Next base: position 13,828,025 of record OW679200.1, read on the forward strand.
TACCGGGGTGGAAAGTGTTTCATTCCTGTTGAGAGATTAAGTAGTTAACCGAGACGCGTAGCGTCGAGGTCAACTTTATCTCGAAACAGAAATGAAACTTTTCACATTGGTATGTATACTATTTTATTCGCAACCACTTTATTCTAAACAATAATTGGAAAAATTATTATATTTTGATAAGACAGGTTGTGACGCGCATGAATGGATGAACAGGATTCCCAGTGTCCCTACCTACACAGCGGTTGGGAATTGATTCATTTCCAACCTCTGCGATGGCAATCACTTTTCCGACCGGTTGGAAAGTTACAAGTTGGGAATAGCTCATGTTCCAACTTTTTAAAAGTCTGTAATGATCTTATTACATATATGGTTGCGAATAACAGCTTTTTTAACGTTAAATTGAATATATTCTTGTGTCTTAGAAATCTGAGGGTGGTATTAAAAAAAAATGTAACTCATTTACATTGGGTCGTTAAACATGGTTAAACTCAAAAAACTCAGTCTCTGAAGATTTTTGCTCATTTTCATATGATTTGGATGTAGTATTATTACTTATAGCAGCTATAACCTCAACTTCACAGAAGTCGTTCACAGTTTCTTTTTTTCTCTGAGTGTCGATATGAGTCTTATATAGTGAATGCACTACAGAAACGTGATTCGCAGTTTTCGGGGTAGGTTTCAAAACATTGTGCAGAGATACGCACTTCCTCGCTTCTTCCTTCATTTTGCGTCTTTTTGTCTCGCGTATTTTTTTTTTGCTCCTTTGATTTTTTTACTATTGTCTTTATCATTTTAATATACTAACAAACTAAACTTCCAACTGCTCGAAAACCTGCAATCACTCCGTTAGAAAATAAGCTTGGTCTAACTTGCGCGACGGTTATTCACTAATTGTTCTCGCTAAAGAAAATAATTTCTGTTGCGGTTTTGATAAGCGATGCCCACTAAACTCCGTAACCAAAAGGGGAAGCCTCGTATTACAGCAAACCGGTTTGAATAACTTGGTTAAGGTACACCTCTCACCTCTCTGATTTAGTCAATCCAAAAGATTGTTGACCGGCAACAGAAGTACAATTCAGTATATTTAATTTTCCGATAAATCCAGATTTTCAAAAATGGTCGCATATACCTAATTGTATAAAGTAAATGGAAATTATAGTAGGAAAGTTTTTTAAAATGTTACAAGGCGATATCTTTAAAGCGAATTAAAATATTTTGATGAAATTTTGGTGACGTGATAGGGAGATGGGGGGACATATTTTAACATATTTTTGACATTTATCCCCCTCTCTGTTTGAGGGGTGGTAGGTAACTTTGCAATTTTAAATTTGATGATGTACTTTTGTTTATAAAATTCGAATCTACGTAAAAAACTACGTACGTGTTGAAGGGGAACATTTCGAACAAATCTTTAAGCATAACAAACGATAAATAAGTTGAAATTAAATAGTAAATATTTTTTTATTTTATAACCTCAAATCCGTTTTTTACGTAGATTCGAGTTTTATAAACAAAAGTACATCATCCCATTTAAAACTCCAAAGTTACCCCCCACCCCTCAAAACAGAAAAATGGAGTAAATGTCAAAAATATGTTTAAATATGTTCACCCATCTCCCTATCACCCCACCAACATTTCATCAAAATATTTTAAACTGTTTTCAAGATATCGCCTTGTAACGCTTTAAAAAAACTCACCTAATATAATGAAACAAAAAGTTTCAGTCTCCTTTTATAAAGGCCGCAGCCCAAATTGGACCAATTGGACCGGCCTTTCGGGAAATGTCCCGAGCTCCCGATGGTCCCATCCGTGCCTGATTAGTACCGAATTTCCGACACGATATTAACACTTCGAAATCAAGCACATATCCGTGAACAGTACAGCATATACATACAACGTCAGTTAAAATATCTGGTCAAGCGTAAGGCGTCCCTTTGCAGGCCGCAGAGGTTGGTGTTACAGGGCTGCACCTACACACGCCGTCCTATCCGTCATATCCACGGAGATCGCATTTTGAGCGGCCAGGATCGGGAATAACTGCAGCAGAGCTTCGTCATCATGGAGGGGGGGGGGGGGGGGGGGGGAGCAAAGAAAGAGAAATGTTTTTCTCTATACACTTCGGCACTTTGGTAAGACAGAAAAACTTCGAAAAATATAGTAACTCTTGAGCACCCTCACTAATAATCCGACTGAGTCGTGCAACACACGACGCTAGTTTTCCTCCACCCCTCAACAAACTGAGTCGTAACCTGACTTCAGGCTCAATGCTCCTAAAATAGTGGCCCGCCAAGAGTGGCAGTTTTCCCTTGGGGCCGGAGTGCAATGATAAGCAAAATCCCCGAGAAAAATGCGTGTGTGGGCGAAGTCCCAATGACGTAACCTTCAGCTATAAACGAGATAACACTTGTAAAATGTTGAATGTGCGTACAGGGACGTACTGGCCCAAATTGTTAAGGAATAACTAATTGCTATAAGCGCCGTTAAAAATATAAATACACCTAACAATAAACAAGGAAGTTCAAGAAAAAATATTTTATACATAAAGATTTCAAGCCCCATATTTATTTATTATATTTTCTTCAATAATGACATGTTTTTCAATGAATAAAATTGAAAATGTTTGCTCTTTATTTGACATTTAAAAATCGAGTTAAGGTCTGTCCAATCTCTATTAAAAACACACTGTGTGACAACCATAAAAAATTACAAACGAATACACACTATAATAGATAAAATAATGCATGGAGGATTCTACTCATACAACGAATTGTTATATCTCGCTACCAATTTTTCTTCGAAACTCTGAAACAAAAAAAAAATCACAATAAAGTATAAATAGTTAGAAACTGCGTATGTACCTGCTTTGCCACGTTTGTTAAGCGTTTGGCCATTTCATCACCCACGTGTTGTACCATTGAATGAAATAAACTGGCAGGATTATTCAGCAACAGATAGGGGTGATCAAACTCCGCTAGTATTCCAGCATCCATAACTAGAACTTTGTCGGAATCCATAATCGTTTGTAGACGGTGAGCTATAGTGAGAACAGTGCAGTCGGCAAACTTTCTTCTTATTGTAGTTTGGATAAAAGAATCAGTGTCGGGGTCCACATTGGCTGTCGCTTCGTCCAATACTAAAATTTTATTCTTGCGTATGATGGCACGAGCCAAGCAAACTAGCTGCTTCTGCCCAACGCTGAAATTCGAACCGCCCTCGCCCATTTTTATCTGTAATCCAGCTGCGAAATTTGCTACCGCATTATGTAGATCTACTTGCTTTAGAGCGTGCCACAAATCTTCGTCGGTATATTCTCCAGAGGGGTCCAAATTTTCGCGAAGGCTTCCAGAGAACACTACCGGGTTTTGTGGAATTATAGTGATTTGCGAACGCAAACTTCGAAGTGGGATTTCCGTTAGGTCAACGTTGTCTATAGTAATGGTTCCTTCAATTTCGGCCAATTGAAACAGAGCATGGAGAAGAGACGATTTCCCAGCCCCAGTTCTTCCGACAATCCCTATCTTCTCCTTGGGTTTTATTCGGAAGTTTACTTTTTTTAAAACGTAAGGTTCTGCTGCCGAATACTTCAGCGAAACCGACTTGAATTCAATTAACCCTTCTTCTGGCCAGTCGGAGGGTAGACTTTTCTTTCGTTCAGGTTCGCATTTCAAGTTGGTGTACTCTAATACTCTTTCGACTGATGTCATTTGATTTTCCAATTCGCTCCAGTGACGCATGCCTATTTGAAATCTGCCTGTTAATGACAGTGCTTGAGTGATTGCCAAGCCAACATTGCCGCCATATTTTTCTAAAAATGTGAATTTGTTAAAGTTTTAATTGGTATTCATCTCACCTATTTACCTGATTTTTCAACAAAAAAACTGAAAGTTACTAGAGCAATATAGCAGACACAAATCATGTCCAGCCAGAATCCAAATGTCCTTGAGCAAACTAAAAATAGATAACTGACTGAGGTGTGGACATCTTGAAGATCATCAAACTCTTTTTCGACTATATCTTGTGCCCCGTAAGCTCTAATAGTGATGACGCCTTGCAAGGATTCACTTAGATGTGCTAGCATGGGACTCAGAGCTGAAACACCAGCAGTTAAAGATTTGTGGTTAAAACCTGCCATCTTACTTATTCCATCCAGTCGTCGAATGCTGCGACTTGTTCTTAAATACACAATTCGTAATAAATAAAATATTACAAACATTATTCCAGTGACTAATAACACCCATGGCTTTACAAACGATATGAGACATGTTGCACCCAGTACGTATATACACATCTGTAATAAAATAATTAGTTGTTAAGAAAATGCATTTAATATAAACTTTAACCTCGATAAAAGAGAGAAGTTCTTCTGGTAGATACTCGTCGATCGATCTAATATCATTGGAGAACCTGTTTATAATCCTTCCTCGAGAATTTGTTTTAAAAAAGTGCATGGGAACGGAAATTAAGTTAGAGAACATATTATCATGAAGCTCTATCGATACTTTCATTGCATAACTATAGAATGCGAAGGTGGCTGCCAATGTCAAGAATATCATAACTGCAACAATAGTGAAATATATAGAGAAGCAGGTCGTAGTCGGCAAATCTACAAAGTCTCTCTCGCGGATGGTAATATTTGCCTGTCGTACCTTTTCTTGTTCCATATTAACCCTGAAACATATTAATTACTGAGTCTTGATTTGAAATTATAATTTTAACTTACCAAAATGTTAGAAAATAATCACAACCGCTCACTGTGATTTGCTTCAGTGCAAACAAAAACAGAATTGTTAGAATTACTATCGAAGATCCTCCTGCCTTAAAGTAAGCAAGATAAACGTCACCAGCAATTTGTCTGAAGCTTCTCTGTTCTGTTTCTTCAATAGGGTCCTCGATGCTGTCCGTGGAACTGTATGTTGTTCTTTCACTATTATATGGTGACGCGTCATTATTTTCCAGTAGCTTTTTAGGGGATTCAAGCTTAGACTTTACGATGTTCTTAAAATCCCCTTTTTTACAAATTTGTCCCTTATGAATTAAATATATGAAATCAACATGCTTCAGATATTGGAACTGATTGGTAGTAAATATTGTGCACTTGTTCTTTAAGAATTCACAAATACAGTTTTCAAATATTTGTTTTCCTACTGGTGTATCCACTGCAGCTAAAGGATCATCCAAAAGGTAAATGTCGGCTTCTCTGTAAACAGCCCTTGCGAGGTTAATCCTGGCCTTCTGACCCCCGCTCAGCTTGACCCCCCTCTCCCCAACTAGCGTTTTATCCTTAAACGGTAGAAAGGCAAAGTCTTGTTCTAAAGCGCACAACCTTATAACTTGCTGGTACCGTTCTGGGTTCATAGGCTCACCAAACAGGATGTTTTGTTGGACGCTTCCTGCGAACACCCACGGCTCCTGGGAGGCATACGAGATCACCCCTTTTACAGTCAGATTTCCACCAGACAACGGTAGTTCCTTCAAGATGGCTTGTAGCAAACTGGTCTTTCCGCTTCCTACCAAGCCTACTATTGATACCAATTGGCCCTGCTTGGCGAAGAAATTAACTTTGTTTAAAACGTAGGAAGATTCCGGTAACCACTGGGCAGAAACGTTTTGCAGCTCGATTTCTGCAATGGCGCCGTTGGGCACTATGTTGTGCTGATACTGCGGATTCAAATTTATTAAATTTGTGGTGTCTGAATTGCCGTCCGTGTCGGGTGGCGTATGATCTGGACCTGGTTCTTCCAACAAAAGCAGCTCCTGTAGTCTCGAGAGGGCTATCTGGACGTCTGACAGTTGAATGATGCCTAATGAAAGCTGTCTCATCATTCCTTGCCTCATAATATTATAGAATGAAATAACAACGAACACGTATTCAGCGTCCAAAGCGTTTCCAAGGAGGATGTGTGCTAGAATAGTCACGAATAATGAAAATCTTGATATGCTTCCCACACATGTAGTCATTACAGCCTTCAGGTACATCTTGACACGCAAGTTGCGAATTTCTAACCTGAAAAGAAACAGATTTCAATTGGTAGTTTTTTGCAAAATACATGGGGTGTTTGAAACCATGGTGCCAAACTGAAGAAGGCACGTTGAAACAAAAATGTTACACACCTCTCTTTGTTCTCGCCGATTTACGTCCTCTAAAGGAGGATGGTTTTATATTCAACTTTTTAACGGAAACGAATTGTGCTGTACAATATTTATTTACGCTATAAAGCCGGAAAATAACTTATTAAAATACGAGTTTAAATGTTTACAGATGAAGCGACAAACGAGCCGAGTTGGGAATTTGTAAACGAGTAATTTAATAATATTTTACGGCCGTGTATCGAACAATGTTTTATTTCATACTGTTTTATACAATATGTTCATTAAAAGACCATAAGGGGCGGCTGTGGAAATTCAAACATATGAATAATATGTTGGTGGCACTGTAAGTCTATATCAAATTCGTGGTTATCAGGTTAGGTTTTGCTTCAGTTTTGACACGGACTGACGCAAAACCTAACCTGCTAACCTCGAATTTAACATAGACTTACAGTACAACCAACATATAATTTAGCAGTTGCCTAGCAACACTTTCCGGCCTAGTGATATAATTTTCCAGTTTCCGGACTCAAATTAATGACGTAAAGTCGTATTTTCCGGACAGTATGAAACAAAAATATGTACTAGAAAGAATGATTTACTTAAACAATTTATTAGCTGTCTAGGTTTTCGCCACAATCATATTTTCTGTGTAAAAAATAAAATACATTGTCTTCTTTTTTATACAAAAAAATTCAAAAGCTGAAAATGATTAATGGTAAAATAAAAATAAGAATTGATACCTTATTTGGAATCATAACTCTATAATAAAGCAGAACAATTCCCAAGGTCAAACATGTATGCGCGTGGTCTATGTGTAGTTACAATTGTGGGCGTAGTCTTGATATTTTCTAAGAGCCAGTAATATGGAAGGAGAGAACAATTAATGCTCTTGTTAGGGCCTACACACATTTTTTACATTACACAGGAATGTTTGTACTATGTACACATAAATATTAAATCTGCAAATAACCTAAATTCGGAGCTTTGTACAAAAATATGGTTATAAACTTTTTGCAAGTGGACTTTACTACCTCTAGGAATAACGGTGGTTACAACTTGTCAGAAGCAAGGCTACAAACCAACCTGAAAATATCATTGCGTTTTTGTGTTTTCGTGCTTATAAGTTAGTTTTTGCGTTCTTTATCTACTTATATTTCTATTTATTATAAAACAGTTTTTTCAACGCTACAGAGCTACAGCATTTTATTGCAACTGTAAGTACAAGTGTCCAAGTTTAAGATTGAAAATTGTTTATAGGTTAGAATGAGCTGTACGACAAGTGCTGATTCAGAAAACAGACCACTTAATTATTGTGCATGCTGGCGGTAAAATAGGTTTTGTTCCGAATGGGCTAATTATTTTTAAATCGGGCCTTAAGACTGGGGACTACCATGACGATATGAATAACAAGCATTTTTCCAAGTGGTTACAAGAAAAATTCTTACCAAAAGTTAAAGAAAAGAAAGGCTACAGTGTAGAATAATGAGCAACGCTAAAAGGACGGTTCACAGCCAAGGTAATTTGTTGGTATTTTAGAATCACTGTGTGTTTTATTTAAATTTTATTTCAGAGTACATCGGCAGTAGCTGATTGGGCATTAATAGTGGATATTTTGAAAGCAACTACCTAATATTTATTAAAAACTGGCAAATTTAATCAAAGCCTAAGGTACACAAAGAATCATTGAAAATGAACAGGGCTATGCAACAAACATTGCAGTAGTTCATATACGTTTTCTGAATTTCCCTTGTCTCTAAAGCAGAATCGTGTTGTCCTAACTCTCTCCTCATCGTAATAATAAAATAACGTTGCACGCAATTGCAAAACGTCGGTTAAGTCATTTTGACATGCATAACCCTGTTCATTTTCAATGATCGTAAGTGTACATGTCCAATGTAACTATCCGGGAAGCATCAGATTTTGTTTGTAAGTTATTTAGTGGAATTTCATTATGTGTGTGCTTATTTTTTGTGTGTTAACAGATAAAAATAAAAGTTTAAGACTCGATATCAAGTTTTAATTTGTGTTACGATTTAATTATACTTTAAATCCCAATGGCACATATGAAGCAATTACATACAGTGTGTCCCAGATCGACTGGGATTGCATGGGTAACTTTCTTATCATTGAAGATGGAGATTTGGTTAAATGGCCAATGTTTTTCAGTTTCATATGCTGATTTAATATCTGTTTGAAAAAGTTCAGAATGTCAAACCAGTCAAAAGTTATTAGAAAAAAACTAAAAACTGTTATTTTCTTGTATGGCAAATATCTTTGTAAGTATAAGAGATACGAAAAAAGTAATATTTAATTTTTAGGTTACTGAATAGAATTTTTATTCTCTTTTCAACGATGTAAGATAACGTATGATTGAATAAAAAATACCAGTAAAATTAATTGTTTTTACATTTTAATCAAGTAAGTTTACATGGATCAAAACAAAATTAGTTGAAATTTATTTTAGAAAACCTTTGTATGTAATTCCTATAATACTTAGTAACATGTTAATTCAGTACTAAGTACTAGAACCACAAAAACCATCGTGATATTGCTTTTTAAATGTATAATCAAGTAGGTAACCAGCTATGATGAAAAACAATAAGAAAGTTTGCGTAAAGTAACCCGTCGTGTCGTCAAATGGTGTCAACTATGTTTCGCTAACAATCGCCAGCATTTTGATCATTTCATGTGATTATCAGGATTATGTTTTGTTTTTAAATAAATGTTGTTTGTTTTTGTTTGGATCCATGTAAGCCTACTTGATTAAAATGTAAAAACAATTAATTTTACTGGTATTTTTTATTCAATCATACGTTATCTAACATCGTTGAAAAGAGAATAAAAAATTCTATTCAGTAACCTAAAAATCAAATATTGCTCCCATATAACTTAAGGAAGTTGATACGAGTACCTCAAAGGCAGCCATCTTGAATTTTTGTTCGACACCAATTTTAAATTGATCTAATCGAAAACAGCAACTTTTATATAAAACTTTTTATTTGATTTTTAGGTTACTGAAAGAATTTCTATTCTCTTTTCAACGATGTAAGATAACGTATGATTGAATAAAAAATACCAGTAAAATTAATTGTTTTTACATTTTAATCAAGTAAGCTTACATGGATCAAAACAAAATTAGTTGAAATTTATTTTAGAAAACCTTTGTATGTAATTCCTATAATACTTAGTAACATGTTAATTCAGTACTAAGTACTTGAACCACAAAAACCATCGTGATATTGCTTTTTAAATGTATAATCAAGTAGGTAACCAGCTATGATGAAAACAATAAGAAAGTTTGCGTAAAGTAACCCGTCGTGTCGTCAAATGGTGTCATCTATGTTTCGCTAACAATCGCCAGCATTTTGATCATTTCATGTGATTATCAGGATTGTTTTGTTTTTAAATAAATGTTGTTTGTTTTTGTTTGGGTCCATGTAAGCCTACTTGATTAAAATGTAAAAGCAATTATTATTATTGGTATTTTTTATTCAATCATACGTTATCTTACATCGTTGAAAAGAGAATAAAAAATTCTATTCAGTAACCTAAAAATCAAATATTGCTCCCATATAACTTAAGGAAGTTGATACGAGTACCTCAAAAGCAGCCATCTTGAATTTTTGTTCGACACCAATTTTAAATTGATCTCATCGAAAACAGCAACTTTTATATAAAACTTTTTATTTGATTTTTAAGTTACTGAATAGAATTTCTATTCTCTTTTCAACGATGTAAGATAACGTATGATTGAATAAAAAATACCAGTAAAATTAATTGTTTTTACATTTTAATCAAGTAAGCTTACATGGATCAAAACAAAATTAGTTGAAATTTATTTTAGAAAACCTTTGTATGTAATTCCTATAATACTTAGTAACATGTTAATTCAGTACTAAGTACTTGAACCACAAAAACCATCGTGATATTGCTTTTTAAATGTATAATCAAGTAGGTAACCAGCTATGATGAAAACAATAAGAAAGTTTGCGTAAAGTAACCCGTCGTGTCGTCAAATGGTGTCATCTATGTTTCGCTAACAATCGCCAGCATTTTGATCATTTCATGTGATTATCAGGATTATGTTTTGTTTTTAAATAAATGTTGTTTGTTTTTGTTTGGGTCCATGTAAGCCTACTTGATTAAAATGTAAAAACAATTATTATTACTGGTATTTTTTATTCAATCATACGTTATCTTACATCGTTGAAAAGAGAATAAAAAATTCTATTCAGTAACCTAAAAATCAAATATTGCTCCCATATAACTTAAGGAAGTTGATACGAGTACCTCAAAAGCAGCCATCTTGAATTTTTGTTCGACACCAATTTTAAATTGATCTCATCGAAAGCAGCAACTTTTATATAAAACTTTTTATTTGATTTTTAGGTTACTGAATAGAATTTCTATTCTCTTTTCAACGATGTAAGATAACGTATGATTGAATAAAAAATACCAGTAAAATTAATTGTTTTTACATTTTAATCAAGTAAGCTTACATGGATCAAAACAAAATTAGTTGAAATTTATTTTAGAAAACCTTTGTATGTAATTCCTATAATACTTAGTAACATGTTAATTCAGTACTAAGTACTTGAACCACAAAAACCATCGTGATATTGCTTTTTAAATGTATAATCAAGTAGGTAACCAGCTATGATGAAAACAATAAGAAAGTTTGCGTAAAGTAACCCGTCGTGTCGTCAAATGGTGTCATCTATGTTTCGCTAACAATCGCCAGCATTTTGATCATTTCATGTGATTATCAGGATTATGTTTTGTTTTTAAATAAATGTTGTTTGTTTTTGTTTGGGTCCATGTAAGCCTACTTGATTAAAATGTAAAAACAATTATTATTACTGGTATTTTTTATTCAATCATACGTTATCTTACATCGTTGAAAAGAGAATAAAAAATTCTATTCAGTAACCTAAAAATCAAATATTGCTCCCATATAACTTAAGGAAGTTGATACGAGTACCTCAAAAGCAGCCATCTTGAATTTTTGTTCGACACCAATTTTAAATTGATCTCATCGAAAGCAGCAACTTTTATATAAAACTTTTTATTTGATTTTTAGGTTACTGAATAGAATTTCTATTCTCTTTTCAACGATGTAAGATAACGTATGATTGAATAAAAAATACCAGTAAAATTAATTGTTTTTACATTTTAATCAAGTAAGCTTACATGGATCAAAACAAAATTAGTTGAAATTTATTTTAGAAAACCTTTGTATGTAATTCCTATAATACTTAGTAACATGTTAATTCAGTACTAAGTACTTGAACCACAAAAACCATCGTGATATTGCTTTTTAAATGTATAATCAAGTAGGTAACCAGCTATGATGAAAACAATAAGAAAGTTTGCGTAAAGTAACCCGTCGTGTCGTCAAATGGTGTCATCTATGTTTCGCTAACAATCGCCAGCATTTTGATCATTTCATGTGATTATCAGGATTGTTTTGTTTTTAAATAAATGTTGTTTGTTTTTGTTTGGGTCCATGTAAGCCTACTTGATTAAAATGTAAAAGCAATTATTATTATTGGTATTTTTTATTCAATCATACGTTATCTTACATCGTTGAAAAGAGAATAAAAAATTCTATTCAGTAACCTAAAAATCAAATATTGCTCCCATATAACTTAAGGAAGTTGATACGAGTACCTCAAAAGCAGCCATCTTGAATTTTTGTTCGACACCAATTTTAAATTGATCTCATCGAAAACAGCAACTTTTATATAAAACTTTTTATTTGATTTTTAAGTTACTGAATAGAATTTCTATTCTCTTTTCAACGATGTAAGATAACGTATGATTGAATAAAAAATACCAGTAAAATTAATTGTTTTTACATTTTAATCAAGTAAGCTTACATGGATCAAAACAAAATTAGTTGAAATTTATTTTAGAAAACCTTTGTATGTAATTCCTATAATACTTAGTAACATGTTAATTCAGTACTAAGTACTTGAACCACAAAAACCATCGTGATATTGCTTTTTAAATGTATAATCAAGTAGGTAACCAGCTATGATGAAAACAATAAGAAAGTTTGCGTAAAGTAACCCGTCGTGTCGTCAAATGGTGTCATCTATTTTTCGCTAACAATCGCCAGCATTTTGATCATTTCATGTGATTATCAGGATTATGTTTTGTTTTTAAATAAATGTTGTTTGTTTTTGTTTGGGTCCATGTAAGCCTACTTGATTAAAATGTAAAAGCAATTATTATTATTGGTATTTTTTATTCAATCATACGTTATCTTACATCGTTGAAAAGAGAATAAAAAATTCTATTCAGTAACCTAAAAATCAAATATTGCTCCCATATAACTTAAGGAAGTTGATACGAGTACCTCAAAAGCAGCCATCTTGAATTTTTGTTCGACACCAATTTTAAATTGATCTCATCGAAAACAGCAACTTTTATATAAAACTTTTTATTTGATTTTTAAGTTACTGAATAGAATTTCTATTCTCTTTTCAACGATGCAAGATAACGTATGATTGAATAAAAAATACCAGTAAAATTAATTGTTTTTACATTTTAATCAAGTAAGCTTACATGGATCAAAACAAAATTAGTTGAAATTTATTTTAGAAAACCTTTGTATGTAATTCCTATAATACTTAGTAACATGTTAATTCAGTACTAAGTACTTGAACCACAAAAACCATCGTGATATTGCTTTTTAAATGTATAATCAAGTAGGTAACCAGCTATGATGAAAAACAATAAGAAAGTTTGCGTAAAGTAACCCGTCGTGTCGTCAAATGGTGTCAACTATGTTTCGCTAACAATCGCCAGCATTTTGATCATTTCATGTGATTATCATGATTATGTTTTGTTTTTAAATAAATGTTGTTTGTTTTTGTTTGGGTCCATGTAAGCCTACTTGATTAAAATGTAAAAACAATTATTATTACTGGTATTTTTTATTCAATCATACGTTATCTAAGAGAATAAAAAATTCTATTCAGTAACCTAAAAATCAAATATTGCTCCCATATAACTTAAGGAAGTTGATACGAGTACCTCAAAAGCAGCCATCTTGAATTTTTGTTCGACACCAATTTTAAATTGATCTCATCGAAAACAGCAACTTTTATATAAAACTTTTTATTTGATTTTTAGGTTACTGAATAGAATTTCTTTTCTCTTTTCAACGATGTAAGATAACGTATGATTGAATAAAAAATACCAGTAAAATTAATTGTTTTTACATTTTAATCAAGTAAGCTTACATGGATCAAAACAAAATTAGTTGAAATTTATTTTAGAAAACCTTTGTATGTAATTCCTATAATACTTAGTAACATGTTAATTCAGTACTAAGTACTTGAACCACAAAAACCATCGTGATATTGCTTTTTAAATGTATAATCAAGTAGGTAACCAGCTATGATGAAAAACAATAAGAAAGTTTGCGTAAAGTAACCCGTCGTGTCGTCAAATGGTGTCAACTATGTTTCGCTAACAATCGCCAGCATTTTGATCATTTCATGTGATTATCAGGATTATGTTTTGTTTTTAAATAAATGTTGTTTGTTTTTGTTTTGATCCATGTAAGCCTACTTGATTAAAATGTAAAAACAATTAATTTTACTGGTATTTTTTATTCAATCATACGTTATCTTACATGGTTGAAAAGATAATGAAAAATTCTATTCAGTAACCTAAAAATCAAATATGGCGCCCATATAACTTATAGAAGTTGATACGAGTACCTCAAAAGCAGCCATCTTGAATTTTTGTTTGACACCAATTTTAAATTGGTCTCATCGAAAACAGCGAATTTTATATAAAACTTTTTTTCGTATCTCTTATACTTACAAAGATATTTGACATACAAGAAAATGAGAGTTTTTAGTTTTTTTTTAAATAACTTAACTGGTTCGACATTGCCAATTTAACCAAATCTCCATCTTCAATGATAAAAAAGTTACCTATGCAATCCCACTCGATCTAGGACACACTGTATATATACACTTACTGGCCACATTCATATATGGTAAGAAAATCGTTTTAATTTAATTTTTATTTGTGTGGAGCCAGTAACTTTTCCAAGCAAAACGCAAGAGGACTTTAAGCCCAATAAGTCGAAAGTTCTTAGCCGCGATGAAGTTTTGAGGTGCATTCGTACTTCACCGGACGAGAAGTATTTACTTGCAAAGGTTAGCATTATTGATCCATTTGTTTCCTTTTAATTGTAAAATTACATTGCAGACTATACTTATGGGTATTGCTGGCGGTTGTCGCATTGGAGAACTGGTCAAAATGAAAATTGACGACGTGGACGTCGTTTTGTTAATTTAGTTGTAATGTACTTATGTTAATTTTTTGATAAATTATTGATTTATTTTGGTTGACATTTATTTGACATTTTTAAAGCGCTAGCTCAATAAAAATTTTAAATCACTAGCGGAATACAAATTTTAAATGACTGTTTATAAAACACCAACTTTCATGGGCAGGCCAGAAACCAACTGATTTACAGTTATCAATTGAAAAAAAAATTGCAATAATACTAGCTCTTTTTTAAATCTCGTAGGTACTTAGAATATGTTCAGGAAATTTATTGACAAATATAAATGTGTAATAACATTAGTTAAGCCAATTACGTATTTTTTTGTAGAAAAAGTAGGTAATATGATGGACATTTTACTTACCATGATGATTAGGGTGACCACCTTTTGGAAAAGCTAACTCGGGACATTTGACACCTATTTATTTATATTGACCATAGCTACTAACGAATAGAAAAAAATCTGGTGTGATACACGCACACAACTTCCTTTTACAGTGATCTTATAATTAGCCAAAAATGTCATTTTTAATTTTTAAGCATTATTTGTCAAACATTTTCAAAAATTACAATTGCTAAAGAAACCCTACAAAATGGAGCGTTAGTTCAAGAGACAAATTTTCTCTAAACTTTTAAGCTGAATTCAAAAATTAATAATATACCGGATGTTCTATTTAAAATAGGAGTTCATAAAAAAATAGGAAAAAAACAAACGAAACTTTTTTTGGAGGTATTCAACTGGAAAATCACCTATCTTTCATCAATATAAATTAAAAATGTAATTAACATGTAAAGTTTGAAAAAAAATCGTTTTAAGAGTTGTTTTTGAAAAATTTTCTTCAAAAGCTTGCTGTCGCATCTAGATAGTACACAAAACTTATTTATGAAGTTTCAACGCCATACCTCTTTTCGTTTTTGAGATATTCTGTTCACAGACAGACAGACACACATACACAGACAGAATGACAGACCAATGAACAAAAATATGTATTTTGGGTTCAGGGGACTTTAAATCTGTGGAAAACTCAATTTAGAATTTTTGGGGTGAACCCAATACTTCCTTTCGTAAGAGGAAGTAAAAATCTTAAAATCTTGGACAATGTGCAGCTAAGAGTTTACCATTTTGGAGAGATAGTATTTTAAAGACGGAGTTCTGTTTTCCAAAATTTACGGCTGCATTATCTGCAGACAATGCTGATATTCTATTACTTGGAAGATTGTGCTTTTTCAGAGAGCTAAAAAATTTTGTCAGCTATTGCTTTTGCTGACGAAATGAAGTCGTAATACATGAAATAAAGGGGGGAAATAAATTTACCCTCTATCGGGAAATGTTATGTCCCGGGCGATACCAACTCGGGACCGGAACATTGGTCATCAAACACGGGACTGTCCCGGGTAAATCGGGACGGGTGGTCGCCCTAATGTTGATTCACACACCACTTATAAGAACAAGACACCAAGCCAAATAAACAATATACCAAGACAAAATTACAAAAGCGACTGAACACCAAGAACTTTAAGCAATAATGTTGCTGATATCAGGTTGTTTTACAAGTGGGGTTGATTACCTGAGTTTTTGGAATAGGAATTGGACACTTAAATACGTATACAAATTATCCATCATAACAATAAAACATAATATTTCCTTTGGGATATTCCAAAAGCAGATAAGTACTTAATTGTCCCTATTTTCTGAAAATTGTAGGTTTGTCTAAATATAGTGCTTTTAGAGATCAGCAAATTCCAGGAATTTAGTTTTTAGAAACTGTCCCAGTGACATTTCCACTAACTGGATTTATAGCATTGTAACAATAATTAGCATTTAATACTGAACAGAAAAAAGAAGACACTATTCAATTCAGCAGTATCGGTGTATCCAATATGTAGGAGGAAAGTGGCCTGGAGGCTATCCAAATATTTCCAATCTGTAACGTGCTTTTAAAACTTTCTTTAGTGCAACAAAAGTTATTAGATTCGTCGTATATTTTAAATGCGGCATATGTCGCGGGTTTCAGCTAGTTTTGAATAAGGCAATACCCAAATTGCAAAGCAGGCAGCACTAAATTTGTTCAAAAGCAGGTCGAACATTCTGCGATTTTTCGATTGTAGTTTTACATAATTAGTTGCACTCTAAAGCATTTATTTAAATCATTATTATAGCAACTAATGTATTTGCATAAGTTTACTTGCTCGAATTATAGCTCTAGCTAGCTTTTCAAACCGTTAAGGAGCCTCCAGGGGTTGGTTTGCTTGAAATAACAGTTCTAACAATTAAAATGTTGATAAAACAGATTACGCTTTACTTAGAATTTGTTAATTGGCATGACTATCTTCAATAAATTGTTTATTTATAAACAGAAACAAGTTCTTTCTCTGACAATTTTTTATAAAATTAGTGATCCAATGAAATTAACTCTTTTCTAGTCATGTAGGCAAAATCAACCAAGTAGATTACCTTTACATTGCAAACTGCCCATGGGTTGTTATCACTTTGTGTACAGAGGACAGTTCGGGTTCCTATGTTACGTCAAGTTTTTGACAGTTCGAAATGAAGTATTTTAAGATGTCATATTGTTTTTATTATTGCACTTCCACTAAATAAACGTAAATAAATAGTTTCAAGGGCAAAAAATTGTCTAACCGAATATCCCTCGACCATTGATAAATACTTATAATTTTATTACAACTTCCTCAAGCACGTTGTTTTAGACAACAGCCCTACGCCGCTGGCGTCGGGCTGTTTCCAAGCAACGTGCTTTTGGAAACTGCAATAAAATTATTTCGTAATTATCACTGTGCTTGGGATATTATAGATGAAAATAATCGTTGAAGAAGCGGTTCGATAAAATTTGTACTCTAACAAAATCTATCATGAACCTGTATTTTTAACATGTGCATATTCTAATAGTGATCAGTACAAACCAGCGAAAATTAGTGCCATAAGCTGGGAAGTGAACACAGACGAAATTTAGCCATTTTAAAAATGTGACTGAACGTTCCCAAGCCGTTCAGTACATCGCCACTTATTCGAGCCCGCGAAAAGCAAAATCAAGGTGGGGAAACGTAATACAACTGAATGTAGCTGTCGTACAACTGCATTCAGAGATTTTGTAAGCAGCTGCGAGAAAATTATACTCGCATCGAGCAAAGTAGCAGTGCAGACCAGTGACCATCGCCCTAAAATCCAGTAGAACACCTCAAAGTTTACGTGAGTGCGAGCAATTATTGCATTCCGTAAAGAATAGAACAAAACACAAAAAGTGGAAGTTGAAATGACCATAATTGTGTAATAAAGGGTTGGTAAGTTTTAGTTTAATAATTAAAAAGTAAAAATTGATAATTTAATAGTTATTTACTATACAAGTGGGATAAGAGTATCATTAATATGTAAGCACATAAGTATATTAATGATGCGTTATCACACATCTATTCTACAAATTTTATTTACAACTGCCTAAAATTGAGAAAAGTGCATTAAGAGAGATGCCAAATCTATAATTTTCAAAACAATTTTAGTAAAAAAAAATCATTGTCTTTCATTTGACACTATTTCAGTTAGATCATTACACCACTTGGTTATGTAATGGCTTTATTACCTAACGGAAATAGTGTCAA
This sequence comes from Agriotes lineatus, assembly GCA_940337035.1. NCBI lineage: Eukaryota > Metazoa > Arthropoda > Insecta > Coleoptera > Elateridae > Agriotes > Agriotes lineatus. Next base: position 13,846,041 of record OW679200.1, read on the forward strand.
GTGAGTGACGTAATAAGTTACTTATTCCACTGGAGTAGATACGATTACTTATTTACTTGTTTATTTGTAAGCCACAAGTATCCGTGATAAAATAAATATGTTGTGGTAGTAGGTAAACAAGTAACTGGATTATAACTCAGAAAAGTTGATTTAATTAAAATTTAATCATAGCAACCCATTTGCGTCAATTGCAATTCAAAATTCATTTTTATTTGCTTGTTTGCGCGCTGTTAGCTCTCTAATGTGTTGTTTCACCTAAACTGAAACTAAAATTATATTTACTTTTGCGGCCAATTTGTGCGTTTAATTTATTTCAATTGAATTGCAACCTTTAGATGTTGGTTTAAAAGTACCTTTTCTGACAGTTATCCAAGAGAAAGGGTCAGGTTAACATTGCTGGTCCTTCCTCATGCTATTAAGATTATGCTACAGGTAAGCTTTTTGTTTGAGAAGAATCTTGAGGTAACACATTTATAAACAAGGTCACAATCTGCGAATGAAATCACAGCAATATACTTATCCAAAACAAGTAGCTTAGTAATTTTCATTTGTTAGAATGGATCACATTGTTTAATGTAGCAGCAAGCAATGCATTTTAATAGTACGTTTAATCAGTGTGCATATATTGTCTACAGCGTTACCATATCAAAGTTAGAATGCCATAAATGTGTTATCGATTTCTGTGTTTTAACTTATAATACTTTCAAGATATACAGCCAATGGATATGCCAAGCATGCGAATAAGGTTGGTCCCCGAAAAGCAACAGCTAATGAAAATACATCACTTGGTATTTTGTTGCAAGTAGCTTAACTCACATCACACATTTATCAACTTGCCAGCTGCCTTTAAATCATAATATATAAGTTTTCTGTCTGTAATTGATTTATTGCCACAGCAAAGCAGTTAATCATGTAAGGAATATCGGAATAAACAGGTTATGACAAACGTTCAAAAATTAACAGATTTTTAACTTTAGTCTAATAGGGGATTCCTACAAATCGCAAAATTCGGTTTGGTACCCAGAAGAGAATGTATTTTCCTACTGGCTTATTATAGAAAGTTGGCTTTCCTATAACATGTAGAGACATAGAAAGTGTTACATTTTATTTATCTAAGAATAGTTGCTACACTTTGTCAAACTGACAGTTAATAATTTTTAACAGAACAAGCTTATTCATGGCAACTATAATAATAGTTTATTGTCTTAATGACCAATTACATGTTTGGTATAGACGCGTTACTTATTTGGATTATTTTTGAAGCACTAAATTATATAGTGTTATAGATATTAACGATACAAGTTTGATTATGAGCATCTTAACGACACGAGTTTGATTGCCAATTACGAAGCGGTGAGCCGAGTTTTGCGGCAATCAAACGAGTCTCGTTAAGTATCATAAGCAAACGTGTATTGGTCAATATTTTTTCGTACACTAGCATTGAAAGAGCTACTTTGCCGTACAATTTATTAATCAGAAAGTTGCACTTTGCGGTATTCGTACGGCAAAGTAGTATTTTGCGGTATTCGTACGGCAAAGTAGCACTTTGCCGTACGTTTCCTTAGTTACAACACATATAATATTACATTACATTAATATTACTCTACTTATTTGCTATATACGAGGATAAATTTAGTATTCCGTTTTGTATGCTAGTGTACGAAAAAATATTGTACGAAACTCGTATGAAAGTGGCTTTTCCATACTCGTCTCGAAATTCCGGACTCGGCCTAACGGCCTCTTCCGGAAACATCTCACTCGTACTGAAAAGCTCCACTTTCTATACTTGTTACGTAAATTACTATTATCTTCATCAATAAATTCTGGTTCTTTATACAAAAAGAGTGCGGTAGTATCTATCCATTACCGCATTGAGTGCGGTAATGAATATTACCGCACTGAGTGAGACGATACTAAAATTAATTTGGTTAAGAGTCTATAACAACACAGATGAAGACAATAGATATTAACGATAAAAGTTTGATTATGAGCATCTTAACGAAACGAGTTTCGTTGTGTGCCATAAGCAAACGTGTATTGTTCAATATTTTATCTTCATCAATGAACTCTGGTTCCATGTATTTTTTAATATAAAAAGAGTGCGGTAATATTCATTACCGCACTGAGCTCTTAACGATACTAAAATTAATTTGGTTGAGAGGCTATAACAACGCGGATGAAGATAAAACAGTTTTAAACTTATTTAATTAAACTATTAAAAAAATAATGTGTATAATGCGCATAGGAAGTTATTAGCTGACAGGTTGTTCTTGCAACCCTCCCTGCGGTCGGATTGGAAACGATGCACTCGGTGCAGAAAATTTTACTCTCTATGCTTATTACAAAAGTACCAATTTTTATAAAAGAAAAATTTCCTTTTAAGGCTTGCTCACATAGAAACCCAGGAGCAATTCATGTTAAAACTGTTGATTCAAGTAGAACTGTTTGTATATTTGCAGTCTTCTAGTGTAGAAGTCCAAACCCGATCAGGGAAAACAATATAAGTAATTCAGTAAACTTTTAACATGGCTTCGAACATAATACATCAGCAAATTGGGGTGTTAGCTTTAGTATAAAATTTTGTAATTAGCTGATAGACTCACATGCATACTACCGTTACCTACGCTAATACCTGCATAGACTCTAGAAGAGGGATGAGTATGGCATCGTCAGCGAATGGTTTCATTTTAGCCGGTATCAGTTATATGCTGTTATGTTCTGTGGTTTCAGCGTATACTGTTCTTTTGCAAAAACCATTTATTTAATTAACGTATTTGAGTTTGGTGTAAGTAGACACACTAGTTAACAAATTTGAAGTTTTGAGGTTATTTTTTTATTTTAGATTACAAATTATAAACATGTCGTTCACACCTGGTTCACAAACGGTCATATTTCATTCAGTGATTCATCAAACAATTTAGCGAGGCGTTTCAAAGACAAACACTGCATGTTCAAAAGCAAATCAACAGGCAACCTACTGTTTTAACCGAAGAAAATGTAGCTCACATTAATAATCGAATGCAAATAACCAGCAGAAATCAGTTTCCACATTGGCTACCCAAAGTGGTATGTAAACAATAAATTTCTCATTTACAGAATAATTTAAGCATATATTCCTTTATACTTAGTAGGCCAGTCGATAAGTCGTTTAAAATGGCTGTTAGCTGGAGCAATTCCGGACACGCTGGAATTAATTTTAATTTGTTTGATTTCGTGTTAAGAAATGTCTCTTAAAATTGCACCCCCTAGAAAGCCCGGATTTGGCCGCCATCTTGAAAAAAAGGGCAACAAATTATATTTTTTTTTATTATTTGTAAATATTTCGGCTAGTATCAACTTTAGAGTGAAATATATTGTTATCAAAATTAAAGGAGAGTAAATTATCTACAAGAATTGTTTCATACATTTTTCTCGTACGACTACCTGTTTCGCAGTTATAGGCGTCGAAATCTTGATATTCTAAGGGCATTTGCTATTTTTTTATTGCAGGCATTCTTGAAAACATATATATGCTGTTATAGTTTGTCAATGTATTTTCTATGCAATTAAACATAAGACCAGTACAAGCACCTCTGGTAAAATTAGAAAAAATCCATCTAGAAGATCTTAGAAACAGTTAGAAAATTACTTTCAGTACTAACTAGCTCCTTATCGACTTTCATTCTTCGATCAGATAGGAATGGGTAAAACTAAAAAATCAGCCCTGTACGATGCGTTTGTAGCCATTGAAAACCAACTAGACTCTGAAAATAGTCTTCCTGTGATAGACGGGGGATTTCTACTCCACAAAATTGTCTGGCATCAACAGGAATCTTATTGTGCGATTTTGGATAAATACGTCGGGTATGTAACAAGACATTACTCAACTAATGCAGTAATAGTTTTCGATGGATACTCGGAGGAAGCTACAGCAAAAAGCACTAAGACTGCTTAGCGACTTCGCCGATTGAAGTTTGGTTCATCAGCGGAAATACATTTTATAAAAAAAATGATAGCAACGGTATACCAGCGGAAATTCTTGTCAAATGAGAGGAATAAATGTCGAATGACCTCGATGGTGTGTAAACGAATAACGAACGAAGGTTTCAGAGTTAAGCAGGCTGCCGAAGATGCGTATACATTAATTGTCAACACTGCAATTGAAGAATCAAATCACTACAAATCGGTAATTATACTAGGAGAAAACACTGATTTATTGGTAACTCTTACCACCTTAAATCAGTGTCGCTCTGTTTTTTCTGAAGCCAGGTAAGAGAAAGATTAGGAGCCGGATGTATGAACCCCATAATATAAATTTGGATGCTTCAACTAGGGACAAAATTTTATTTCTACACGCATTTACTGGCTGTGATACTGTTTCTGCATTATACAGGCAGGGGTAAATGAAGTTCGTTAAACTTCTACAGAAGGAGAATGACTTACAGAAGGCTGTTCAAACGTTCAAAGACTCAAACGCGTCCTTAGAGGAAATAGATAAAGTGGGAGAAAAATTTATTCTTCTTATGTATGGATCAAAACACTATGAATCATTAAACAAATATAGATACCAGTGTTTCGTACAATCTATTAACAAAAGTTCACCAAATCTAGCATCATTATCACCAACCAAAGACGTAGCTCACTTGCATTCGTTCCGTACTTACAACCAAATTCAGCTATGGTATGGAAACGAAAAATCAGCTTTAGACGGCGGATGGAGAAATTCAAAGAATGGGTTTATGCCCATTCCCATTGTACAAGACGCAGCTCTTTAAGAATGACTGAAACTCGTTTCTTGTAAATGCACCAAAGGTTGTAATGTAGCTTGTAGCTATTGAAAAGCAGGTTTGCATTGCTCAGTAATGTGCGGTTTCTGCCAGGGCAAATCTTGTTTAAATACTGTGGACGTGGTCGAAGTAGACGACGAACACGACGATGAGGACTTGCATATCGATATAAAACAATCAATAGAACATTCAGAAGAATATGAACCAAATCCGGAATATGAGACAGATGTTGAAGGTCAGGGTGATATTGAGTATGATTTTGAACTACCGCCAACATCAAAAAGGAAAGAAATATTGATGAGCCGTCAACTTCAAAAGAAACTTGAAGTTAGCAAAGTTTGCATAGTAGATTAGGCCTATTGGGCTCCCCCAAATTTATTTATCAACAACACTTCCATTCAATGGAACCCAAAGGATAGTGCCGTTCGCTATCTTGGTATTCATCTAGATAGAAAACTGAACTGGGGTATACATATTAATAAAAAATTATCGGAATTATACGTCAGATTGGGTATGTTATACCCCATTATCAATAAAAAGTCTCCTCTCAGAATTGAATGTGGAACCTTAATGTATACATCTTTAATAAGACCAATATTCATTTACGGATGCAGTGTATGGTCCGCAACATCCAAAACAAACCTTCATAAACTTCAGCAGAATGGTTTGTTAGAAACACTCAGTTACTCACAGAGACTGGCATTCCCACAATACAACAGTTCATTACTCAAACATCTACAAAATTTTATGATAATATTAACCTGTGCGGCGGTGCGAACTATTATAACCTGTGACAAAAATCAGTGCACATTAGGTTAAAACGTAAATATCGATTGACCTCTTGAACAGTGGAAGTGAATGGAATCATTACCTAATGACAGTGTGGGTCAACTGATGTTACGTGGTGATAAATTGTACTTTATACCCATCAGTTCTTAAATCAATGACTCTAGTGCGTAGTGAATAGCAGTATATGCTGAACTGGCATAAAAACATAAAAAAAAGGCTTATTGTGAATACCACTTTAAAAAACGCGCCGAGTACTCTACCTGTAGGTGATGTGGAAGCGATTACAAAGTAAGCAACATAATTTCCTCACATGAGTAATAGAAATCGTATATAGTACGAAAGAAGAATGTTTGTGGCATCGAACGTCAATAATAAAAAAAGCAAATGCTCGAAAAAAATATATTTTGCTGCCTATGAATTCGAAACAAGCGAATGTACGACAAAAATGAAGGAAACATTTTTTGTAGAGAATTTACTCATATTTAATTTTGATAACTACGTTTTTGTTCAAAAATTGATAGTAATAGAGATATTCACTAATATTTTAAAAAATATAAAAGTGTTGACCTTTCTTTAAGCATGGCGGTTAAATCCGGGCCTGTCAAGGGGTGCAAAATTAATATATAGTTTCTGAGTCCCAACAAAACAGAATAAAATTTATTCCAGCTTGTCCGGAATTGCTCCCGCTATTAATGTACTTGTCGACTGGCAAAGAGGTATTTCTGTTGGATTTTCTGTGTCATACGGATTTAAGAAAAAATCTCCACATGTATCCGTACAAGATAACAGAACAAGAATTACTTGAAGATGATTGGAGATTACTGATGCAGTATTGCCAGCCAGTGGTTTAATGAAAATATAAGTAAGGAGAACTTGCGGAGAGTATTTGATAATATGAAACGACAGATTAATTTGTGCCTACAAAATAATGGTCAACATTTCTAACAATTTTTATAGAAAATCTCTGTATCCTTATTGTGGCGTTTTTTAAGTCGGCTATCAGTTGTCTGTAATGATCAATTCATCACAATAAGGTAAGTGTTTCCTATTTTCTAGTTAATTCTGAAGTTGTAATCGTTATTTGTGGATGACGGGAGCAGGGGTAGTCCTTTAAACGGCATTTAGGGTAGAATAGGCTAATTACTTATCTTAAGTGAAATGTTCTATTTTGTCCTAAAACTAACTGAAAATTGAATTGATATGATTGAAATTCGAGTTTCGACTTCACATAAAGACACTTGAATAAATTTTGTATCAATAAATTGTTTATAATAATAAATTTATAAGATTATTCCGATTTATTTTAGTTTATTCCTTGCGAGATAAAATTTTATAATTTGAATAATTAATACTGTTTTCATAAGAGCTACGTTGATTTGAGTGTTATTCCTTTTCACAAAATGAGAAATTAATAAAATGGTAACACAATAAAATGTTTATCCCCAGTACCCACTCTGTGTTTACAGTAGCACCAACTCCCAGTACCAAATGGGTTGCCTACATATGTCCTTAATCAGCGTTCCCTCATTTCTGAAGGCACTGTATAATTATTACACTTTAAAAGATTTTTATCTGCATTATAAAGACTATTATACGTATTTCATTTATACTATTCTTAATCTATTTCACTCGAACAGTAACCACCCCTGGCTAATCTGAAATACTAATAATACGGTAATTAATTGCGAAAAGTAATTTTCCGACGACCACTACGGAAACTGCCAAAAATGACATGGCTTGGTGTTACTGAAAGTGACACATTGCACAGGTCACCTGAAAAGGTCACGTGGAACGTGCGTTTTCCGTCTTGAAACACTAGTGTGACACGGTCTCCCGTAGCAACTAAAATGCGCGAGAGCGTCACGACCAATTAGGCATAAAACAGCTCGCAAGTCGCAAAACAAGCCGGTTCCAAAAACTAGTAAGCTAATGTCACAGAAATAGTATGACAATTTAAGTTGATGTTTAAACAATAATTGTTTCATTTTGCGGTTAAAAGTGGTAAATTTGGTTTATATCATAAAGAATCAAATATTAATTTATTTGATTTTAGGTGGTCGTCGAAAAATTATAGTGTATAATACGTGCTGATTGGATATTTCACACTTCTGCGAATTCGTGTGAAATATCCAACTTTCAGCACTAGTTAGACAATATACTATTGCTAAATCTATCCTGAGCAGAGTAGAATATTACATTTTCAAGAACTTTAATTGAGAAATTTCTCGATGAACTGACAAAGTCAGCTCATAAGATGCATGCTTACTTTTTATTGCTGTATGGATAAATGAAGTACAGATAGTTATGTCAATGCCCCCTTCACGACAGATTGTTATGAGTAAATTGTGCTCAAATTAAAATTAAGTACTGTATGCAAGAATTGCATTGAATTTCTATTTTCCATTGATTGGTATGGCCTAGATTATGTAGTCACCTTTCCGTTGATGTGCATTTGCTTGTCTATACTATTGGTTCATTTCTGCGTGAAGTTACAAATCTTTGAAGCTAGCGGATTTTTTCGCAGTTTCTTGCCTATATAGAAAAGAGAACGAGTTTCTGTGGCCATCTTTGGCAGACGGGAGGTAAACTGCTTCTGATGGTTTGTAGTTGATGTCTTCGAAGATGTAGTGCTTGTAGATTTTTAGATTTTCCAATATCTTGAGAATTCCCCATCAGCATTAATGTAAGAATATACAGCCGCTGAAATGTATCTAGTAATTTTAGCATCCAAGAATATTTCAGAAGTAACACACCTCTGACCGCCCTCTACTTCACGGCCTCTAAACACGTCGTTTAATATATTTTCGTCTTGGAGCTCTAATGCCATCACGAGGAACACCAAGGGAAATGATTTATACGCTGGCTAAATACCTCTGTGTACTTGAGAACTTTCCTACGACTTCACACCGTCAACTGGGGAAAAGTTTGCAAACCCCAATCCTGCAGTTTTTTGAGGCAGCTTTACCATCGAATTCAGGAGTAGATTTCCTTGTGGTTTCTTCACCTAATGTTTGCACGTGCCAGGTATCTTCTCTTACGATTCTCATCATAATAGAGCCATTTCGAGTACGTGGAAGTGTAAAATTGGAAAAATATTTTTCGTCAATATGCCCAACTACTATTGTAGCATTTTACTCATGGATCGTAAAAGAATAAAGCGGCTACAGCTTTATACTAGTTGTAATTTCTTTGGTGACTGCAAATGAGTTCTAGTTATTCCTATAATTTTTGTAGCACCCGTCAGTATCAACAATATTTAGTTGCTTTCAGTTACTTAACGTAGAGTACTTGCAACAACAATACTTATGGGTGATGAATATCAATGTAAGAGAGTACTGAAACTATGTTTGTTGGTCGTGGGTATCTAGTACACAATTTGAAGTGCAGTATAATTATTCAGACGTTGAACACCTTATGTACTAAACTCGGGTTCTAAAGTAAACGAACTTCACATGCGTCCTCGTACTCCGTTTTGGCACGGTTATATACGTTATGTTAGTAAATCGGCTCGCTCTTAGATATAAAAATTTTAGGTGTAAGTCAACAAACTAGGTATTACTTTATGCAAAATAAATGGCTGATGCAAAATTACAGGCGTGGAGGAACTCCTTATAAATATAACTTGAAAAGTTTTCACCAGGAAGCACTTATGACCACCTCCGAATCATGAGACGTTAGATTAATGTACCCTGCGTTCTTCATTAAAACTTTCGCTTGGTTCTATTTTTTGCAGCGCTCTCGGTTTATTGCACTCTCAGCGGCGATGTCCAACATCAATCCGAATTTCATCGCGATGCTTCATGAATTTCTTCAGTATGAAAGCTAAACGCGAATTCTAGGCTGACCGTATCCCTTTTGCGTGCAAACTGTGTCATTACAGCGGAAACAAATGAACTCGGTTCCTATGAAATACCGCTCCTAATTGGCGTCCGCTATTGGATCAAGGTTGTATCCAAGAATTTAAGCCCCGTGCAAGGAAAGCGCAATATTTTACCATCGCGGGGGTGTTTTATAGAAATCGGGCTGAAGGAATGTACGGACGAGTGCTTAAATCTGCAGCTGAAGCCCTGTATCTGGACAGCAGCATCAATCTTCTGTTGAAACGCGCTACTTTGCGGTATCAGCCAGTTTGTGTCGGAGATGACCATTCCGTGATAGGCTTTTATTTAATTCGATAGAATTATCGATTGCGCGTAGGGCTGTGCGCTTATTTTTCAAGTATAAGTATCATGCTTGCATTAGTTCTTAGAACTTACGCCTGCCTCCTCACGTTTTTGGAAAAAAGCTGCTTAGCTTAACGAACATGCATTTTGTGACGCCTAATGTAAACCGCTTCGCAATAAATAATACACGGTCAATAATTGCGAAATAATTTTTATATTACACTAGAAGTCTTCAGCTAAAGTGTGTGCAAATTTCAGCCGTTAATATTAATAACCGAATGTGCAGCAATTTAAAAAAGAAAAATTCTTCGGCTTGTATGGGTCGTACTGTAATCTTTTTTAATTTCGGAGAAAATTGGCAGCTATCGAATGGTGCTTATGTAATTTCGGTACAATTAAAATTGACAAAAATATTCAACATTTTGTGCGATTAAAAAAAAGACCACTTTTCAAATTAAATTTGCACATATTTGAAAGTGCAAAAAATTTTTCGCTCATATTGTGTGTGGTAGTATTACTTTTAAGGAACAAAGTAAGCCAATGCTGATTGCTATACGACTTCTGCAAGCTGAGTAAATCAATTTCTGCGAAAACGTATTTTTTTCGAAAAAAATGATTTATGCAAAAAGTAATCAATATTTTTGCAAATTTTAAAATCTCGCATTTTCTGATCATCGAGTGCTATGCGTTCTGAAAATTTGAACGTTACATATATATTTTTTTAAAAGTTAAGAACAATAGAAAAATCGGTCATTTTTAGTGGTTTTTTAGCGATAACTTTTTTTCTAATAAATCGATTTTGACCGTCGACAGCTTAATTTATTTGTTTTTTTAACTACATAAGCCTATTTTTTGTTGGAAAAAATTAATCGCTTGTTTGCTCTTTTATATGCAGAAAACCGTTTTTTCAATACTTTGGCCGCAATTTTGAATCACTTCTCCACTGATTCAGCTGTTACTTTTTAGTTCATTCAATTCTACGTGATTTGTTCTATAAAACTACATTCTCACTTTTCAGGTAGTATTTTTGTCACGTAAATATCTAATTTGACTGGCCTACTATGCAAGGTGATTCATAAGTATGGCCATTAAGTCAAATAGACATGAAAGGGTAGCACCCATATTCTCTGCCAGCTGTTAAATCAAATGCACCTTGAAAATCAACCTTGCCATGAAACAAATTATTACGGTATTAAATAGATCTTACGACACCCGCGGATGGACGAGTATCGAATGCCAAACAAATCCGGGAAATGGGGCACGCTCACCCTGAGATCTCGGCTCGAATGCGCTCAGGGAGATGGGAGTGGTTCAAAACGGTACGCCACAGGGCAAGCGTGTCAGACATAAACGGGTTATTGTCAAAGAAATGGGCGCCACCAGATCTAACTCGAAATTCCCACGTATAACCGGACCTGAAGGGTTAAACGGGGCGAGAAGTACTCGAATAACTATTTCGAAAGAATGCTCAAGTATCTATTCCGGGAAAATACCCAAATAACTATTTCGAGAAAATGCGATGCAGCGACAGTCACAGACACCTACCTGGAGTGCTTATCCGCCACGTCCTGGCCCCGCCTTACAATGGTATTAACACAGTGACACAGTCACTCTCTAAGCAAACAGTCACAAACCTCAAAGGGGTAGAGAACGAGACAATATGGTTAATACATATATTGGGCCACTATCCGTGACCGAATAGATAACTTACACAGGTTACAAGGTCATACGGCATGTAGGACGGCACGTAGGGTTGGTTTCTAGGGTACTCCGAGCTGAGAAAGCGCTTTAGCTACAGCTAGTGGCGCGCAGTTGAGCCGAACACCAATTCCAGGCTGAGTAATGCAAAACGTCGATCTAGGCTCCAACGGGCATGACACGCGAGTGTAAAACCTGAACTTGGGCTCGAGTTACCAGAACGCCCTGTCCTACAGAAATACGGCCGCCTCACAGTTTAACTCGTTCGCATACAACGATAATTTTTAATTAGAGTGTACTCTACGGTTATCTATTTATTTATTTACAGAAGTATGCGTCGCTACGCAACATAAAAATGTTCACATTTAACGATAATTTTCACACAGAGTGTACTATATGCTTATTGATTTATTTACAGTAATACACGTCACTTCACAATACGAAATAGTCCACATTTAACGATAGTTTTTGCACAGAGTGTACTCTGGTATTGTTAATGAATAAAGCACGCGATCACTAGGCGATCAACACAAAATGTTAGCTCACAGCGTGATATTTTAAACATAGTGTACTATGATATTGTTATTGATTAAAGCATGCGAGCACAGTAGACGATCGACACAAAATGTTAGCTCACCGCGTGATATCTTAAACAGAGTGTACTCTGGCGTCTTTAAGCAATTTGGCAAAAGGAGCATGCAAACACAACTAGCTTATTACACAACTGGTACCTGTCCAACGGCTTGGCCTGCAGCGACGGTGACTCCTCCGCAATGTCTATGACTGGCTTGCACCTGGACACGCATGACATGAATCGGAAAACTACGTAGCCCCTCTGCAGTCCGTTTATGAAGAGCGAATGGCGTGTCGGGTCATCTTGACCATTACGCGTTCAGCGACGAAACCAGTGTTTGGGAAAGTTTCAGAAATGGAATCCCACGTTGAAATGACCTCGGAAAAATTATTGGCTATGACTAACCCACATATAGTCTGACTTCCTACAAGGATTCGCGACGGGTTTCTTCATCACACACCTATACCAGCATGTACTACCGCTTGAGTAGCCCGTGTCACACTCCCGACTCCTCGTCAACGTTCGGGAAAACACAGAATTAACTAGAAAAGTCACAATCAGGAAAAACACGGTACTCAGTTGGCACAAAGAAGCGGTAGCCGCATTAACCAACGGGCGCCTTGCCCATCGGGCAGGCGGCGCCAAGCGCCAAAGGCGCTCGCAGAAGCGTGCTTATGCACCTCCGACTCCTGACTGACTGCCTAAATCGGCCGTTAGCGACCACCTGCAGAATCCCCGCGAACAACCGTCCAATCAGGGCATCGCGCGCGAAGACAGACGCCAGACGCTTCCCCGCTGACCGACGAAAAATAAGAAAGCTGTCCTTGTCGCTCTCAAAGGCTGAATTTTAAATGTTCGCCACTCGAGGCGTTTTCAACTGCGGAAGCTTGCAGCTGCGATTAGAAGAGATGAAAAATACCTAAAACGGATTTGAAGTACAGCCAGGACTGCTCTGAAGGCTTAAGTGGTCAATTAAGTTGCTGGAGACTACAAAATAGCCTGACAAAATGTTTGTTGTTTTCCAGTTTGACAGATCAAATTTAGTTTTAGTAATTGCACCAGGTAATTATACAAGTACATTGTTAAATTAGTATGGTTCAGCAAAAATGAATTTAACGAGAAAAAAAATGTAACTATGATTCACTATGACCCTATCTCCGAAAGAAAGCTTTGGACGACTTTGTACTGCATTTGGTGATCAAAGAACTTTGCAGAGGACTGTTTGTAGCTAGTTTAATGTATTTAAACCAGTTTCACTTAGCGAAGGTATTCGCGAAGAAAGACCAATTTTCGCAGTTACCGAAACAAACGTAGACGCTGTGCGAAGAATGATTCAGGAGGACAATCAACTCACATATAGAATCATTAGCAGCACATTGGGCATTGGATTAATTGCAATAGCCAAGATTTTACATAATCATTTGAGTGTAAGAGAAGTCTTTTGTCAACGGATACCACACAGTTTAACAGAAGCAGACTGCTTGTGGAATGGTGTAATAATACTCTTAAAAAATATGATGTAGGTGTAAAGCAGTTTACAACATCATAACTGGTGATGAAAGCTGGATATTTACATTTGAATCCGAATTTAAGCGACAGTCTGCACAGTAGGCTTTTTCAATAGATCCTAATCCAGTTAAAGTGAAGCGATCTCGAAGTGTTGGTAAGAAAATGATTGCTTGCTTCTTACAGTCCATGCCTAGCATATTTCTAAACATCTGTGATTGGGGATTCGGAACTCCGGAAGATGTTAAGGAAAGCTTCGATAACCATTTTTCTCAAGTGACTCATGAGGATTAAATGTATGTTTTAAAAATTGGTTTTGTAGAATGGAGAAATGCAGTTTAAGGGCGAATATTTTGAAAAAGAATAATAAAAATAATTTTTGGCTACAAAACTTTAATTTACTAGATTGCAAAAATGTACGGTGCTACCCTCGTACAGTGACCTGTAATAGTATTTCATTTTCTGTTAGATTTGAAAACCTTGGTCGAGTTACTCTCTTTCACAGAGCCGGCCCTGCCTTAAAACTGACCCTGTAATTTAAAGTCGCAAGTTCGAATTCATTCGAAATAGGCTCTGAGATGCAAGCGATTGCTGAAAATTACCTTCGTAAGCAGTCCAGTGCTACGCCTGACAGCCTTATCTATTTCGCAACCCCGGGCGCCTTCAGCTTAAAATTCCTGGAATGCATATGCGCCCAACGCGTTCTAAATAATTCTCCTCTTTGTTCCATGTAACGAAGAAATAGGGTTTTCCAAGGCTATTCTTGATATGCAATAACTTATGCTTTGCCCGTCGGGGAATTTCGGTAGTAATTTGACACCCTGGGATTCGCTGCCTTAACAAAAACCTTTTCTCGAATGTTCGAGGCCCCGCTTGCTTAATTGAGCTTACGCGGTGGCATTTCTGTTGTTTCACAATGCTGTAAGAAATGATGCAATCCTGAAAGGGGAGATCCCCGTTAACCGGTAGTAAGAGAGAGTCGATTGCATGACGACGATGGGGGTGCGGAGGTCGCGTTCTTCACGCTCGAATTAAAATTCGGGAGTGTTGCTAAAACCTTCGAAGTTAACAGGTCATCTTAGCAACAAGCCCTCCCGCGGGACGTTGTGTGTTCGGCGGACGTATTTTTTTCTTGGGCGACGTCTTAATGTTTGTTTAACTCAACCCCAGAGTCGGGAACGGAGTTAATTTGCACATGTTTGCACATCTAGTACAAGACGCCCTATGAAGCCCACGTAGTTTTCCCATAGTGAGTGGGGAAACGTCTGCTTTTTGCAAATTTTGCTACGTTCAGCCGATCTCGGGTTTTCTTTCGTTCCCGGGGGGGGGGGGGGACCGCATTCATTGTGAATTTCCTCTGCCCTCTTTTGGACCGCTGTCTACCGTTCCACAACCCTTGGGTCTACCTTGTTCTACACTGCAGGAAGCAATCACCACTCCCCGGCGTCCTTTGCAGCATCACCGAGGCTTGGACTTCCAATAGACTACCATGCCTGGGCTAAGGTAAAATTGTACATTGTTAACTATTTCTGTTACGCTTATCCAGTGCCGGGTGTGTTATTATCATTTGTTGTTGCGCAGCGTGCGGAGTTATGAACATTGCGTACGTCTTTGTATTTTAATTATGTCAGTTGATCATTGAAGGCGGAAGCTTTACTCCTGCCATTATTTTAGTTGTTTATTCTTTGTAACTCTGTTTAGACTAAGTTAGTTCTTGCGTGGGATCCCCTTTTGTCGTCAGCTAGGGTGTCACCTTTTTGATAGCCGACTTTTGGCTTGATGTACTAAAAATTTAAATCATTAAATTTCATTATTGGCTAAATTAATTATTGGTTTGATTTAAATGTGTGAACCTATTGAGTCTTCAACTAAAGACGGCTTTAGCCGAGTGTAATTTCATGTAAAGACCAGAGCATGCGATAGAACGCGTAAGCCCTTAAGATCAGGGGTGTTTTGTATTTTGTTATTAGCTTCCAGAACGGTGGCCATCGAAGGTAAGTGACTTCGATTTTTGTGGCCACCCTACGTTTGCATCCGGCGTCGGTGCAGCTGACGAGTGACGCTGGAGTGGTGTAAAGCAACCTGGAGGACTTCTTCATAGCTACGTGGTATTTCTTGTTTTCGCTGCGTTAGCAATTCTCTGTTTAAAAACAAGTGGCGCTCCGAGCATTTTCCCCATTTATGAATTGAATTGTTAGGGATTAGAATAGGATAACCCCTGTCGGTTTCGTTAAGTTTGTCGAACCACGCCTTCCCGATTAAGCTAGTTGAGGGTAACAGAAGCCGAGCATCTGCTTCGAGACACTTTTAGATCTGTGTCTTTTAGGAAACCGGCAAACCCTTCTAACCCTAACCCAACCCGCTCTTTGACGTTGAATACATGCAATGTCGATTCATTAAGATTATACCGTAACAGATCTCAATAGATGTAGATTGCACAAAAAATCAATTGTGTATCGAAAAAAAATGCACGTCAAAACTTTTCTTTGTACATACTTTCAGCTTTTTTTTGGTTTTATTAAGGGACACAAATTTGCCAACGATATTTGTGTCAGGTTTTGTCAATAGATCTTTTATCTTCTACTTAAGTATCGATTATAAACTTTATATTGCAATTGTTGCAGTACATACTTGCATTTATTGATGATCCGATATTACTATAGGTTACATTATAGTTAGTATATGTTGTGCGGACAAGGACATATATTGAGCTTCTCTACGGAGACTCTCGAAGAAGCTTTTAAGAACGCCCTATTTGTGTTCAAAATTATTTCAAAAATATCATGATTTTTTCTCAACTCTTCAGGTACTGTACGAAGCACATGTGCAATTGTGGAAGTATCATTTTAGTATGAAATACCTCAATTGATGTTACAGCCTTCGTCGTATAAGACGCGGCGTTTATAATAAAAACGAAAATGTTATCACGTTATACACGTTCGGGTAATACAAAATGCGGGCCTTTATCGAGCAATTATATACAGTTGGGGTGAATGTTCTACAAAAATTCCGTTAGGGTATTTCAATGACGTTTCCTCCATTCTGAGTATGCCTCCAATAACAGCAGCAATTCAGCAGACATCGGTATCAGTGATTACATCAATCAACACAAGCAGTACCTTATCTCTGATATTTCTGCTGCGTCTTTGCAATATTGGCATAAGTTGCTGTAGAATGCTATAATCACTGTGGCACTCCAGAAAATTTAGCCTAATGTCAGCAGTCTTTCCTTTGTTCTTTATTAGTAGCTTCAGCGTACTTATGCGAACGTTTTGTCCGTCCGTCTGTCCGTCTGTCTGTCTGTCCGTCCGTCCGTCCGTCCGTCCGTCTGTCTGTCTGGATCGCCTGTAACTTTCGAACGGCTACAGATATCGAAATTTTGAAAGGGGGCAAAGTTGTTGCTAAGGTCCCGAGCACCTTCATGCGCTATTTGGTTTTGGCGAAAGGTGCCGATTTTCCACTTTGCAAAATTTCCAAGCATTGTAGCACAGTGGCGACTTGTCCACTTGGCGCCATCTACAGAATTTCGGTTGTCACGTTTTGAACTACACATTCTGAAGCTACTCTTTAGATCTGTAGTTGAGCAGTTTATTTCACCATCTTAGTGTTATTGTACCACAGAAATCGTGGGAAAAACCCTAACGCTATCACAAGTCCTGAAAATAGGTATTCCTAGCCCTCAAGTACTCGAATAGCATCGATTTTGGGAAAGAACAAGAATAAATGTAAAAGAGCAGAGGTTAATAAGTTGAACTAGAGATTATACCGATATGAGATACCTCGGGATTATTACTTCCCGTACTCACAAGACATGAATTCCCGATGGATAACTGTAAATACACCAGTATCGTGAATATTTTTTGCGACGAAGTCATCATAACTATTCAGCCATTTAGCTAAGCAAAACCCTTTAAAATTCAAGGGGAAGTTGATATTGTGACACAGACCTTTTAAAATTAGACGCAAATACTGTAGATGTATTCAGAACTTTAAAATGACTCTGTCTAGGACCGATCATAAATGGAGGATACTTGAACATATTGGGAATTGTCAACGATGTTCAGTTAATGACTAATAACTCGATTTCAGCGGAATGATACGGGAGCTATACGAAGCCACTTTTGTAGTAGAATTAAAACTAGATATCCTCAAAACCAATATTATAACAAATTTTAAGATATCACACCTGCCTAATTTCAGGAAAAGAGAGGTGTTATCGAAATCGCACCAGAATATATATATTTATCTTGTTCAGAAAATAACGTTGTGAAGCGATTAGAATCAAAATTATACTAGAACGACCTTACACAATCAGACAAAATATATCCATAACAAGAACAATAGTCACTACACATACTAAAAAACCGATAAGACAATCAAAATTCTACTTGCAGACAAAGGCAACGCCACTGTAGTAGTAGACACAACCACTTATAACGAAAAACTATACACTAAACTAAATAAAGATCCAACAGATACAATATAAATAAAAATATACTCAACTTTTTACAAACACAGAGAACAATTCACAGATCATGTAAGACGTACACTAACACCACACTATAGTAAACCCCCACATTTTTATGGATTACCAAAAATACACAAACCAAATATACCACTTATGCCAATTGTTAGTTCTATAGGTTTACCGTGTCACAGTTTAGCTAACTATTTACTTAAAATACTTAGTTCTCTATTAGGAAACACAGACACATAGATAAAGAACAAATCACATTTCCTTGAAATACTTAAAGAAGCAAACTTAAACACACAACGCTTAATGGTTAGTTTTGATGTAGTTAGTCTCTTCACGAGTAGACAAAACACTCAACATCATAAAACATAGGCTACAAAACCATAACACGTTGAACAGTTATACGAATAACATTGACACCATTATGGAACTTTAAACACTATGCATTAAAATAACATACTTTCAATTAAACAATGAATTTTACCAACAAGATATCGAGGTGACAATGGGTTCTTCTTTATCTCCCATTGTTAGTAACATTTTTATGGAAGACTTTGAACAACAAGATGTCCACACATACACCAACAAAGTTGTGGTTTGGTGGAGATATATCGATGATATTTTGCAATTTGGCCTCATGATATAGATGAGGTGGACAAATTTCTTAAACATATTAACAGGAAAGAAACCTCCATCAAATTTACATTAGAAACAGAGCAAAACAATCAGTTACCTTTTCTCGATACACTAATCACAAGCACAATAAATACTTTTGAAACATCAGTATACCGTAAGAAACCCAACACTAATAGCTACTTATATTTGAACTCCAACTACCACAAGAACATAAAGGCAGGTATTGTAAAAAGTCTCTAAGACAGAGCCAAAGTTGCTTGCTCTAATAATGAACTTTTCAAATAAGAGGCTATCCAGAGACTCTTGCTCGGAACATTTTAAAGACACGAAACAATGCCACATACATACAAATGAATGACAGTCAAAAATATAATAATCTAACTATACCTTATATTCCAGGTATATGTGACAAAATTAGACGAGTTGGAAATATATTCAATGTTAAGACGGTATTCAAAACAACGAATACCTTGCTGTCAGTTCAACGAAGAACAACATTCAAAGAATTGTATATACGTATAGTATACCCTGTGAATGCGGGAAATATATCGGTGAAACATCCAGACCTTTAGAAGTTAGGGTTAAAGAACATAAAAATATAATTAAAACTATCAATTCAATAAGTCTAAGCTTGTAGAACATGCTTGGAAAACCACAAAATACAATGGCAAAACACAAAGATCTTGTCTAAAGAATCGATGTCAACTAAACGTATTAAAGAAACGGCGTAAAATTTCACTTAACGAAGAAAAATGCATTTCGTCTTTCTTAATATTTTTAGACAAGAGTCGGTTATCGATTTTTAAAGATCAGATCAATTATTAGGTAATCAAATGTCAGTGTCAAGTAATTCGTTGGAGGTGGATCATTTCTCAGTTCTAGTGAAAAGCTAAGTTTTCTTTATTCATTTTTAGCTTTAATTGTTAATCGTTGATGCCGAGGGCAGATGGTCCCTCGAAACGTTCGATATTTAATGAGTGTAGAGCATCTACTGGATATGAAGCATAGGAATGCTAATAATCAGCTGGAGGGATGATATTTAAAAAGTATTAACTACCAAGTGGATGAGTAAGAAATAAAGTTGACATTAATTAAGCTAGTTTAGAGAGTGATATTCCCCAAAATAGAATGGATACAAACTGAAAAACATAATCATGGTCGATTTACTCATTAAACCATATGACCCAAAACTTTTATTCTCTAGCTCTAGAGGGCTGCTGTGGATTTTTTTAAAATTTATTTTATGTTGTGTTATTTGCTACACGGGGAATTTTCTGTACAAAAAAGAAAAAGGAAATAATTAAAATCATTTACAACACGACGGTTGGGGAATTGTCTTATGATGTAGAAAATTTTCAGCAAGATTAGGGGGGGGGGGGGTTCCGGAAGCGCCACTGGTTCGAGACGGTCCAAACCAGAAAACCTACGGGTGTCCGTGTAAGTTCCTAAACCACTTAGCTGTTTCATAAAAATAATGAAAGACAGAAAACACCATAGCTTGAAATAACCTAATTATTTATTTACAGTATGTACAGGTACAAACTCTGCACCAAACTCGAAGAAAGCGAAACAAATCTGTTATATAATATTTCTTTGTAATTGGAATAGCAGGTTTAATTTAGTTTCACTTATGTAATGTACAAGGTTTTGATGTTAATACATTTGAAGTGAAAAACAAAACTACGATTTGAACTCGCAATTCGCTCGAGAACTCGTATCTCAACTATAAGGATATAGTGCCTTAAACATCAAGTATTGCGATATCGATAAACGGGAGTTCTCATGAAATCGCTTCAACAACCAATTAATTTATATAAACTTGACCTAAGCGAATTGTACTATTGCGCCTAGGGTGCTCTTACACTTATCGGTGTATTTTCAGAAGTAATACTATAAGTACTTCGATATTATCGGGTTATATGTCGATAACTTGTTGCACAATAATAAAAGAGTGTCAGTTTGACAGAATAGTCCTCCCGCTGAAGCGGTCGGACTATTTAACCTGTCCGATTTGTTATTGTGCAGGAAGTTTGAGACATATAACTTGTTTGAAGTACGCATTGTATTCGATTTGATTATTTTTTGAGTAAATTTTAATATTAGGGTCAAATAAATATTTTATTTGCAGTTCGATTTGTTTGTATTAACCTAGCTAAAAGTCATCTCCATGAAAACAACATCAAGTCGACAAAAGTTATGTATTGCGTTGCCTAGTGAAGTTACTCTAGTATAATCGATTTTGTATAATCACTTATAATACCATGAGTAGTCAAAGTTATGTCGACTATTTTTGCGGTGGTGTCACGAATGTCCATTGCGCTTTGGTACGATTAGGACGAGTGCGCTAGCACGAGTCCTAATCCCAAGCGCAATGGACATGAGTAGTGATACCACCGCAAAAATAATCTACTTAACTTTGACTAAGAATGGTATTCGAGGGACTATTTAATAAACTAAACTACTTTTTCAAATTAGTTTTCAGTAAATCTAGCAACCAACTACGTGATTTCTATAGTAACAGCACACTAATATTGACTTTTTCTAATAAAAATCACATTTGTTTAAAATAGTCACTTGAATACCTTCTAGGAAGATATATCCACTGATATTTTTTTGATTGGTCAAGAAACGTCAGAATTCTGAATTTTCATTGGTCACTTTTTGACAGATGACAGGTGAATTGAATAGTCAAAATTATACAAGATAACTTAACTAAATCCAGCCTCTGATTGGTTGAGATCGCTACGAAAAAAATAATCAACGTTAAAAAGGAGTTGTTTTTAATATTTAATCTCCCGGAGATCGTCGCAAAAGTAAATTACATTTTAAAGTGTTAAGTTCAGTTTCACGAGGTGAACGCGAACCAAAAACGTTAACAGGGTAGCCAATATTAGATACTTATAAAGTGAAAACTAAACTATTTCGCACAACGATACGCTCAAGGTGAATTTACACATTTCTTAATTTATCCACACCATCGGTCAGGAGATTCATCGGTACAAATTGCAGGTAGAATGCTTGATATCTCAAAAGAGCAGTACTAACGATATATTTAGTATGAGCTATCAGATGGCTAAACCGCTAGCAGATACCTGGTGTTGCATGGCGGGGCATATAGGCGTCGTCAAAGCAGCTATACAGGGCAGCTATACTCGGGGATGCTGTCCAAAGAATGTGCAACCTCATGAGCGTCAGGCTTTTCTCTAACTTTCATACTGGGGAACAGTCAAGTGACTTAAGTCTCGGACAGCTGTCACACTTGAGAAAAACCTTGAGGTACAAGCTTCAAAAGAGCAGCCAAACGAATTGACGAACTCAAAACTGTGTAGGAGTCGGTCCTCCAGGTGCTTCAGCAAGCGACATCAATGCAACAGGAGGAGCACATGCAGAATTGGGTGCGAATAAACGAGGCCTAAAATTTCACAATATTCGAATTCGCTGTTCACACGGAACTACAAAGAATATACCAGAGCTAGTGGGTGGGCTTACCTAAGTGATCTTGCATAAATAAATTATTATACCAGTATAACTGACTTCATTCTAGGAATTTCACGCAGCATTTCCTAAAGCTGATCGACAGAATTCACAATATTTTTCAAATTTTATTATCGACACCTCACGAAATCAGTCTCATAAAATGGCCGCCGGAAATCGTACTCTCAATCTATTTTGAAAACTTACCTATAATTCCCTAAATATTCAATGATTTTCAAAATATCCCAAAAATGAGAAATGAGTATGCAACCAAATATACTTAGGAACTGTAGGTCACACTCGAAACATTTTCGCAACTGCATCTGTATGTATTTAAACGAAAAATTATACGTAACAATTCTCGACTGCATCTAAATGATAAATTACATGTAACAGTAGGTTCAAATGAGTAAAGGTACTTAATAGTATAATCTATACAATTTTGACAAATATACGGAATGTATGATGCCGAATACGTATATACGTATACGTATGGAGAATCTAGGAAATCACTTTCAACATTTCTAGTTGTTGCTCTAATTAACATTTTTATGTATTTAACAAAAATATTTGCATTGCTAAAATGACATTACACATATAACCTAAAACGTCAAATGTAAAATGCGAAAATAACTTTCACTTCTGGATGCTGCCAACACAACTTTCATAAGAAATAATTCTACAGCCCTCTAGAGGATAAAAGTTTTCGATCTTACCGTAATAATCAAACCTCAGTTTCGATTTGTCCTAGTTGCCATGAGACATATATTGTAATGGTCTTAGGCCCACGACTCGACTCTGGTAGTAGTGCAAATTAATGAACATTTCCATAAGCACAGAGTTGGGGTGTTTTATGTAACTGCAATGATAAGTTTAAAATTCAAACGATAAACGCATTGGTAAAAAGATGCCAGTAATAATATAGTAATTAAGTAAGGGACGCAAAAGGCAAGCTTGTTTTTCACAGAGGTCGAGGTTGACTTGCAAATCAATTATATAATAGGTTTGTGCATAATGAATAACCAAACCGAAAGAAATTAATAGTCACAAAAAGGTTTGCTATGTGCAAGTAAAAGAAGTGTAATTTTAATAAAGCTAGTCAGTGAAATATGTGAGGATTCTAAAAAGGTAAGAAAGCCAGAATGATATAACAGTACATTGCAATAGAGCAATCTGAAAAAGCAGGCAGGTGGACACGAGAAGGCAATTAGAAGAGCAGGCAACAGGAGATGAAGAAAGCAATTGAGAAGCAAGGAACTCTTAAAATAATCAATGCATTGAAAGCTTGTGAAAAGCAGAGCAAATAATATAACGTGTTTGTGTGTGTGGCGCAAATAAACGATTTTTAAATCTAAGAAACAGACAATAAATTTAGTTTGTAAGAAATTAGAAGATTTAAAACTACGTTATCAAACTTTTTTTGGAATATACTTAAATTAACCAAAACTTATTTCCGTTTGTATTGTAACCATAGCGATAAATTCTAAGTGGTTTTAATAATGGAGAAAAAAGAACAAATGAAATAAATTATTGATTGACAAGGCAAATTTGTGCTCCATTAAAAATACTGTTTTAACATAGAATAAAGTGTTTTATCAATACAAAAAGTACCCAGTTTTATCCTACACATCTCCGTGCTATTGTACAAGTGTTTGTGACAAGATTCATAACATAAAAATTAAAATTTTTCTTTCGCCTCCGATTGTGTGTTCGTGAGCGAGAACCTTCAGTTTCTGATCATCGACTGCAACCCAAATTCGCATCTGAGCCAAGATATCAACATTCCAGGGCATAGTGCAGCTCGGTAACAACGTCTCCACGAGATTTGACTTCAAGGGGGCCAGTAACAGCGACAATATTCCAACGGCGTCCTCTCGAAGACCTAAAGCAGTTCGGCCAATAATGAGGTACCAATTTTGCCTAGAAAATATCTGTGTTAGCGCCGGAAAATTTATGTGCATGCGAGATTATACCTTACTTAACAAGATTCGAGCATTTCTACGGCTACAG
This sequence comes from Agriotes lineatus, assembly GCA_940337035.1. Taxonomy (NCBI): domain Eukaryota; kingdom Metazoa; phylum Arthropoda; class Insecta; order Coleoptera; family Elateridae; genus Agriotes; species Agriotes lineatus. The sequence continues at coordinate 13,870,131 of OW679200.1, forward strand.
CGAAGGCGCATTTAGAATTATCAGCGAGGTGTCTCCATATTTGAGGTTATGCAAAGGAGAGGAAGCGTTCAAAAAACAATTGCTTAATTTCCGGTTACGAAATAAATTAATGCCTGAAACAAAAGATGTAAATTGCCGCCAAAGTGCAAAGATTCAAATAATTACCGTAGGAATTTTCATATTTACACTGGTTTTAAACGTCAAATACCGCAGACTTGCACACTCACTCCGTTTTGTAGGTTTCTTGAGTGTCTTGCAAACATTTAGCTACCGCGCATTGGAACTAAATGCGGTGAACAGAGCCGTATCAGAAAATTTGTAATTTCTGAATCAACTAGGAAACTTGTTGTTCTACTTGAGCTGGCGTTTTATTATAATTAATTGCAGATAAATAAAATATTAAAAGGGCATATAACCATTTATTTTGGGCAGTAAATAACTTCAGCTCACATTTTAACCAGACTGAGAATTTAATAACAGGCAAAGTTCCGTACACAGTAAAATATTAAATCAGTGAATTGTGCATATTGGATTTTGCTCTAACTTACAATTAAATATTTATTAAAACCCAGTCATAAGAGAGCATCCATTGCAATATTAAACACATTCAAAGTAGTTGCTAAATAAATTAACTAGGCAAAACTAGTTTGTTGATTTAAAATAATAGTAGATGCTGTAATCACAATTCTGGTTGGGTCCAGAATCCAGATCTTGTTTCACCAGGCGCGTCTAATAAATTAATGAAAGGGAGTCACTAAAATGATAGGACATAAATCCTAGTTCTGAAAATATAATTCTGATTAGAGCTACTGAACAGGTTAAAAATAAGCAACTGGCTCATTAAGCGAAAAGACCAAAATTAGTAAAACAAGATGCATAATGTACTGAGACCATTAATATGATTATAATTGCAATGGCTAAGCAATTCAATAATGATGAGGAGCTGTTAAAAGCAATTTTATCTAAGGGAGAATATTATCTCTACCAACTTTATAGCTTTCTTAGTCAACCTGATTTTCCTAAATTTCAATAAAGAAGCAAATAAGGTCGACTTTGGCTGCAGGCTCGGTGCGCCCTAAACTGCCTATTTTTAAAGTATGGGTGCTACGCCTTGCAGTAAACAAAACAAACAGCCTGCTGGGGTGCAATATTAAAAATCAGCGGTAACGTGTGCGTCACCTGCCATTTACGTACGAACCCCTTGACATCTTAATCAAATTTCGTGTAGATACACGCGGCATACAGAAAGGTTTAGGCGGTCGATACTGAATATGCATGACACGAAGTCCCATACATAATATGAATCCAATATGGGTACGACCCACAACGGGTGGTTCTGTGGTAAATACATTTCGAACTGGTTAGTTCGCATAACTTGAATATCAAGGCTTTTGTTTGATATAACTCGAGCATTACCTCCGTTTTAGTAATTATACGGTTCCTAGATGTCTAGCGGAGACTGCTTTATCTTACTTGTGCTTCCAGTATCAATTAATTAAGCCATCGAAGTTTTGTTATTTATGAAACAACAGCGTAATTCCTATAAACCATTAGAGAATACGTAAATTTAAATGTGGATTCTGCTGCCTTCTAACTGATAAAGTTTTATTGTTGCAATCTCTAGATGTTCCTGGAATAGATTTAAAGTTTTCAGGGTTTGAAATATGGAGCCTTCTAACTGTATCAGTACGTTTCTTACTTTCATAGTATTAGTAGGTAAGTCCAATGATCTTAAATGCGGATACCTGCTTAGAAAGAACATGATTTAAAATTTATTTGGCAGAAATTGTGACTGGCACAGGGATAGACAGCGTAATAACATCAAACCCTTGTTGAAGAAGTCAACTCACGTATTTCTGCCCACTTTAACGCAGTGATGCCATCTGGAATTTTTGAATAGCATTTACAAACACGGTCTGCTACTGCTATCTAGTGTTTGATTATTAATTTCTAGTTTTGTTCGTGACGCTAACTTTAATGTTTGCAGACATGTAAGCGTCATAGCTTATTTAACCTTTTCAACGTAGCATAATTTGATTCATCATTAATTTTGAATATAGGTGACTTTCCATCCTGTCTGCATGCAATACTAAACGTTTTGTGTATTCAATTATTTTGTCTACAACTGAAAGTATTTGCAGTTTTTCTATTATCGTCTCATTTCGTATTTTGTCTCGCAAGGTTGTTCCATTAAATCGTTTTAAGAAATGCATCTTCTAGATCTGAGTTTTTGTTCATGACCCAGTTTTCACTGTCAAAATGGAAGTTAGGAACAGCTATTGTTGTGTAAAATTTTATTGATCCTTAAGTTTTGTGTTTTATCGAGCCATTATTCTACAGCAACTTGTTAATTTTCTTATCGATGTCTTCGAGGTGATTACATGCGGCGTATTGGAAGTGCCAGACTTGTTGCAATATTTTATTTTCGATCACAACCTATACAGTTAATTGCAAGCTGTTTTCCGTGTCTGCAAGCATTATATCGTCAGGAAACATAATGCAGCATATGCGGGTATTGTGGTGGGTAGATATCACTGACATGCAGCTGATTTTGGATTTTCAACTTCTAATTATATTTATGTCTCACTAGTACATTATTTTTACTTAATAACTGAGCTATAAGGCGTATTATGAGCTACATAATACCCTGGTGCAGCGCAAAATGTCTGACCAATCATGTACCTCCATGCGTTGATTTCTATCACAGCAGTAGTTGAACACCCAAAACAGGCTTTTTAATCCATTATTTAGGTTAAACATTAGTAACACATAACATTTTGTATGCACCATGGGCATTACTTGCTGTTGATACCCTCGGGCGACTTTCAAACCCTGGGGCCAAAGTCCTCGAGTTTAAAACTTCTCGCCCTCGAACGGAAAGAAACCTCTTCATAATGCTATTGGTGCATAAATAACAGTAATGACCTCTGTAAAGTGTCTAGGATGACGACTGTTTATTAGTATCTTCCATATCAATTCTATGTTTAAACTATCAAATTATTTATCTAGTTCTATAAAAGTCGGATGTATTTTAATATTGGATTATATTCTATTTTAAAATTTGTTGCATAGCGAAGATGTTGTTCATGCAGACTCTCTTGTCTAAAACTACATAATTTCTCGTCTGTTAATGCAACAGAGACGTTTTGTAGGAGATTGTTGAAAAATTTGCATTGTAGTTTATATGTGCTGTTGAGCTAACGTCTCTACCTGTAATTATCCCGGTTGGGTCTTCTGTGTCTCTCTTAAAACCGTTTTTAATTTTGGCGACTTTCGAATTTTCACTTCTTTTTTTTCAGCATAGATTAAAGTTCAAGCATAGTTATTATAGAAGTTTATTATGGATATTCTCTAAACCTGTTGCCTTTCTGTTTTTTAAACTACCTATAACAGTGTGTAGTCATTCAGATGCACTTTCATCTATGTATGTTTCTTGCTTATGTTCTCTTTTAGTTGGTAGCCTTTTGCTGTGCACTATAGCTGTTTGTAAGAGGCTATCCAATTTGTTTCTCTTATGACATTGTGTCGGCAGTGTCCATGTAAGTTCTGTTAAGAAGTTTTGTAATAATTATTCTAAGCTTTTTTGCCATCCATATAGTTCTTGTTTCACATTGTTAAGCTATTTATACCATGAAGTGTTGTTTGACCTTTGAAAAAATTCCAATATCTCGTTTGTGACTTTAGCACGCAAACGAAATTCAATTGAAGCATAAATATTATGCTTGAAATTTCTACGTTGCTAATACGCCACCGTGTGCGCGGATTGGAGATACATCAAACCGACCAAACGATGCGCGACTACGGGTACAACACAGCTCGGCGCATTCTCTCTATGATTTTATCTTAGAAATTGACCAGATAACGAAGCCCAGAAAAGTACGTAACCAGGATTTTTGACCTAATGAAGGAAATTCGATATAGCGACCCCTCTAACTGGAAGAGCCTGTAGCTCCTAGGTTCTTTGGGGCTTTGCCGAAGCCATTCAGAACTGTAAGATTCACTTGAGTCTACGGGCTAAGCTTTTACAAGCACGCAGAACCTTTTTGAACTTGCTTTTCCAACCTAAAATCCACCCTTCTCATATTTGTGTGATCAGCGATGACACGGTATCAGCAAATATTGTATTGAAACGGATTCACGTCGCATCTCTGGTCCCCGAGATCTGGTATCAGGATATGATGCTCAAATATACAGCGACGCCTATAATTGGCCTAACGGCTGTCGGCTGAGTGCGAAATAAATAAATAAATACGCCGATAACGCCTATCCTATACCCCCTTTGGGCCTAGACAATGTATTACAAGAAGCGATACATAATGAATTAGTCTTCAAAGAGGTTGTCACCTAGTCAACCCTCAGGTCATTTCTCCCCCATAAATAGGTAAGGGAATGACGCACCTGTTACGGGGACACTTTCCTTTCCATCGGCGAGGTCCTGCCGTACCACCAGACGGGGATTACAGCTCCCGCTTATATTATGAGGTGACCACTAAATTAGCGTATATTATTTTTGCTCAACACATTAATCGCATAAAATTGCATTCCTTAAAGGTAAAGATGGAAATGAACAACCTGATACGAATAAAATACTAAATATTGCAGATTACTATGACGTCCTCTACTCATCACATATTAAAATAACCGAAAAACAAGTGGAATGCAAAACAATGGATATAGGCTGAAGAGGATATCACGAAGAAGAAATTATTTATGCACTGCAGTCTATGAAAAATAATAAAACACCAGGAAAGGATGATATAATGACACATATGTTAAAACAATAACAAGAAATCTTAACACCCAAACTGAAACAGCTGTTCAACATGTGATTTGAAAATAGAACGATACCATAGGACAGGGAAAAAGAAATAATACGAGATCTGGTATCAGGATATGATGTTATGTTAATAGTTAGTAGCAGGTCATGGAAGCTCAATTGGCTAGAAACAATTGCAACAATTGAATGTCGCATTAGTTGCCATTTGTTACCCACAATTGTCAAATGTTCCGATTTCCTTGTGAAACGTAGTTAATTTTGTAAGATAAATAGTTGGGCATTTTTCATTCAGTTAAAATGAGTATTTCGCGAACTGCCTTTAGAGCTATGATTTTATATGACTATAAAAGACAGTTAGGATACCAGCAAAGCCATGAAAATTTGATATCAGCTTTTGGCGATGCTGCCCCTTCATTATCCGCTGTTAGTCATTGGTTCCGCGAATTTCGACGAGGGCGAGAGCTGCTAGAAGACGAAGCAAGACCTGAAAGACCTGCGTAAGCTGCCTGTTCAGAAAATGTTGATCGTGTGGCAAGCTTGATTCAGTCCAATCGAAATATTACTTACAGGGGTTTCAGGAGGAAGTGAAGATTGGATCTTCGGCGGTGGAGAGGAGTTTCCAAGCAAGTGACATACGTTGTAACAGGTGACGAATCTTGGGTATACAGTTACGACCCTGAAACTAAACAGCAGTCTAGTGTTTGGGTATTTGAAGGTAAAGACTTGCCCACAAAAGTAATTCGTGGCAGAAGCGTCAATAAGAAAATGATTGCTGTTTTTTTCCGCCGAAGTGGTGCTGCTACTGTTATTCCACTTGAAGATCGCAGAACGGTTAATTCTGAATGGTACTGCGAAGTGGCTTTACCACAGATGTTTGGAAAATTACAGACAGGTCGCCAAAAGACAGGCTTGCGTAACATCTTAGTCCATAATGACAACGCATTCTCTCACACTGCTGCCAGAACATTGGATTTTTTTTAAAGATTCCGGAGTCCAATTGGTAACTCATCCTCCATATAGCCCAGATCTGGCGCCGTGCGACTTTTTTTGTTTCCAACTGTTAAAAAAATGATGCCAGGTAAAAGACTTTCCAGCGCAGATGCAGCAGTTACAGAATTTCAAAGAATTTTTGAGGACATTTCAGAAAATAAATTTTCCGAATGTTTTAAAAAGTGGTTTCAAAGAATGCACAAGTGTATTAGTCTGAACAGAGAATATTTTGAAAAACACTGTAGATTTTTTGTTAAAAAATGCAACGGTCTTTTAATAACTAACAATTTCCAGAGCAACCCTCGTAATCATTCTCTGAAAAAAAGGAGAGAATTCAGTAATACAAAATTATAGACCTGCAGACCTACTGCCACAGCTATACAAATTATTAACAACAATTATCACCAACAGAGTTACAAACTCGATCTTTATCAGCTAGTAGAGCATGCTGCGTTACGTGAAGGCTAGGGTTATATGTGATCATCTCTTAACAGTGAGAATATTAATTGAAAAACGCACCGAATATAACCTTCCACTGTGTATGCATTCGTTGACTATGGAAAAGCCTTTGATTCCGTAGAACACTGTGCAATTGTGAGAGAGCTGGATTTACTGTGTTGACTATAATTACAAAGCGCTATTAAAAAACATCTACAGCCAAGCGAAATCAAAATAAAAAAACTGCTAAAACAACAGCAGCTCAATTCCTATCAATATGGACTTTCGACAGGGAGACACCTATCGCCCAAAATTTTTACGATGGCACTAGAAAGGTTACTAGTATTAAAGTAACCGGTCAAACAAAACATAAATGCAGAACGGCTTAGGCATCACAGATTTGACTACCACATAGTTCTAATCACAGACAACATAAAAAATCTGAACGCAGTTGGAACAGGCGTCAAACGGCATTGAACTTAAAATAAACCTAGACAAGATAAAGGTAATGTGCCCAGCATAAACAATAATAACAGTAAACGACACAAGCATAGAGAACGTAAAACAACACATCTACTTAGGACCAGCATTTCAAATGAGAAAAGAAAACAAAGATATAGAAGTAGAATGAAGAAGTCGACTAGGTTGGACTGTCTTTGGCAAGCTGTAAAAGATCTTGAAAATAAGACGACACCACAATATACAAAGTGTTATGGAAATGAGTGCAAATATTTTAACCAGTGATAGAGCTCACCCAGATGAACAACTTTTCTATTCATCGTTTTGCATTTAATCACATATTTTTTTCAATCATCTATCTTCCCTAAATTTAACGAGCCGCTTGGTAAACAAATCTAAGTTAAATGTGAATGACACAAGTATATTAAAACTGCAAAGTTCATGCACAGAAAAACATGCGGTTAATAACTTACCTACGTCAATTGGTGACCTGATATTAATTAAAGGTTTTATCAGTACCTATGCAGTTTTTGTTGGTTTGCATATCAAAGATATGTTTTTTTGTGGTTTTTGCCATTAAATTAAGTTATTATTCCATATGCGGGTATGCATTTTTAGAGTAAAATCGCTTTGAATTTTAACTCAGTTTTGAAGACGTTTTCGAAAAAATGATAAATGCAGAAGTTGTTCAGTTTAACGAATTCTCTTACGGATTAAAATATGTGCATTTATTACCATAAGACCCTGTATAAAGACGTGAATATTCGACCAGTGTGTAGTCTCCGTATTAACTTATGGTGCACAGACTTGCACACTCAAGAGACAACTAACAAATAAATTAGGGGTTACAAAAAGGGCTATGGAGAAGGCGATGATTGGTATAATACCAAGAACTAAGGACACAGATATTATAAACAGAGTCACAGCTAAAATGGAACTTTGCGGATCATGTGGCGAGGATAACATACGATAGATGGAATGCCAAAATCACACAATAAAGACTATGGACAGACAGAAGAACAATCAACAAAAAGAAGACCATGCACACGCTGGTATGAGGACATAAAGAGGGTTGCAGGGTTAAGATGTGTGGAAGCTGCATAAAATCGGAATAATTAGAGAGCAAAGAGGGAGGCCTATGCTCAGTACTGGACGCAACAGGGCTGAATAGAAGGAATAAAGAAATTTAGTTACTCATTTTGGAATCTTCTCATAGATCAAAACACTAGTCGACAATATAAAACTACTGAATATGCGACTGCTAAGCAATACAGAAAACTAAACCTAACCCAAATTTCTGTTACAAAAAAGCTTGAGGGTCCCTATTACGTATAACACAAATACTACGTAATGGATTTTTTAAGATCAGAACTCATCCACCTTGTAGAAAATTTGGCTGCTACTGCAATTGAGATGGAATACAACAGGTTACGGAAAACTTACCCGATAATTGATTGTGGTCGTTCAAAATAGCTAAATTTTCCTCTTAGAAAGAGACAGTTTGTAAGAAAATCAACGCGGTGACAATGAAAAACTTCATATTGGAAACACCAGAACTGGTCTTAGATTACTTAATATATCAGGGTGTCAAAACGTGACCTAGAGGCAACTCTGTACCAAATTTGGTAATTGGAGGATCTGTAGCATAACAATTTTAAATTAGTAGTACTGCTGACAATACTCAATTTTTAACGCTATTTTACATCACTCAATTTAGAAGATTACTTAAAAACCATTAATTTGTTTGTCGGTGGAACAACTCTTACCAACCAGGTTGCCTGTTCCCTTGAGAAAATAGCCTCAGATAAGGAACTTCTGTAAAATGGTAGAAGGGTTTTCCATGAATGGGTTGGAGAAGACAAGAAAGTGGCTATTATCAAGTGCAGTCATTTTGATAGCTACCACTTCCTACGGTATACAACCAGTAGTCGACGTTCAAAGATGGGATAAAACTTCAACTACGTATTGGTTCCAACACTAGAAGTTCTTTCAGCTTACACTCGATCAATTGCAGAGATGAGCATATGCAACCCAATGACTGCAAACTCTAGAATAGGTATGAGGGTTAAAAAGTGGCCAGCACGTGCCTCTTGGCACTGCATTGACTTGGCTTTAAAGAATATTCTTTGTTAGACTACGACAAAAGTTGTTAAACAAACAAGAAATTTCAAAATTGAACGCCTTCGACTATTAACACATATAGAACCCCAATTAGAAGAGACCCAGTCAGGATTTAGAAAAGGAAGAAGTATCCAAGACAATGTATTCACAGTAAAACAAATTGCAGAGAAATTACTAAGGCAAAGCAGACAAGGGTATATAGCATACGTCGACCTAGAAAAAGCCTTCGACAGAGCTCCGAGAAAATTAATATGGAACAGCTTGAAAAGAAGAGGAGTAAAACAAAGACTCAGGAAAGCAGTAGAAGGTATGTACAAACATAACATAAACTATGTAAGGACTGGAAACATGGAGACGCAGAAATTTTAAATTAATGAAGGCCTACGTCAAGGAGGAGTATTGAGCCCTACGCTTTTTACAATACTTATGGATGACGCTACAAAAGAAGTAAAGAAGAAAGCAAAAGCCCTACATATTGGATTTCATAAAATGAAACAGACAGTACTTGGCGAATGTACTTTTGCAGACGATATAGTCGTTTTTGCCAATAACGAAAAAGAACTGCAGAACAACTTAAATGAGTGGAACAAGGTGCTTAAGAATATGAAAATGAATATAAATAAAGACAAAACAAAAGTGATGACGTTAGGGAAGGAGCAAAAAAACATTAAAATAGAGATCGAAGGGGTACAACTGGAACAAGTTAACACATATAAATATCTAGGAGTTCAAATGGATCCTCAGGGAAGCTGTGAAACAGAAGTGAAAGCAAGAATAGAATCAACAGCTAAACTATATCATTCGCTCAATAGAACTTTCTTGAATCAGAAAAATATAAGCAAGAAAACAAAAATGACTGTGTTTAGAACCATATTTAGACCAATATTGATTTATGGCTGTGAGAGTTGGGTATTGACTAATGCAATAAAAAGCAAATTACAAGCGATGGAAATGAGATATTTGAGGAAGGTGAAAGGAATAACCAGAAGAGATAGACTAAGGAATGACCAAGTAAGAGAGGAATTGGAAGTGCAATCCGTACTGGAAATTGTAGAACAGCATCAGCTAAGATGGTTTGGACATTTGATAAGAATGCAAGAGGACAGAATGGTAAAATGTATCTGGCAAGCCCGAACACAAACAAAAAGAGGAAGAGGTCGACCACCACTAACATGGGACAAGACTATCAGCACAATTCTAGCGAAGAAGGGAAAAACATGGGAGAATGCAAAGGCAATGGCAAGGAATAAGAAGCAGTGGGCAAAATTTGTGCATGAACAATAAACTGAACATAATACCCTTACACCTACGGGTAGAAAGGGATAGGATTATATATATATATACGCCTTCTACTCTCGTCCCAAACAAAGATATTAGAAGAACTGACAAACAGCATTTGCCAATATGAGCTGTTGACAGTAAACAAAAATTCATGAGATGCACAAGTGCAGCTTGTAACTGAAAGGTTTAAATGTGTCCATTGTGATATGTGATCATTGAATCTCACCTATTACCTAAATAAATATATGACTCAATATATTTCTTGAATTGTAGTTTTATTTTAACTATTTAAATTTCAAATATGTTGCTCAGAATGTCATTTCAATAAACGTATGTATAAACGAACTAATCTGTAACAGCCAGCAGAACTTGACTTAACTTTTCCAGATGTATGTAATACCTATTCCTGAAAATATTGAGCTTGTAGAATACTGCAACAGAAGCCTTTTAGTTCACGAACCAATTATTAAAATAGTGACATTTCCTATGAAAATAAAACAGTGTATAATTATTTCCAGTCCAAGAGACTACGAAATCAAACAGCTAAAGGAACAGTATCGTAAAATTGTACTTTTCAGTTCACTTTGAGTCGTATGCGTTTTCCGGTCACCAGTTCAGCTTAATTGGTTACTCCTTCTTTTGACGTCTCACATACGCAGTTTTCAACTACTCTTTCTTATACCACCTGTTCATTTTCTAAAGTGTTATATTCTAGCACTATAAATGAATGCTCATGATATTCTCAATACTCAATTTTGTAATAAGTTAATGTAGTGGTTGTGTATTTTGTTAATTAAATATACATAATTACACTACATTTCATAAAAATTAAATACACAGGAAATTGTAATTATGAAAAGGGCAACGTGTGCTAAACTTGAATGCAACTAAAATATACTCTGTAATTAAAGGACTTTACATAAAGGTGCAGGTCAAAAATATCGGAGAATATAGGTCGCTTTTGTTATCTGAGCCCAACATGCCGACAAGAGTGTGCATGGTTTAAATATATGCATAAGACAGGTTATAGCAGAATCACAGTCTCTATGGTGTAGGTACATATTCACATTATCTTAGAGAACTGTATATGAATTCAATTTCCATGGTTTACTTAGGTGTTTGATGTATTGATACAAATATTTTTTTGCCGATTGAGAGCAAAAGTTTGATTTTACTAACATTACGCAAGTATGACAAGTGTCAGTATTTTTACGTAGCACCATGGTCATTACGATTATGGCGAAAACAATTAAATAACCACAAAATTAATGTTAATTCTATACAACTGTCAAAGAAATTATGTGTGGCTTTACCTCAACTATGAAGCTTCAGTCACGGAAGGATATCTAGTAGTTTGATCATACTCGTCTATTTACCTTAAAGTGTTTTCTTTCACTTTAGAGTAGTAGATATCATTATGTATTCAATTCTTTAGATGATTATGCCAGATTAGGAGTCTTCATTGCTAAAAGACACTATGTAGCCTACTTCGTGTAAGGTTTGCTCTACAGGTTGTTACATTAACAATTCCTGTTAATGTTTGAAAACTTGACGCCGACTAACACTGGAGAAGGGTCAAGGTTCACTTACCTTTAATATGGTAAAATTCCAATTAACGAGAGCCAAGTGGTTCCAATTGGCAAGTTTCCTAAGATTTTCTGAGCTGCCGAAGGTAACATAAGTGAAACGCAAGGTTTAGGATAACAATAAATTAAATATAAATTTGAAATTGGTAATTTCTGGCATCAATAACTTCTCGGAAATACTTAAATAGTTAATAATTATCACAAGCAATGTAAATATGACAATAAATTTAAATATCGCAGATCATACCCAAAGCTTATCTCTAGTTTATATAAATGTCATAAATAACTTCCACTCCTCAAAGAGTAATGTGAGTACCGAGTTGCCAAATAGCCGATCAAAGTATCATGAAGAGCAAGGATACAATCTTTAAAGGAATTCCTGTAAATATATGTAAATTGTTACACTTATTGATAAAAAAAATTGACACGTTCCTCCCAACAACTGAACTTTATTAACCGAGGGCTTTTTAAAACCTGTTACCTGCTTTTATTAAACCCTAAAGTGCTGAAACTTAATTTGTTGGCTAACACTAATCCAGCTGGAAACTCGGATAAAATGTTCGGGCTACAATAACTTGGACACCCCTACATCCCACGGCTTCGAATTACAGTTTCGAAAAATCCTTCACGGGAATGAATTGCTGCTCTGGATCCGGGAAAACCTCACATAAACGTTTACAATGAATGTATTCTTTTGCGTTGAGAGACGCAGCTAAAGTGGATCCCAATCGGTGCTCCAGGACATTTTAAGAATAAGATATTCTACATATCACCAAACTGTAAAAGACTAAACGAAACCAAAGAACTAGTATCTTGCATTAAACATCAAAAGCGAGATTACCGGATGAATTTGCCTTTTATCAATTACCAACGAAGATTGCCTCGTCTGTCAGCACATTTCGTTTTTGAAGTTAAATTTTTCGAACACATAGATTTCCCTTTTCGATAAATAAAAAGCAGTGGCTACTTGCTGCTCAAAACTTCACATAAACGCGTGACGACATGAAACCAACTCTAAGGAAGAGAAGGCTCACAATTGGAATTGCCGTACTTCATACCACATTTCAGCAAGCGAGAAACAGAAGTGTTCTAAAATTTGCAAATAACTCTGCATATTCAGCAATGTTTAACATCTTCAACACTCATGCATGTTGCAACCGTTACATACCTCTCAGGCGAACAAGCTCTTGTGATTTAACCAATAAATTGGTTACAACTACCTTCGTTCCTCAAAGAGGTTGACCATCAAACGTCACCAGATCACACTAATGCAAATCACTAAGAAGAAAACCGGCACCATCACCAAACAAACTGATACAGCCTAAACACTGCATTACGACAAGGGCCCCAGTTTATTACCACCTAAACGGGATGTTACGGGATGACACTAATTGCCTAATTGACGAGGGCGTGGTATGACTCAAATCGAGAAAGAATTACACAGGACCGTTGCCCCAACCTGTAACAAAAGGGGTACCGACGTCACGCAGAGGAGATGGGGTGGTCCAATACGAGGCTAATCAGGGCAACGGCCTAATAAAAGAAAAACAGATGCCAAGGCTTCACCACTTTTCTAAAAGAGAAATACACAGGTGAGCCCACTGAGAACACTGCATGTAAATGGCTGCACCTTCCAAGTTCAACCTTGGCAGTGCTTGGTCGAGGAAACCACCCACAACAGCTTCGAACTTATATTGAGGGAAATCTCTGGTCCAGCTTTCTAAACTCCTTTTATAAAAGAAAACACACAAAATCACAGGAAAATATCATAAACATCATAAAGAAAAACACAGCTAATTGAAAATGAAGTATATGAAAAATATGTAAGTAAGTAAACATTGGTTGAGTAATTTAAATATAACGAAAAGTTAGAAAGGGTTAAATTACGTATTGTTTAACCTAGCTATATGCGGTGAACTTGGCAACAAATAAATAAAATGGCTTGCAAACTGTAACAACATTAAATATGCAAAGAACTGACTCATAAACAATGAAACTTGACGATAAACAAATAAACGTGGCTCAGATGCCATAAATACTTTAATCGCCTCAACGTTAGGCCAAACATAAACATTAAAACTGACGGAAAATGTTCAATTCGGTACTGACAACTGAAATAGTTCAAATGGTAAATTCTAATTTGACAGCAACGTTACGCAAACGACCGACACTTCAATAAATCACTGCTTTGACTGTAATCTAAGCACTATAAAACTATTACAAAAATGGGGTACCTTAAGAAGCCCATGGGGCTGCACGTCCAACGAAGCTGAAGGTGTCCGTATCCAAGCAACTACGCCCAAAGACGCTTGAAAGAAATTGCGAAACAGCCCAGAAGGGCGCTGTCGGCGAAGGAGGGGGGGGCTCTGAACGACGTCAACATTCCCAAAAAGGGTAACACAAAGTTTGTAACAACATGGTAAGTACTCGAGACGATAAACGAACTTCATTACAACAAAATAAGTCTCAACAGAAAGTCCCACAATATTAATTCGCCCAAACAAGGCGTTATTCGAAGCTGCCAACTCGACGATAAGAGGAATTCTTCCGCCAATAAGTACACAAAGCGTCACTAAAATCCCCAACAACTTGACCGATAAACACCCACGTAGTTTTACTTAATTTCGACATTGCAAGGCGAAGATCAAGGGCATCCGCCGTAGCGGAACCAACGATCGCTTGTTGCCTTCCTGAAAGCTAACGTTAGAATCCCTTCAGCAGCCCAAAGCCACGCGATACCAGACAGGAGGCGGGGTGACACGTTTGCTTCCTCTCATTCCTACTCACGCAACTGACTCTTTTTTAGCGAAATAATACTTGGCTTAATGCGAGCGTCACAAAAAAAGTATGCCGCTTTGAAACAACGGCTGAAAACATGTGTTCGTCTGTCTCACTTGTATTCACAGCGATCGATTCCTTTTAACGCTGTATTTTGAGTCCAAAACGGATCGATGAAACAGACACGTGTTCTACTTACGCGACTTTAGACAGACACATGATTAGAAATGTTCTTTCACAGGCGGTATTTTAAATTCAGAAACGAGAAACCACAACAAATTAGAACTAAGATCGTAAAAATTTCTTGAATATGTCTAACCGAAAGCAGACTTAGTATTCATACTCTACAAAAACGTTTCCTGACCTATAAGAGATTGTACACATTGATTATTAACAAGCTACAATACCACATCCTGCAAAACCTACACTACGCAAGACCCAACACAGGCATATCTCATCTACAAACATATGCACCTGCATTAAATATCTCTTTGCTTGTGAACACAACTCTGTTATCCGACTAGTCATAGACCATAATAAATTAGACTTATATTGTTTCAGAAATTCCGGTTTTCTATTTGCTTAACGTATAACTTAAAAGGCTTTATCTTATTAATTGCGTTCTCGAGATTTAATGCCAACTCCAGGTCAGTAATTTAATAATGAATTTATTAGAAAATAATTCAATTTCAATTACCACAAATAATTAAAAATATTTGTAAAGTAAATAATCTAGAGTAATTTAACTACTCAAAGAAATTGAGTAATTGAAAATAGTAATTAATTACTTTCAGAGAGTAATTGTCGAATACAAAGTAACTAATTACTGCCCAGCTCTGACATCTACATATTTGTTATGTTCTTTTTACATTTCCGCCGACTATGACCATCTTATATTATAAGAGTCGATGCCGGCCGTCCAGGCGTAAGCAGGCGCGCGCACACGCTGCATGAACGGCCTGCATGCTAGCAAGTGGCGCGTGCGCACGAATGGCGAGTCCGCATTTGTATTGTTAACGCTGGCAGGGCCGGACGTAGGCTGGCTGCCGCCTTGAGCAAGCATTTTTATTGTTAACCGTTTATTTACGCTGGCCGGGCCAGAGGTAGGCTGGCCACGAGTTCTAGTATACAGATAAAGATATTATTTATTACTTTGATCTGACACAGAAGACACTTCGTATCTTTACATTTTATAAGAACTAGCAGTTCTGTGAGAGAGACTTCAATCTTGCTAATAGATCTGGACTGAAAATATGATCCGTATTTTAGTCGAAGGTGAGCTTATACTTAAGAGTAAAGTTTTCGTTAAGGTTAAGGGTAAAGAAGAAACTTCTTTTTAGTAAATGCCATTATATAGCTCAGTTAAATAAGGCAAAATAAAGGCTAAGCCTCGGAATGAAAGTCAGAAAGCTGAAAATTTGCATAGACCTTTGTTTTGATGTTCCAAAGACGGGCTGAAAAGTCGAAGCTTTTAGACGAATACATTCGTGTCTTCATATTTCTCTTGCCAATTTTCTTTAAGAAAATGTCTTGCTGATGTGATTGGGTTTGTCCTATTAAATCCATCAGATCAATATCTTCTCCAATGATAACGGAGGTCCTATGTTGTTCACATTCTGCAATGGCTGATTCGATTATGAGTACATCAGCATCATCCCTGGCTTGTTTTGTAGCATTCCAATAAAGTGTTTTTTATTGCATCGATTTGATAAAAAAAAATTGACTAATCGGCACAATCATCAAAGCGGACGTCGAAAGATGTTGAAAGAGCGGCGCGGCGGTTCGTCTCAACTGCGCTATGGCTTTTATGTTTTTGCTGTATTCTGGGT
This sequence comes from Agriotes lineatus, assembly GCA_940337035.1. Lineage (NCBI taxonomy): Eukaryota > Metazoa > Arthropoda > Insecta > Coleoptera > Elateridae > Agriotes > Agriotes lineatus. The sequence goes on from OW679200.1 coordinate 13,886,390, forward strand.
AACCGTTGAATACAACAACAATATTGGAACTGAAATGCGTTTGCAAGTAGTTGACATATCTATTGAGAACGGAGAAGGTATCATCTTTGCTCCATACGACGTGATGCAGAAGAAATCCACAGTGGACGATGTATGTTACATTATCGTGATCCAGTTCAATATTGACAGGCTCCATGTTATTATACAATTTTGCTTTTGTAGTCTCTCGAATGCCGGCATTGTTGTCAAACAGTGATGTTGGGTATAGACTTAATTCATAATGTAGATATTCCTAAGATGATCGTCAAAATTTTTGTTTACGGTTAGTCTCTGAGCGAGTAGCAACTTTATTAACAATGGTAATAATATTTTTATTCTCTAATTGATTTTGTGTAGTGTAGTATGCACATTGTTCCGCAGGTTATATAGCGTTATCTTATCCTATAAACGGTTGTGCGCTTCTCCCCTCTCCTTGCTATATCTCGAAAGCGGTTGATTATACAAAAAATACATATAACCAAACTTCTAGAGAATTTTAAACTTTTATAATAACCTCTAACGACATGCAATGCATAGGAAGCGAGATATTTGCAAAAAAACAATTTTCGTGACATTTGGCCTTTGGTATCTTAACAGGCGGACGAGAGATCTTACGAGACTTTGCAGCTCGTCTTTAGAACGTCAAAACAAAGATACATGCAAATTTTCAGTTTCTGACTTTTATTCCGAGATTTAACACTTATTTGACTGGACTATATAAGGTATATTAAAAGGAAGCAGCATAAATAATACGAGTAAATCCTTAAGTCAAAATACGAAGTTTAAGCCAAACCCACCTTAGTGCAAAGTTGTAATCTGGATGACTTACAGTTACCTACATGTTTAATGGAACTTGTCAACTAAACAGCTTTTCTAAGAACCAAATGGATTATGATAACATGATTTTTTGAGTATTGTGTATTTTTGGAAAGAAATTAATTGTTTGTCCTTGTTGAACACCAAACCTCCAATAAAGAAACTGAAAGAGACAAAAAATCTGGACACGAAGCTAGCGTATTGTAATTTGCAAAAATTGTAATAGCATAGGATGAAGAATAGTACTACAACCCCTCACCCCCTCCTTCAAATAAAAGAGTGCCAACGTTATAGAAACCAAGGTACTAAGTTATGTTTGGTTTTTTGACTAAAGGGTTCACCCGTATCATATATGCGACCTCATTTCAATACGCTCTGTATGATTTAAATTTCTTTCATCACATCTTTCAAATTTTCGGTACGGTACTGAAAATGGGTACACGGTATACACTGTTAAACATGTATATTGTCTTGATTGTTCAGTCTTTGGATATATGGTTATATAAATGCATGTATGATGTGGGGCAATTACAACCCAATTAACCATTTTACGTTGGAGCCGCCTAATGAAAACATTTTATAGCCGACTGATTAATGGAGGGTCGGCACGTATTGCATCAATTACACGGGGCAGGAATCTCAGGGCAGCCACACAAATCACTCTTATCAGCCGCAAAATAATATAAACATGTCGCGCATTTGAATATATGTAAACAAGCGAGGTGATTACGTGTGTGTGGTTTTGCGGAAAATGTGACAGGGGTCGGTCTCGGCTGGTTGGCGCATTTACACGTCTGTCGCTTGCTCTAACAGGAGTAATATTAAACCAAACATGCTGCTAAAGCTGTTGAGCAGATGCAGAATATGCACCGGCATTTTCAAATTGGCGGATTTAAATTTGCATATTCTAATACAGAGCCCACTTTAGGGACTCGTACGTTACTTTGTCACTCAGACCCCGATTCGCGCCTCATAGATGTATCTGTGCCTGTGTACGATTTTACGGGAAAATATATAGAGCTTATCTAGACTGTAATTTCTTTGGTCTTAAAAAGCTTGCCTGCATGGGTTACGCGAGAGATTGCCTTGCACTGTGCTACTAAAATAACCATAATGCAGTTACTAAAGTTAAGGTTTCTTTTGGAACGAATCTACTTCGTATTATGAAAGCTATGTTCATGCTGTATTCTACCTTTCTATCCAATATTCTTCGCGCAAATAAAGGACATAATGTAATAAATTTACAAAATTATACTGGAAAGTGAATGGGCACAAAACTATTTCATAACTGAGAACTGAGAACTGTTCAACGGTCAAAAACGGTCATAGTCTGATCAGGCCTTCATCATTACATACATCAGTTTGTGATTCATCATTAAGGTTGTTTATATAAACACTTTCTATAACTTCACCATTTCCTCATTGTTATCAAAATATTTCAACTGCATTGCAATATAACCAAGTGTAGAGTATTTTTTATTAAAATCCGTTGGAAAGACATACAGGAAGAACACATGTATTAGAAATATTTTCTATATGATAAAATACTATTAGATTAACATAAAGAACTTTATCTAATATTTTGACCAAACTCGCAAAACAGTCTAACAGTTTGAAATTCCATAACCGTCTTGCTTAAGTGCAGCGAAATTTTCTTTTGTTTCTCGGGTAGTATTCATTTTTAGGAACCCCCGTATTGCCTAGTCATCAACATTTTCGCTACGAATCCATGGATTCCCAGTCCAACAACGCTCTGTTACGTCACAGACCGTTGTCTGGTATGAAATTAGTTTTGGGCCTATTCCTGTTAGAACTGTAGTGATGTCTTAAGAGTTCAATTACGAGCGAAAGTAAATCATTTTTACTTTGAAACCACCACTACAAGGAAGATAAATGTTGCTTTGGAGAGAGACTGCCATAGAGAGGCTATGATTAATTCTATATTAGTTCTAATGATTTCCCTATGTTAACAGACACCAATAGCTTAAGTATCAAGAACAATTAGATACATAAAAATCGTTACAGCAACTCTGTACACTCTGGCTTTTCAAGTTATATTTAATAAGTTAAAGGCTTATTTTTAAGCACTTATTAGGAATTGTTTTGTACGTTTGTTAACCATTATATTGTTAATATGTGCACATAGTATAAGTTAATTGTAATGTTAGCTTGGTTATATTGTCGCATTATAAATACCTTAGATATTACAATTTAATTACACATATCACGTCATTCATAACACGATTTATGATTGGCTATTATTCAATCATCTTACAAGGGATCGAAATCAATTTTAAATTTTAAGAAGTCCTTAGGGCATAGTTGATATTCCGCTAGGTGAGTTTTTTAAATGTTACAAGGCAATATCTCGAAAACAGTTTCAAATATTTTTATTAAATTTTGGTGAGGTAATAGGGAGATGGGGGGGACATATTAAATCGTATGTTTTACAATTACCCCCCTTCTCTATTTTGAGGGGTAGAGAGTCTCTTTGGAATTTTAAATAGGATGATGTACTTTTGTTTAGAAAATTCGAATCTACGTAAAATACTACGTATGTGTGCAAAACATTTTCGGATTTTCAGTTTCGGTTACGAAATTTTAATTGAATTTCAAAAATAAATAAATTTTACGAATAAATCTAGTTCACTTATTTCAGAATTATTATTCGTTTCCATGGAAATAAATGATTTTTACTTAAGTTAGTAGAGACTTTTTAAGTTTTAAAGATTATTATTCTTTTTTATTTTATGACTTAATAAACCATAATTCCGTAAACGACAAAGCAAATCAAAAACTTTTTTGTATATACTGTAATGATATAAACAGGGGTATAAAAATCAATTTTAAAATATGATTAAGGGATTACAATGGTTAAATAGAATCAGGATCAATTTAAATATGAATTGGGAATAGGAATAATTAGTATGCAATTAGAAAAGAAAATAGAATTTATAATTGAATGAAATATGGCTAATTGAAAAACAGATGGATTCAAATATAATGTAATATTAAAAAAATAAGGTTTGAAGGTAATGACAAATATAGTGTTAAAAGCAGAAAATGATACCGTTAAGGACTGTTTTTATTATTAAGATAACAAATTTGACAAAATGAGGCTGTAATTAATTTGGTGTAATAGAAAAGTATAAAATAAACCCTATTTTAAAATTAATGTATTTGGAGGTTGAGAAGGGTTATTTGTAAGACTAAATTTGAGTGGTGATATGAAAATAAAATTTAATTGAAGAAGAAGAAGATATATAAAACTAACGAAGCTTGCAAGTATGTGGTAAAAAACTGAACCGGGGGGCAGAACTAATCTACAAAGGCCAATAAATAAAGAAAAGTACTAAGTGAAGTTTATTGGAGAATTACATTTTACATTGTGTATCAATTGATTTGGATTACGTCGAGGTGTTCCAAGTAAGGACCATTGGTAGAGGAAGCACGTTTGAGGTATTTGGCGGATGCAGTGTTGGAGTTGGGTGGCTGCAGCTAGGGTGTATTTGGTTTCATGCTTTGTAGGAGTTTGTGTCTCTGATTCTGATCAGTTTTGACATCTTGTCTGTCATGGGAGCTGTTTGCTGTGTTTGGGGACTGAAGCGGTTGTGGTAGTAGGCAGAGTGGCGCAGATTGGTTGACATCCATGACATTGATAAGTTCGAGTTAAAGGTGGGTCAGTTTAGATATTTGGGTAAGCACCAAAAGAAAATAAAGACTTAAAAGGTGAATTTATTATTAAAGAATTAGTTACTGTTTGATATTGTTGTGGGACTAATGAAACGATCTGTAATTTGTCATTTAATTTTAAAATTTCTTTGACATATTATTTGACAAAAGTTATTTTTGACTTGTAATAAAATTAAAATCAGAACATCAGATTTCAGACCAAGCAATCTAAATAAAAGCAATCCACCACTGATTTTTAGGAGCTAGTACAAAGAATAACTATTAACATTCAAATAATAAACGGGGCAGTTTAATTTCATAAAAAAATTATTCATAAACATATAATAGTAGGTTACAAGAAGTAAGAACCCGAATCAGTACAGATATTTGGGGGGCGCGATACTTGAAGTCGTAGCAATATTATGTAGTTTTTTACGTAAATTCTAATTTTATAAACTACAGTACATCATCCTATTTGAAAATTCCAAAGTTACCCTCAAAATAAAGGGATGTTAAAAGAAATATAAGGAAATAAAGAAATGTTAAAAATACGTTGTCATATGTTCCCCCAATTACTCTATTACCTCACCAAAATATTATCAAAATACTTTATGCCATTTTCGAGATATAGCCCTGTAATACTTTAAAATACTCACCTAGTATAGCTTATCTCTGGATTTAATTTCCTTTTTATATACCATGTTTAATTGTATGTGACTATTTACCACCTAAAATGAGATAACATTCAGACTGTGCGTTACGATTCTTTAGTGACTTGCAGAGATGTGTATGGATATGTAATTTAAGGTAAATTTAGGTAAATATGAGCTGAACTCCAGGTTATTGATTGCCTGGGTAATGATCTTAGTGAGAGATTACTAAGATGAAAAGTTTTTTCATCTGTCACACTGTAATATAAGTGTACTTCAATTAACTGGAGTCCAATGTTCACGAAATTGTACTTACAGCAAGGAACTGTACAGTGTCTAATATTGCTATAATCAAAATTAGTTGAGTTTTAAGGAAATTTGAAACATGAATAATTTATTTTTTGGGCATGGACTAAATTATGTTGAATAAAATTTGAAAATGATCTATTTGATACAAAATAAATCAGTACCTATGTATCTTATTTTATTAGCGAATTAGATATAGAAAGCTAATAGGCAATTTCACATTTTCATCATTGCTAAATTTGGTGTTTGACTTCTATTGGATACTAACTAATAGTGTCATTCTTCGCCGGCCAATGAATTTAAGTGTTGATTTGGTTTTGTCGAAATAAAGTTTTATATTTAAGAAAAATGAGGGCACATCCAGTGATAGTTCTCATTTTACGGTTGCCAAAGACAGATGTACAGATCTAATCTTCCAGAATAATAAAATCCTTAAAATCAATTGAAGGTTTCATTCGTTTAATTAATTGACAGCTCCGATTGTACAAATAATATCGGCTAACACTATATTCGACGATGGTATCCAGTAATTTTCTCAAGTAACCAAGTGCACTTGAATAAATCTTTGTGCAAGTGCAAACTGAAAGGCAGATCGACGATGCATGCTCTTGAAGATCTGCTGACCTGTAATAACAAAAACATAATAAGCATATCGATCAACTGCAACCAACAATTATAAAATACTACCTGGAGAAGAGAGTTCGTGAAGTGTTACGAGAAACAGCTGACCTAAATCATTTTGGCGCTTCCTGTCCAGTTGCTGCTGAGCAAGGGTTTTTTTTAATTAGCTTATCTTTCTTGCGTTTTGGAGGTCCCTTTGTTATCATTTGAGATGTTATGCCACGTACTATGTCTTTATTGCAATCATCAAGAGTGGTTTTTCACTTGCCGGTGCCATAGAGCTTTGTAGTTTTTTTCAGTAGTTTTGATTTACAGCTCTTCTACGTTAATTTTGTGAGGCTTACTTGTTACTATTGTTCTTTGTTTTTATACTAAGTTTATATAAACCTTTACTGGTACCATAAGATGATCGACTAACAGTTACTGTTTTAATTTCATTTGTAGCCATAACTATATTTTTGTTATTACATATGGCATGATCCACTTCATTCACTGTTTGTCAATCTGGACTATGGTAAATCCGTACTCGTTTCTATAGTTTATTGGAAAATATGTTCATTTAGTGAAAGCAGAGAAGAATTGCAAGAAATAATAGAGGTACTTCAAATAAGATCTAGGAAAAACGTAAGCAAAATTAAATACATGGCCAAAGCTGTACAAAACCACAATCGAGGTCTTGTGATAGAAAATTATCAACAAATTGAGGACTGCCATTCTATTTACAGAATTTTGATCCGGAATTTGTAACCAGCTACTTCGAAAACCCCTATATACCAATTTCAATCAAAGCCTGCTAATTTTTGACATATTTGGCAGTTATTTCGGATACATTCTGTTTATAGTAATTTTGACTTCGAATTTATAATGAGCTACATCTCTGTATTGCAATTGTTATATAGCCTAATTATTATTCACATATGCGTCAGCTCTATTAGATCCCCCATTTTGTTCGCAGTTGGTTTGATTTGACATTTGTGATCAGTGACGTCGAGATTCTCTGTATACCAAATTTTGCTTAGATCTAAATTCGTCTGTGGTTTTTGGTCAGATTTCCAAAATTTGGGCCCATTGTGTGGCGCCGTTTCCTTGTTAACGCATCTCCGCCTCCGCACAGCACTCAGCACTACATCTTTTCCAATTGTAATTCAGATTAATAAATTGAAAATCAGAACCTGAAAATTGTAATTCAGATTAGTAAATTTAATTCAGAAAGCGCAACTTGTATTTTAGGAAGTGTAAATTGTAATTTAGAATGCCTTAATTCATATTCAGAAGTCATCATATACAATTCAGAAATCATCAACTGTAATTCAGATACCAAGGGACGACCGTTATGATGTATTACTATGTAGACACATACATACAGTAGTGTGTAAAGTTTCCAATTCATTTAATATTTCTTCTTAATATTGTCGGATGTAAAATCTTTCTACAAACAGCATATAACAATGACGTGAATTTTATAAAAAACAGTGCTAAACCTAATTTACTTTAAAAATATGACACAAAAAAATTAAAATAGATCTGCCCGACGATTTTTTTACACATCAAGAGTAGAATAAATATTAAATATTAAAATGTGTCACAAACTTTACACACAAATACAGTATGTATCTACATAGTAATTCTAAATAAAGTTCGTTTCTTCGTTTCTGAATTACAACTGATGCTTTCTAAATTACAAATGATAGTTTCTAAATATCAATTAACGCTTTCTGAATAACAATTGACACTTACTGAATTCCAATTTACTAATATGAATTGCAAGTAATTACCATCTGAAATACAATTTACTAATCGGAATTACATGTTACACTTTCTGAAATACTTCTTATACTTTCTAAATTACAAATGAAAGAGGTGTAGATATTTAGAATCAGCATATACAAATCTATATTTACCAATTTTTAGATTTATATTTTGTTTTAAGAAATTTTAACTGATATTGCGCTATTTACCCTGAACTAATAACAAATAATTTGTTTACACCGCTCCCTTAAAGAGTTGCGTCTTCTTAGGAAGGCAGTGTCTTGTATAGGTGTAGTAGGTATTTTTTTAGTAGATTCTCTCGCCGAAATTATGCTAGGCAATTAAAGAATATTCTGTATTTACAAGAAGCTACTTTTGGCAACTGTTTTCCCACAAATTGTTTGTTAGACGTTAAAAGGTTCCAAGTATTCCGCTTAATAGGAAATCCTTTCGGCTGAGACCTCGCGTGTATAAATTACGTCGTAACCTGGATGCACTTGCCGACTTTTAATTAAAAATGCAACCCAACGCAAACGTGAGCTGCAGACAGCGTTCGGCTCGTAACAATTCTTAGCGAGTTGACACATTCAGCGGAACGTATTTAAAAACCATTAATTCGGAAACTGCTATTGAAGAGAAATGTAACGGTAGCTTAGGCTTAATAGCGTCATAAATCGAATCTCAACACTGGGAGTTACTAAGTGGTGTAATTCGCGGTTCTAGCAAATTACAATTCCTCTCATCAGATTGGCTGTCAAGTAATTAACGTTCAGATAAGCTATAGTTGAGATGTTATTATTAGTAAGAGCTGAATTCGGCCTCAGTGGGTGTTTAAGGCATGATTGGAACAAATTGCTGCCTGTTTATTCAGTTGTTTTTGTTGTCACCTAGAAAATTAGGTAAATATACGGCAATCTCTTTATTTTCGGTATTTTTTAGATATTGTTGTTAACATAAAAAGCTGAAGGATAAATAAATATAAACGACAAGTTTGAAATACAGAAAATAAATCATGCTATAGTGTCTAAGCTAACAAAATGAAACTAATTCCTTTAATAAATTAATATGAGGACAGCAGAGCCATACGAACAAAAGAGAAAGTAATTGCTGGTTAACTTAAAACTTAGCATGGCACATTAAGACTATTTAAATAAAAATCACAAGTGCTTGTCTTTATAATTGTTGGTATTTTACATAGTTGGGGGTGTCCATCTGCAGGTTTTCTGGCTTAACAGTCAGGTCAGGCAATTTCAAACTATTCTATATGTGTTATTAGGAATAGTTTACTTTTATTACTGTTTATAAACTATATGAATCTCATTGTGGCAAAAATATAGATCACTCTCCAAGATAAATTATCACATTGGGTGAATCTGAAATATAATAGAAAGGAATCTAGAAATATAATGTAAAACTACATCTAGCATTCGTGGATTATAATAAACAGTAGAATACTTTTTCCACCTCGGATACTATCTTATCTTCTAAATTTTCCCCAACGTCTTCTGTAATTCAGAAAGTGTAACTTGTAATTCAGATTAGTGAATTGTAATTCATAACATGTAAATTGTATGTCGGATTAGTAGATTCTAATTTCAACAGAGCAAGTTGTAATCCAGATTAGTAAATTGTAACTCAGAAAGCGTTAATTTTAATTCAAAAAGTATCAATTATAATTCAGGAAGCATCAGCTGTAATTAAGAAACCAAGGGACGACCGTAATGAAGAATTATTACGTAGATACACTAATACAAATTTGTTGCAAACTCTACGTACATCCCGTGTATATATTTACATAGCTATTCTACATAAATGTCGATCCTTCGATTCTGAATTACAATTGATGCTTTATGAATTGTAAATTAGACTTTCTCAATTACAATCTACCAATCCGAATTACAATTTACACTTTCCGAACTACAATTTACTACTCTAAATTACAAGTTACACTTTTTGAACTTCAATTTGCAAATCTAAATTACATTTGGCACTTTCTGAATTACAAATCAAAAAGTTGTAATTGACTAACTACGCTATTAGTGTTTCCAACTATTCGGAAAAATTGCATTTATTGGAAGACAATTAATAAAGTGCCTTAAATAGTTGGATAGCACAATGATACCGCTAGTCTTTACACCATAAGGTCCTATCGCATTACTTTCAGAGTTTCTAATGCATTTTGCAAACTTTCTCTTTAGATACCGAAATAAAAAGTCTGATATTAGTATGCAGATGCATTTTTCTATATTTATTTATTTCTGCAAGGAAGAGTGGCCAATCAAAATAAGAAAATTTCATAGCTATGTAACATATCAGCAATCAACTACAGGAATCAATGCAGATTAGTAAATTATAATTCAGAAAAGAGCAACTGTAAGACAATTTTTCATAAATCAGGAAGCATTCCGCATGAAAGAAAAAAATTGCCGAAATAAGGAGTTAAAATTCTGGAATGAGGATATTGACAAAATATTACAAGACAAATAATAAGCTCATATAAATTTTCTAATGAGAGAAACTTCAGAAAATGGAGGCCTTTATAGAGAAAAAGGGAAACTACATTAGCAACGTCGAGGATGTAGTCAAGGGTTTGCATCAAAACTTAGAAAATATCTAAGTAAGGAGGAAAAGGATTCTTCTAGAATTAATACTACTTCTATCTATCAATGGAAAAAGCACTGCAAAACCATTTGATACACTCTTCTTCTAAATAAAAGGTATAAACAAAGCCAATCGGAAAGGAGGAAGTCAATAGTGTAGATAACATAACAGTTCAAGAATTAAGCAAAGTCTTAAATAAACTTGAAAACAGAAAATCTTCTGCTGCCGATCAGAGCAATGCCGAACGGATGAAAGAGAGGCTATCTAATAAAACTCAGGCTTCTATATCTATCTGTTTGAAGCAACGTAAAATATGCAAAGAATGAAAAATTTCTAAAGTGGGATATTAATTATAGGCCGTAATAGTAGCATCAAGAGTATAAGCTATTACAGAAACACTTCTAACAGAAGAGGAAACCGCTTTTATAGACTACATTAAAGCGTTTGATAGAGACATAATGGAGAAGAAGGATCTCCCTAGATTTTATTCAAATCACAAAAAAGCCTGATACCAGAGTTTTCAATTAATTTCAAACTATTATGACTACATACATATATCTGAGCGCTAACTAGTACACTGCAGTTCTTTTAGAAAAGCTTAAATCCAGTAGAATTGCAAGGAGCGGCAAAGAATTTTTAATATAACAAATATACCCACTGATAGCACGTCAAAAAATAGCAAGCAAAAGGTCGTGCGACAAAAGATCGAGGTGAAAATGTCTCACGATAAATGATCGCATGCGACAAAAGATCGCATACGAAAATAATTGTTTTCTTGTATTTGCTTGTTTTTTATATTTTATCTAATTAAAAGTTTAAAAGTGTTAGGGAGTACAGCGATCACTTTTGTTTTTTATTTTGTTACATTTGGTCGTTTTTGTTTTTTTTTAATTTTTTATCCAATTTAAACTTGCAGTTGGAAATTGTGGGCTATTCCTCTTAAATATTCAAGAACCGGCCGATTTCCATATTCGAGCAATATTGAATGTATATGTTTGGCTGTACCTTTATAAATTTTCTAAAAATCAACTAGTAAAAATTTAAAGGGGCTTAAAAAGCCCTTATTAAGAGCATTAAAGCTTGGTAAAATGATTCGAAAAAGTTATGTAAGTTGCTAATATCTAGTGAGGTCCACTAAATATGAACACAAGACAAAGTTTGATGTTGTTTATAATCGAATGTGCCTAGATTATCTCACCCACAGGTGCTGAATGCACCAGAATGGCTACGAAACGGAAACTCCCATAGAAAGTAATTGAACAGGACCTCGAAACCCGTAATCGCATGAGCAGAAAGGGGCAAGGCACATGGGTGGTTCAGCGTGTGGGCACCCGGCAAGCCATCAACAGCACAGTGAAGTCAAAATACAGTGTGGTCCTAAAAGCAGTGAGGTTGTATTACCAAATGACAGCCAATAAAGAAATCGACGTAGGGTAACACACTGAGAATTTCAGGAACGGTATAACGGTCGCCAAAGTGAAATAACAGGTGCAATCGAGCAAGTGACTTATCTCATTGGTAAAA
>OW679200.1:13898369-13935207 GCA_940337035.1 Agriotes lineatus
TAGGTTAGTTTTAACTAATACCAACTTTTCCTGCTGCTGATCATGTAAGTTAGTGATACAGCCTTAGTAACAAAACGTGAAAGTCGGTGATTATATTTGTTTGCTGCTTTTTCTTGACAACGGAACTTAATATTATTATTAAGTTCCTAGGATAATAAAATTAGCAAAGCAAGATGCAGATTTAGACGTTTTGTTTATAAATTGCAAGTGTTTATGTGACATGTGGCACTCACAGATAACACGACTCAAGAAAACTAATCCTGGTGACAGGTGACAAACCAAACGATTTTTTCAAAAATCTAGGGAAATTTCGATAAGCAGCGGGAAAAATATAATAAGATAACTCGGAATGTATCGCCTATTAACATTTTCGGCAGGCAACAAGCCGCGACTTCGTCTTGGCTTGTACTTGCCTACCTCAAATGTTAATAGGGCCTTACATTACTTGTTACTTAAATAGCTATAATCTGCTTCCTTTCCAATTAATGAAACCCAACTTCCATTTGATCCCGAAAGAGGATGGATGAAAATTGAGCTCCACGAGTTTTATTCTAATTATGCCCAGGCCTTTGTAAAAACTCAAAATCCAAAAACCGTAATTATATTCACATTCTCCAATATTCCTTACAAGTCTTCTACAATCCACGCTAGTACACAATAGATACACACAAGTATCTACCAACTAAAATAATAAAAGGCTTCAGTATTTAAATTTAAATTAGTATATATGTAATAATTCCAAAATATAAAAAGGCGTTGTATTCTTGTGAACAGGTGCTTGGGTAAACATATACTAAAGTAAGACCAAATGGGGTTAGCCATGTTAAAGCATTTATTCGGCCTAAGCCAACGTAACAAACAGAAACTACGTTAATAGTAAATCACACAGTACACTCAATATGATTCAAAGCAAATCTCGGGATCTTGAATCGATTCAGTTCATTTGCACCGCCCGGCTATTTTTCACCGGCTCGGTATTACATTTGCGCTACCCCGGAGACTTAAATTTTAGCGGACGCATTCTGCAGTTCAAGACACACTGGGTGTCAACTGGCGTTACACAAAAAAAGATTGATGCACTTTAAAAAAATTAAAGTCGTAGTACTTGATGTTGAGTTGATGCAGACTGATATGACGTCAGGAGAGTGTTGATAAGAGCTCGCCAACCAATTAAAAGTAATGTCTATATCTATGTACTACTACATCAAACATGGTGTGTCAGTTGCACCAGTCATAAAACAACAATACCTTTTTCAAAAATTGTGTTATGTGCGGGGTTGCTAGTGAAACACGGCTAAATGGTTAGATACCTGGCATAAATTGTAAGTGAGTCCTGAAGATTCCTGGACACTGTGGAGCTTGGCACAGCAGGCAGATGGACCATTTACCACAACACAAAATTACCGGGGGCAGCCATTTAAATTGCACATTTCAGGCCGAATAACGGTTCACCATCCTACATCAGTGGCGTGCGCTTGAGCAGTGGCGTAGCACAGGGTACGGTAAACAAGTTTTCTTTATTATTCAAATTAACTCGCCAAATGGTGAAGTGCCTGTTCACAAAAATTGTTAATGACTTCTTTTATGAAGCAAAATTCTTAGTAAATAACATAAGAAGTCAGTCCTTTTCTCTTTTCTCTTAAACCCCTTGAATCCATGATATAAACAGTTGTTGCTTTCAATTAATAAAGCCACAATTTTTACAAAATTTTTAATTTATGAACCCTGAGATACAAAGTTTCACTATTGAGTGTCATGCTAAACATTCATAAAGTTGTGGCAACGTAAATAATTTATGCTTGTGACATCTTGAATAACAAAGTTTCGCCAAAGACTTTATTGACGATTTTTATCTAAAAAGCAGGGTTTGGAATATCCACCTACAATTAATAAATATTTCAACTCCAGAAACTTAGAATACCCCCCTCCGCTTACAGAAAGTACCCGTCTGAACCATATGCCACATACCGTTTTCTGGTAAGAGATCCCAATTTAGTAGAAACGATTACGAGCTATACCAAAGTACACATAATTGACGGAGCATAATTTCAAATAAATAGAAAAGGTGTTTTTAGTACCCTTATCAATCCTGTAACCCCTTATGTTGCAATTTCAGCTCAATCTTCTTTTTTAACCATTTGCTTGAGTACTATCACCCCCATCAATTTATAGCACTATTTTCTTATACCCTTTATGTACTAAATTTTATAAAACACTTAAGATTTTGTCATCTGCATTGATGCACTGATTTGTTTCCTTTTTTTTAGACCAGATGAGTTTCAATTAATCTGTTATTATAAAGATTAAATGGAATTTATAATAGCCAAATTTGGTTATTAGCGCTTTGAAACCCAGTGCCCTTGTAATTAATTTATCTAATCTGCTGAATTTATCATTTTAATTAGTGTGTCTGTCGATAATACAGTTTTATTGGTACTGGTATGAATTAATAATGGGCAGTTTTACTTCCAACATCGATTAGTATTCTATTCTGCAACTTCTATGTGCCTGCTCACCTTAAAGCCTGTGAAAAATGCCTTTCATTTATTTGCCATGCAAGGAAATAAATATATCTCAAAAAATAAACAATTTATCTTTGCTAAAATAAATTTTTGAAGAGACACAAGATTAAGCTACAAATGTAATACATACATAATAATAAATGAAGGACTTGAAGTCTTCCCCACGAATTTATTTGCTTTATAAACGGTTGAATGGATATACTGTGTGTACGTGACTAGTTTCGACAAATCATCAGACCAAACATTATTAAAAAAGGTTAAGGGTAACAATAGTTAGCTTAGATGAAAATTGCAAGTAACATTTGGGGCCTGAAGGGCAAGTTACAAGTTAAAACCTTTGGAGGGCATTTCCGCAGAAATGTAACAAATATCATAAATTAAATACAGCTAGGCGTTTGACCAAATCTCTAGGAGAACCAAACTTTAAGTTTTGTGTATATTCTTCCCTACCATGTTAATCAAACATTTCACAATGGTTCTCCTAGAGATTTGGTCAAACGCCTAGATGTATTTAATTTATGATATTTGTTACATTCCTGCGGAAATGCCCTCCAAAGGTTTTAACTTGTAACTTGCCCTTCAGGCCCCAAATGTTACTTGCCATTTTTATCTAAGCTAACTATTGTTACCCTTAGCCTTTTTAATAATGTTACGTCTGATGATGACAATTTGTCGAAACTAGTCACGTACACACATTATATCCTTTCAACCGTTTGTAAAGCAAATAAATTCATGGGGAAGACTTCAAGTCCTTCATTTATTATTAAATCCAACTCCACTTTAAGCAGCAATGGATCAACTCCTATTTATACATACATAATACAAAAACATAAAATATAAAAATGTACTACTACCTATTCAACTGTCGTAGTAGGTGATGAATGTGGAAAATGTTAGATTGCCATATTAACTTAATTTCAAACATTTTTAGATTCGTTGCGTTACTTCTATAGAACTAACAAGGTTATGGCTAAAACCGGCGATGGTGAACCTTGTCGTACCATTCATTATTATTAATATCTTCTGGTCTCTTCATAGTAGCTAATCATAATCTCGTTGGAGTTGGGATATTTTGTTTTAATAATAGGTTTGGAATAGATCTACGCTTTTCATGTTACGAAAATACATTTCTAAGCTAGTTTCAGCTAAACTAATATATAGGATTTTAGGTAAGCTTATTATATATATTGCGCTGGTCTTTAGCCCTGTACTCGGCTCTGGTTGCAATACAGAAAATACAAAATACAGTCACAAAGGCACAAAGTCGAGGCAATGCAAATAACTGGGAAAAGTCATGTAATTTTATTAAATCAGAATAATACTGGTAGAATGGACGATTAATTTTAAAAGCATTCAAATGAGTATACAAATAGGGGAACTCAATTTCAAGTGTTGGAGTTAATAAAAGAATTTCAATTATAATTTCAAAAGTTTGGCAATGTAGAAGCCAGACATGAATTAGTTAAAATTGACACAAGAATTCAAATTGTGCAGAACTTGAGATGAAGCGTTAGTTAGTACAGTAATTAAAGGAAAACTGACGTTGTGAGCTTATTTGATTAAGGTAAGAAAGGATTTACGAATTGGATAATGCAAGCAAGATTAGCATAAAAGAGATTTTGGCAAAAAGGACACAGTTAGTTATTTTTGAAGAAAATGAAACAGTAAACAGGAAATAGACAAGTTTAGTGCTATTAGTGAGTCAATGAAGTGATGTGAGCAAAAAGACATTTGTTATAAACAATTTAATGTACAAGAAGATAGGTTATAAACAATTTACTTTGAAAGACAATAGTTTTAGTATTAAGAGTTCTAGTTAAATGTTTGTGAACTTAATGTTAAATGTTAATTTGTACTAATCTGATTTCCTGGTATTTGATTTTTGATGTTCGTTTGTTTTTAGAAGCTTGGATATTAAATTATTATTAAACGTTGACACCAGCAGTATCTGCCTTTTACTCTGCAATTAATTAAAGTTTTTATATGGTTAAAATAAAGATACAGAGTTGAAACTTTACCAAAGTGTGCAGTTTTATGTGTGTAACCAGTGGTGTTAAAAGGGGCGATCCATCTTGAAAGAAAAAAAAATTTCACGCCTCCTTCGACGAACCAGCAACGGCAGGCACCCGAGGAGATTGCATTCGAGATCCCAGCGTTCCGGAGGGCTACTAACGGGTCCAGAAGGTGGAGACAGGCTGCCGAGGGTCCCAGCAGCGATACCGGCATCAAAGGGCGACCGCAGGTACCGCAGGCACCAGGGAAGGCTTTCCGCAACAGCTACCGATGCAAGAGCGAGGTTAGTGTGGGAATTTTCATTAATCGACCGTAAGGGCGTGAAACATATGAGCCTACCTGTGTCTCGTGAGCTTCACAACCGAGGGCCAGCATTAGTTTCTGTCCAGGCAACGATAATCAGCCAAAAATCTCAATTTAATCCAAATTTGGAGGTTAGAATGCAAGAAACAAAAGAGTAGGCGCAAACAACCAAGATCCGTTTTCCTAGAACAAAAGAATGTACAGACGCTACCACAAAGGCGCGAAAATCAATCCATAACTCACCTGATTTTTAATTTGCTCATAATTTGACTTTACTAGTCATTTCACAACGCAGAAAGTCGCACAAACTGAAATTTATGTAGGTCAAGGTTAACTGTCAACTCGAGCACCGGCGCAGTGCAGTTTTGATATTATTTCCCAGTGGCGTGCTGCCATTTTCAAATAAATTTAAGGATCCCGACACCTGAGAGCTGAGTTTTCATGTTCTTAATTTTGGAGCTAGCAAATATTATCAATAACGGTTATATGCAATGTTTAAGAGGGCAAAATACCATAGATATTACTAGTTAATTTGGTGAACCCAAGATTAGTCAGTTTAATGTAACATTTACCGATCTTTGAAAAATAATTGGTATCGTAGACAATTTTAATTTAATTTATTTTATTCTATAATAATAAAAACACACATATCATATCATAGCAATATATACAATAAATATGCCAATGTTTCATAAACATTTTGAATACGGCATGAAATTCACTAAAGTTTAATTGACAGCTATGGTATCTTTAGAAAAATGGGTATCGACATAGTCAATTCATATAAATACCAATATCTACCTTCTGTTACATACAGAAAACGTAGTATCGCAGACCTGTATAATTAATTAATGCAAAAAAGCAATTTTAAGCATCACTTATGCATTTAGAAGGAATTGTAAATATAAAACATCGTTAATTAAAAACCTTCAATCGATAGATGCAATCCACCTTAATGTCAACATCTAAGAATAAAGTTCCAATTAAGGCGCTTTAAAAGCTACGTGATACAGTCACATTTGAATAAACTGTCTAAGGTGCCTTTTGAAAACTTCCAAAAAACCCTAAGTCACATTATAAAATTTCTGCGCGGCCTAATATTTGTTTTTTCGAAACAAGGATTACCTCGAGGAAGCTCCCGGAAGCAACTTTGACTTCGAGAAATCCGGGCGTGTGGAGGAAAGGAGATTTGCTAGTTGCGTTATTGCGATTTCTCTTCTGCAACGTGATCCGGGGTAGTTGTCGGCGTTATGATCGTGTGATTGCAGTCTACACGGGGTGTCACCCGGAGTTACTGCGATTTCCGGTCTCTCGGGACTCGGCGCAGCCCGCATCGTCCTCGTTCCCAACTAGATAAGCACACATAACTAATTGTTTTACTACTTAAACTTGACTTTCTACTTTTACAGTTATGTGTTATCGAGCACGTAATGCAAGTTCCATTAAAATTACGAGGGTTAATTTCTTTTGATCCGGGTCGTGGCGGCCATACATCTTCCTGAAATTCTCTGCAGGAATTCACTGCCCCTCATTAGCATATATAATTTGCGTTGTTACCTTTTTTGTGAGGCAGCATAACGATAATCCTCGCAATGTCAGTTCAAACTGAAAACTAGATTACAGTTCACTCAGATTCAATAAGTAAGACAATTTAATGATACCGAACTTTAAAGTTCAATTAAGTAGCAGGATGAATATCATCAAGTTTGCAATGAACATTTACTGACTTAATATAATATAGTGTTAAATATTTCATAGGTTTGCACTGTAGTTATTGTCCCTAGACTAAATTATTTTTAATACAGAATAATTTTTCTTGTTTGTAAATAAGGATGTCGTTTATCTTAAAAGATAGGATGTGGAGTGCTATTATGAGAATCGTCTTTCTGGTTTAAGAATACGTTCTGTATAATTCTAACCATCTTATTAGTTTTCTAGTGATATCGAACTCCACCATTCTTTCTATATTTTTGGTGGCCGGTTTCGCTGAATATGGCTATCCTGTTAGACCAATTTGGGGTAATCTACTACCCACCTGCAGAACTAGAGGACACACAGTTATAACCTGGAGGAGAACATCATCCGAAACCAATAAAACAATAGCATGAGCAAGGAAGAGGAAAGAATGGGGATCTATATAAACACCCTGTTTTCCAAAAGGCCATATAATAGAAATCATGCTTTATTACATAATACATTGAGGACAACCCATGTAAAGTTCCCGACGAGTATACATTGCGTACACAGACTAACGTACATAATTTATACTTTTAAATGTAAGTCTCACGAGGCGCAAGGTACGCAGGAACTACACATATAAATTATTGTCGTCACTAGATATACTTATTGGTACCGATACGTTTTAGAATTGCGAAAAAATATTCCTGAAACATACAAAGTAGTACATTACCTGTTAAATCCAACTTCGATCAAGAAACCCAGCTTTAATCTTGCGTAGGTGCTGATGCAGATCAAATAAGCGAAGTTATAGCTGAACCGTAATCACAACCAAATCCATAAACTGGAAAAACCCATATGCCCAAAATCATAGTAAAATTTAAAATGTACCCATCCACAAAATAGAAGCTTTAAGGAGTAATCTAAATAACTTTCTATAGAAAATGTTGCAAATGTTCTGATACGAAAATATCAAAATACAACAGTATGCAAGTTTCTGGCGTAAATCGGCTCAACATTCTCTCTCCATTATTACGCTGCATAGTTATTGAAAAGTGCACACTTACAATGGAACTAAACTGTGTAAAGCCAATTGTCAGCATATGCTTTTACGGCCTGACCTACCAATAACTACAGTTTCCACCTACATCCGCCACATCTCTCCCAAATATCACCGCTATTAAATGATTCTTGGAAATTGCAAGGGGAAAGGGCAACCAATTCAATCTTCAGAATCCCTCCTTTATCAAGATTGCAAAGTGATTTATCTTTAGCTCGCCCTGGTTTACTTTAAAATCAAAAGAACTTAAAAAATAAGCAATTTTGCCACCATGGTTCATCGAAATTACACTAGAATATTAGAACCTTAACGGAAGTTATTAAATGACCGTGCTAAATATGATGGCGACCAAACGCATACCTTCACGAAATAAAGCAGACAATCTGTCAAATCCCAACAGAACGTAACAATAACACATGCAAATTCAATTAGATACCTCCCTCTATTACTAGGAAGGTACTATCAAGAAGAGTCATTCGCACTGAACAATAGACACCGCTAGCGCAGGCTGCCAACCTTGGTAATTAAACAAAATAGCACTAACGGTATTGGCTTCCAAAACGTCGAAAGAACTCAACCTGCAGATAAATTTCGAGCTCCCAGAGCTAATCAGATATAACCAAGAAACGTCTCGAGGAAGGAACAGCAGAGAGTTCAAATAAAACGCACACCTGCAATTTCCAAAGGCAAACGTAATCGACCAAACCAATCACCCATGTCCTTTTAAATTCGTATAGTAAGTCAGTGCATTAAGCTAAGGAATACTCAGGAGAGGCAAATCACTGGGGCAATCGTTAATAAATAGAGGTACATGAACGTAACAGGGTCTGAGCTTCAGCGCAGGGCACTTTTTGATTCAATGACGATAAGCGAAGTGGAAGGAGTCTCGAACGTGTATAAAAGAACGACATCCGGTTCATCCAAGCCACTTCTGAGTTACTCTGGAGTTCAATTCCATCCTCCGAAGCAGACCCAAAGCTAAGGAAGTCGGAGTCTAGCAAGCTCCAGCCAGAGCACCACTTGGGTCACGTTTTATCCAGCAAAACAACTCAGCCAAGGTGGGGACGTAGACACCACGGCCTCCGCTTCACCATGAGAAACGAACTTCCACCAGTCCGAGTAAAATTAAGTTTAGGTCTCCACCAGCACAAGACTTTTCAGGTTCCAGAACCATTTTAAAATCCTTAACGTTAGTGTAGCCAATATTGAGTGACGAGTATTTCCTAAGCCTTTAACTCGTGTAACCAATTTAGAAATTAAAAAATTAAGATACAACTCTGTTATACGGATTTCGTGGAAATACACGGATAAGCATTTATTTCTTAAGGTGTTTAAACTTGTGCAAAACATTTAAACCTTTGTTTTAAAAACCTGAAACGATTCGTTAGGTCAATTAGCTCAAACATGTACTGCTATAATGAGTCAGCGTTTTTAGTCACCATGACGCTCTAGCCCACCACTATAGCTTTACGACGATATTTAGCAGATTCCATTTACAAAGCGCGTAGACACACTACAACGTTTTTACAAAATATATATTTGTGATTACCGTTAGCTATTAAGTCATCACATATTACTAAGATGGCAGGTGTTTGATTATACATCTTCGTGCTAGCTATGTACAATTTTATAAATACTCGATAAGGAATAGGTTTTAATCAATAAAGCAGTCTGGAGCTGTAATCTGCATAACCATTTACCCTTCACCAAAAGATTACTTTCCAATCCCTAAGCACTTTCTGGGGCTGAAGGTCAACGTGTACTAATGAAATGCATTGGCCTTTGGGATCTAGAGCAGTACACAGGGTTTTAAATTCCAAAGATAATTATCATGGCCCCTCTATCTATTATGTTTAATACAAAAATGGGCAGACAAGTAAAAATTATATAACAAAAGACTATAGAGCGTCATTACATCCCGCGAGTGAAGTTTGTTTCCCCGAAGGTGAAGCCCGAGGGCAACATTCACTCAAAAGATTTAAATATTTTATTCACATGTTATATACTCTATTTTCGGCACCTTCGAGAACATTACCACCAAAATTTAAAAAATTGGGAAATTATCAGTTCCAGAATTTGTAAATTCAAATTTTATTTAGAATTCTGTGAAGATAAATATATCGCCATTTTATCGTGCAAAGTAATGTAAACAATTGGAAAAGAATATGATTTAGAAAAAGCCGCTGAAGAGGCTTTAAAAGAATTGTTGCCTTCAATGTCTAGAAAAATAAACGAACAGAAATAGAAAGGATTTTCAAAATAGTGCTGTCAGAAAAAGGTTGAAAATTTTAGTGAAGTCGTGTTGCTGGTATTTTTTAGTGAAAAGTCAAAATTGCCTGCTTCTTCTTCATTGTGGGCACATTATTCAATTCTAACAGCTATGATTAAGATTAGAAACGATACTGAAAAAGCACATTTCATAAACTGACTAGTTTTTAGAAAAAAAGATAGGTTGTAAACCTATAAAATCCAAAGTGCTGACTATGCAACAGATTGAGGAATTTGTGATCAAACCTCTAGACGACACATTTTTAATGGTAAATGCGTGTAATCGCACTCAACTTTACATGTTTTTGTGTTTAACAGATATCTTGTAGATAACATTTATATTTGGTGTAGCAGAAGCTTTCCGAGGAATAGAATTACTCCAATTCTCAGTTAGCGATCTAACCGTTTTGAAGAACACAATTCGGATAAATATTAAAAATACTAAAAATCAAATAAGAGGAATCTTATTATAAAGAGTTCAGGTAGAATTATGTCGATTTAGGGTCCCGAGTGGTGTAGCTTGAACAACCGTCCACGTTCGATCAGCAGAGTTAAGCAACGCTGTCTCTGGTTAGAACTTGGATCGGAGTTCTACGGCTGCATCTCTCGGCGCCTCGTGGTACGCCTATCACGGAAAAAGTTGGTCCCGGCGGTCATAGCAACATCATGACAGTCGTTAGTATGGTTGGAAGTCCTCATAACTGCACAGCGACGCCCATAATTGGCCTAACGGCTGTTGGCTGAGTGCGAATTAAATAAATAAATAAATAAATAAATAAATCTCGTAAAATTGTGCAAGAAATATATGGCCGTAGGAAAAGCTGACACTTCTCATTCAAAGTTTTTTTGTTGCATACGTTAACAAGTAATGTAGTAAGCAATCAATCGACAAGAACACATTTGGGGAGATGCCTCAAAAAATTGCAGAGTTCTAAAATCTATAACGATAGCTCCGAGGCATATTTTGGTATACAAAGAATTTTAATTATTTCAAATTTGCATTTGAGACATGGCGGCATTTCGTCACCTTGGTACAATTTATGTCGGTATTTTATTGTAAGACTTGAGCGGGAGTCACGCAGTACGCGGCTATGCGGCGAGCGCTTCAGCGCAGTCATTTCCCCAATGGTGAAATCCACTAGACGGAACGTACGATAACGCGGGCCCCAAAAGCATATAAAAGCATGCCAATAACCTCTCCTGTGCCCGAATAGCCCACCTGGATTGCGCACAAAGCTCTAGTTCAAGCGACGTGCACAATCATCCATTTCTAAAACCCCAGTCGAACTTCGGTGCTGATTTGTGACAAGTTTGATCAATGTCTTGTCTTGGTGAACGCTTCGGCGCCGGATCAACTGACGAGCATTCGCCCAGTATCCTGATTTGGACACCGGCGCCAGTTCAGGTGACGTGTCCATATTCCGACCACTCTGTATACTATCACTTGAAACCCTCAGCGAGAAACTACAAGTCTGTGGCGTTGAACGCTACAGGAATTATCCTACTTCCTGACGGACCCCGGTATGGTATCAAAATTCACTGTAGACATGAACTTATGAAACCGCCGCCTGTATAAACAAACCAAAAATCGCCCGTTTCAAAGTTATAGCAACATAATCTGTACAGAGGTGGACTCATCTTCGAAAATTCACGAACTTTGGAGCACCCTATCCCAATAATGATCAATTAGCTTAACTAAAGCAGTATTCCACAAGACTAAAGTTTTTTTATTCGCAAGATTAAAAGGTTAACCATCCTAAAACCCTCAAAGAGATCAAATCCGACCAGCCACGCCACCTATAGGCTGCTTGATAAATTCAACCAGTTCTCAATGTCGTGTGGGTTTTCGCAGTTTCAAGATCCATCCAGAGATACTTCATTAAGAATACCATTTTATTTTGTAATACATTAGCCTTAACAGACGTTAATTTTCCACTACCTTTCTCTGAATGTGTTCACAGTACCATGGCCAACCATAAAAGCTATCTGCGGCAAAAACACAACTGGGGGAACGAAACAATAATTTGCGCTGTTGTGTTACATATCTGCTCGATTCGTCATTATCTCTCTCCATTGTCGTGTTCTTCGTATCCGAAGATCGTGATTTGTGCGATGTGTTTAGTTTGTAGCTTGTATAATGTTCTTCCAGTGCTTTCTGTCCTGAGCGTTTCTGGTGTTTTCTTCCATTTTGGTACCTGTCAGTCCTTCGATTTCATCCAACCATCTTCTAGGTGATCTGCCTCTTAATCGTTTACCTTCAATCTTTCCCTGGACCATCAGCTTTTCCAGATTATCGTCCGTCCTTCGTGATATATGGCCAAAGAATTGCAAGATTCTTCTTTGGATTATAGTTATTAGTCTGATATTTTTGCCAACTTCTTGAATTACAGAATCATTTGTTCGATGTTCGATCCATGAAACCCTCAACATCCTTCTTCAACACCACATTTCAAAGGCAGATATTTTATTTTTATCAATTTTTTTCAACGTCCAGGTTTCCGATGCATATAGGGCGATGGGAAATACGAGTGTCTTCACGAGTTTGATTTTGGTGGTTTTGGTTATGCTGTGATCTTTCCATATTTTGTTTAATTTTGTCACGGCCGTTTTAGCTATTGCAATTCGTCTTTTAATTTCGTAAGTACAGCTTCCCGTATTGCCTATAAATGAGCCTAGATAATTGTATTGCTCTACTATTTCACTTTTTCCAAATTCATCTCCTCGTAGTTCCATATCATCCCTTCTTATAATCATAATTTTGGTTTTATCTTTATTAAGTTCCATTCCCAATTTTTCGCTTTTGCATTTCAATAATATCTAAAAAAAATTCATTTCTTCGGGAGTTGTAGCAAATATCGCCGTGTATCCGCATATCTCAGATTTGTTATTTTAACTCCACCAATGGTGATTCCTCCATTCCAGCCTTCTAGAGATTTTCTTATTATTTGTTCTCCATATATATTAAATAATAATGGAGACAAGATGCAGTCTTGTCGAACTGCCTTTTGAAGGTTAAAGCTTTCTGAGGTTCGGTCATGAATCCTCACTGTAGCAGACCCCGACTCATATAATTGTTGGATTAGAAATACGAGATGGTCCGGAGTCCCCATTTCTAATAGGATATTCCATAATTCTTTCCATTGTACACGGTCCAACGCCTTTACGTAGTCAATGTAGCATATGTACAATGGAACATTAAACTCTCTCCACTTTTCGATCAGCTGCCTCATGTTGTGAATTTGTTCCCGGGTCCCTCTTCCTCTTGCAAAACCTGCTTGCTCAACAGGTATTTGCCTTTCATTATACTATATAGGAAATTGTTTCAGAAGAACGAGTGCTTCCTTAATAGATGACCAACTTTTAAACCACTAACATACCAAGCTGCAGAACCAATTCCTGAAGTTTCAGCTACAACTTCAACGTCGATATCGTTGGTTCAGCATACCATTGACGAGAATAATCGTTTATCAAATATTGTTAACTGCAGAAATATTAAGACATTAAAAGACTAATATAAATCACTAATTTGTAATTAAAGAATAATAGTTATTTATGTATTAAGGGCGTAAAACAGGCATCTTTGGCGATGTGAAAGTTATAGCACGAGGTACTTAGCACCGAGGGCTATAACACGACAACCGCCAAAGACGCTGGTTACACCTGAAGTGCATACAAAACTTCATGTACGATCAAAATTTTGAGGAAGGCAGATTCAGATGATATAAACGTGAAATGAAAACAGTGCAATTATTACAATTATTTGACCTGTATAGTAGCTTTGTAAGTAGGCATGGTTTTCATTAATCTGTGCTTGTAAGTAATTACCCGCGAAAATGATGTTGGCGGGCGAGAAAAATATTTATCGTCTGAGGTCGGAAACGACTAGCTTTACGGCTGAAAATGAGGTTTAAAGAACGCCTATTTATTGATCGATAGTACAGAAAGGTTATTTAATCTGGCATTTTCTTTAGACGTACAATTCTTGCCTATAAAGTCGGGTACACCTAAATAGATTTACTCACAATATTTTATTATTTTGGTAATGCATGAACAGTTCTCATACTCTTAATAGTATATCACATACCGAGGTGGGAAGTGTTTCATTCCTTTCGAGAGATTAAGTAACTTTATCTCGAGACAGGAATGAAACCTTCACCGTGGTATGTATACTATTTTATTCGCAACCATCTAATTTTAAAAAATAACTGCAATTGAATTCTGAATAATAGATAACTTGATGTAGCATATATTTTGTTACCATGAAAACAACCCACTCAATATTTTTGTTACTATGAAAACAACCCAGTCTTCAGGTATGTAATGTTTTTCGGGGTATATAATAATTTCCTGGCTAGTTTCAGTAATCATCCAGTTCCCAGCTGTTGTCATGTCATGAAATTGACACATTACAATGTGATTGCGAATAAATGACATTTATCTGTACCTTTATTACTATGTCATGCACATTACAAATCGGAAACGATAGAATTAGTATATAATATATAATCAAATGTACAAACAGGGAATGTAGAACAACAAAAATTAAATTAATATTTTGTAATGTCGCTATTATCTCCAATTACAGCTTTCAACATATATGACATGGAAGTTAGCAAATTTATGATATATTCAGGGAATAAGTTGTATTTTTACTTACATCAAACTGAGTGGTAGTTACTCTTTTCAAATAACTGATTTTGAACGTTCGATGACAGTGTGGTGACAGTTAATATAAATTCCCAGATTACTAAGGTATTATTCTAAAAGTTGAGTTTATATTGGGAAAAAGTAGATGTACCCGATTCTTTTGGCTGCAACCGTACCTTATTATAGTAACATTTTTACTTTATTCCTTTAGGGTTTTGCGTGAATTTAGTCCCTAGAGAGTAAATAAGTTACTTTAGTCCTTAAAATAACTGGTTAAAGTAAAGACTTTATTCTCGCAAGTGCAAAATAACTTGTATTCTCAACCGGACGCAAAGTACCCTATTCCCGCCCGCATGTGCGGGAGCAAAGTAAACCATTCTCGCCCGAGGGAGCAAAGTAAACCATTCTCGCCCGAGGGCGGAAAAGTAAAATTTTCTGACCATGTTTACGTAGTTGCTACGGAAATGCACTTTGCTTTTATCAGATCCTGGTATTATAATTTTTAATGTTAAGATTTGGAAAATCTTCACGTCTAAAAATAAATCACACCACGTCTTTCCGGTTGAGGATAAAATTATGTATATATCCCTGGCGCAAGGGCGATTTCATCGCTTGGTGAAATTCGAATGTATATCATCCTAGTACCGCACATTCGGGGCACTAGACACCGCCCACGGGTTCAGCTTTGTTGTATCCATACATGTTCTTATCTTCTTCATTAGCAGTTTCATTTCTCCATTCAACTTCTGTCTTTCATTTCCAGCTCACTACCTATCTTCCACCTTTATACCTATTTGGTTTAACTTTTTTATGTTATGTTAATTACAACTCAATTGTTTCTAGGTATTAAAAAAATCGGATAACCAAGAATATTGACTTTAGTTGCTTTTTTTATATGTTGCAGGCTACTTGTATAATTCAAGAATTTTATATAATGGCTAGGCATTATACAGTGTGTGCGGAGAATTAAGTTCGGATAAAGTATCAATGACAAAAAAAATGAGTTTGAAGCTAATATTCTAGGCATCACTCCTGCTTCTTCTCAAACCACCATTTTGAGAAATCAATCAAATGACATAATATACAGAGTGTTCTTAGAATTGACTCAAAAAATTATGAAGAATAAACTATCTTTATTAGAAGAGATAAAAAAAGTATTAGGAGGAGTTTTGTAGAATTAAGGGTAATGGCAGACAAATCGCTCTACTTTGATCTAAAAGAAAAAAGTATTTTTGATACCAACATCCTGTTAATCGTAGATGTAGGAGGCACTCTAACTGGTTTATAAACTAAGGCGTTGAAACAACAATAGAGTGCCTCCACAGGCATTGATCATTTAAAAAAAATCTATTTGAAATAAACCTGTATATTAATTAATTAGATTGATTTTCTCAAAATCATTGGTTAAGAACAAGCATGGCCGATTCCTAGAATATTAACATCTAATTCAATTTTTTTAACATTTACACCTTATCCAAACTCAATCCGTGGAAAGTTGTATATAATGCATAAGGCATTATATATAACGCGTAATGAGCTGTAGGCATTTTATGATATGTATGTTTTAAAGAAAAGTTAGCACTCAGCCAAATTAGCCGATGTGTTTAATGCTGGGTGTACGCTAATGCATTACCCTAGCAAATTTTGTATGTATGGCGAGACTATGGCACCGGAGAGAGGCCAACTCATGTAAGGATGTATATAATGTAATGACTGCCTTCTGTTTTTATGGTATAAAATAAATTAATTAAATAGGGCAAATCACCACACTACTCAGGGTATTTTTACTAAATTTGAGAAATGTAAAACTTTGCCTGTCAGTATTTTAGAGTAGTCAAAATGAAATGTATTTATTACTTTTAATAAAATGGTTAATTGCCCCTTTCTATATTTTCTCGAATTGCAATAATTTTCTGGGCTTGCTCCGGCAAAGCACAAGACTAATCTCTAAGGTTGGGTTCAAATATGAGATTTATTAGAAAATATTGTTTAGAATATTTGACTTAGAGTAGCTCAGATACGCAATTCTAGTACATCCGCGCTACTTGCTTCGATTACTCATAACCTCAGAAACTTCACATTTGCCACAGAAGGTTGTTCAGAACATAAAGCGTTTATTTTACGATTCAAGAGTGAAAATTGTGTAAGGAACCATCAGGTAAATTGAATTAAAATTCCCGCCTAGCAACAACTATCTCGATTTTGTTTTAGATGTGATGTAAAATGACTCTAGGGACTCTCTTTTGTTCCACTTTTTGTGATCGCTTAAAATTCTGGCAAAACCGCATTTTCTGTTGACTCACTTAATTCTACTCGAACTCGGACAAATATGGACGCTTGGAAACGATGACTCCCCTCTACAAGGTGTATTATTGACGTCCACTAGCTTTGCGGATTTCAATCACTCAAAAACATGCCAAATCCTACATTATAGCTTTGGCCGATTTTCGCCTCGGAGCTGGTTGCAGATGACGCCAATGGCTTTATCCGCTTGAAGTCGCTTGTCTGGCAACAAATCCTGTTCTGGGGTGCCCTTGCACCTCTTCCTGGCCTGTTGGACTGGAAACCCCTGGCTTCTGCAGCTCAAATGGATTGGTGTCGGTGTTTGGAATTTCCAGGTGCTCGGTGCCGTTCCACAGCCGTGTTGGTTTGCACAAGTTTATAATTTTTATATCGTAGAAACCTTCACAAACACTCCCACAGATGCCTGATAACTTGTAGAATAGATTGATATACTTTTTATAGTTGGCAAAATACTTTTATTACATAAAAACAGTAAAAATTCAGAAGCACAATTTGCCCAACTTGTCAATTACATGAATTAATTTCCATTCTTTTTTTAACAAAACAGCATCGCCTTGCTTAGTAACCGCCATCTGAATTTGTTTAAAAGGAACAAGTATTAGTTACAATTTTACAAAAAGGAATAAAATTTGATAACATGTTTGTTGCTTAAATCTAAAATTGTCTTTATTTCTTATACATAAAAATTGTTCTTTCCCGTCACATACAACGTTTTTATTTACTACTCTGACATACACTTACTTTTAGAATGCACTGGCACTTGAGTTCATTTTTAAACACATCACTGATTTTTCTTCCTTTCAGTTGCCCTCGTTCTGTATTGCTCTTTACAATTTTTATCTTATCTTGCTTCGATTTCCATCTACCTTTCAGCTTGCTTGCTTTTAACTGGCCTGTACGTTTATTAATAACTCTACGCTCATATTAATTATGCACGTAACCAACCTTTGGTATTATTTGCTTTCATTTGGTCCGGCTTCAAATATACTCAAACCTATCATATTACTTATATTATTTTAACCATCTTAAATTTTTCTTTTACTCAAACTTCCAATTCAATCCTTCTGAAATCTGCTTTACTTATGCTTGCCTTTATCCTTATAATCATGCTTCTTGCATCTCATTACATAACTTCAACTACTGTTTATATTGCAATTAAATAAAATATTTCAACTCTGTGCTTTAATTGAATTTTTTCAATATGTCTCTTTGCATACAGAGCTAAATTGTGAGCTTAAAACCATCTCAATAACACACACAATCAAAGGCTGCAACTAACCCAAACAAAGTAGAATGATACACAGCCTAGGTGAGAATCAGTTATGCCAGTTTATTTAACATAACTTCGAATTATACATATTTCCTGCAAGCGGGCAGTCACTATATAATGGCTAGGCATTTTATATAATGCCTACGGATTATAATTAATAACATAACCTGTAACATATACACTTGCTGCCGGAAACCGGTATAATTAAAATTTTCTGCATTTTAATTTTCAATAAAGCCTTCGGAATCTCACAACAACACTTACGTCTTCTACAGTCTGTTCGCCGATTTCTTAAATAATAGTTTGTATACCAAGGCACTGAAGTTGAACTACGAATTTGAGTTTAGTATATATACACCACATGATGAATAAAAAGAAACTTCAGTGCCGAGGTGTACATTATGTTCTTTTTTTTTGAAATCGAGAATTCGTAAAATTACAACATATTAATAAACTTTTGTATGTTGTATTGACGTCGTTTGACGTTTACTTATCGCCCCGCCACCTACAAAAAGTCGGATGGATTACTTTACTGCCGATTTCTCGTATTTTATTACCGATTTTAAAAATAAGTTTTTTAGCAATCACATTATTCAAATTAAATCAATTCTATTGTTTTTCAATTAACAATTGCTTTTTGGATAGAGTGTCTTGTAATGTCACCATAATTAATCAAATTATAAATTTCGTTTTCTTAGCTAAATTAAGCTAAAGCTAAGCTAAGTTAGAATTAACTAAATTAACGATTAATATTGCCTAGAATGTGCAGAAAAATATTTAACCCTATAACTAAACCTTGAAATATAGAAGACTAGATTAGTCAGGAGACCAGCTTAGTAATGATTACGTTAAGCACAGTGACGTCATCAGAATGGCCGTTAGCAGATTCTTTAGTCTCATATCTGGGAAATTATCGAACAGATTTTAATGTTTTAAAACCCGTCGTCACGCATTGTCCTGAGAACATATTATTTTTATTGATGTCTAAATTATGGAACCTTTTCCATATTTCTCGTAATTTATTTTCCTACTCAATCCACATATCACACGTTCGTCCAAAATTAAATATAATCTTGCTTAAAATAGTTCTTAATAGATAACTATAGTACTAGAATAAGTTTTTTAACGCCACTAGTGATGAAACTAAAAATCTGATTAGGCAATTTCACAACACAGTGTTAAAAGTAATTACTTTCATCACTATTGATCAAAGTAATAATGCGATTTTAACTCACGTTAATAACAATGTTATTTAAGAGATTATACCACTCCCTCTAACATCAACCAATGAAAAATGGCAAAATGCATAGTTACGCATGTACTAACTTTTGATAATGTACATAGCAACTGACAATTACATACCTTCCTGATTAATAGGTGATAATCACACGCCTTCACAAACATCACGTTACCTGCTGTCAGTACAATTATCATAACAACCACATTAACTGTACTTTTAATATTTAAAATACACTACTCAAACGTTTGTTATTGACTCGTGATATAATCTAGCCGAATGCAACTCGTGTCTTCTTGATTATCAAATCATTTCTGTTTCCACTCGATATATTGTTTTAGGCAATCACGCTCGTCCTTCGGACTCGCGCGATTGCCAAACAATATATCTCGTGTAAACAGAAATGATTATTTGATAATCAAGAACCCACTAGTTGCATTATATATGAAAATGCAACATTGGAAAAATAGTATACACAGCTTGTCATTAAAGTGCTATTGTTCAGTTCCAAGACACTTTCAACACTCGTTAACGCTCGTGTTGAAAATGTCTAGCTTGTTAATGCAGCACTTTAATAACTTGTAGTGTAATATACTATTATTGCATGCTTACACATATTATTTGTTTCATCTGCTTAAAATTGCCCAGGGTTTATTCGTTATGCATTCGTAAATCAGTACCTAACTAAATAAATAAGTTATCTAGTTAATCGCCTTTTAGAGCTTTTAATCTTAAATAGAAAGTTAATATGCATTCGCTGTGATTTATTGTCATGGTTAGAATGCTTTAGAAAGATCAATATTTGATAAACTTAGCTTAAGCTATTTTGACATCTACATTATTTATAACTGGAAAAAAGATTGGTATTTGATTAAAGTCGGTATAGCGGTTTTTAGATTTACCTAGACCTTTCAAAACAGATGCAACACGTATTGTCATTAAAAAATTGGAAAATTATGAAATTCAGAATTTAATATTAATATAGATAAAAAATTAATTTTGAAGGCTTTCACCGCTATTCTCATTATGTAACGGACGACGTCCAGTGTTAGACTGTGTTATTATTAAGACTGAAAAACTATTTGCCACTTTCCTAGGGCGCTTCGTCAGGAGGTAAGGACTAGAGCACCATAATTTAACGTATCAGCCACGCCAGAGACGAAACTCATCCAAAACAGTGGAGGTCTTTTCTAAACCTTAATTCCATATTTTTTTGTGATGTGTGGATTCATAATGTACCTACGGTGTAATAGAGATAGTCGGTTTCATGCGACTTCTGAGTATTTTTTTTTTCATGTAACACATGTAACCTATACGTTTATACGTGGTCTTGCTAGCTTCCTCGTAACTTTATATATACTAATAATCACCTAGTACCATTCTACGAAATAGCTTCATGTGTTCTGTTTGTAAAGGAGATTAGACTAACACTAAACTCTCGTCTACTTCTAGGTGTGTCGTTAGTTGTATTTATATTATCATTGCAATTCTCCTAATAACTAGTATTTTGGTAAACCGAAAATATACTTCAGATATGCATATGGAATAGAGCTTTCAATAATTATATCAGTTATCAATAATATATTTTTGCTGAATGTCATCTTTATTTCATAAGGAAGTTTTATTTCTATGACAATTTAATGCATACTCTAAAAATCCCATAAGCCGTGGGTTTTTTGTCACTATGACAGCAGCAAAAGTTTGCCCTAACTTTTCCAGCGACAAAACGGAACCTAACTTTTAAAAAGGTTTAATTCTAGTAAGCCTAGCAGAGTTGCTAAGAACCTAATATGTAAATTAAAAATGTATTCATTAAATTGTCGTACCGAATTACACTCGAGCTTTTTTTTTAATCGAAGTAAACTTAACATTTATAATTTGAGGTTCCTTACCTTTAAGCAATTCAACTAAAAAAACTGCCTGAAAAAGTTACTCGTCCTTCGGAGGCAGTTTTTTTCGTTAAATTGCCAAGCAATGAAATTCTCATTAAAATATCAAGTTTACTTCGACAAAATAAAGCGCACGTGTAATTATAAGTGATAACAGTACTATTAATTTTTATTTTAAAAATTAAGTTATTCCAATAGCGTTTTATCTCCCAAAATGCGATAGAATCTTAACAGGCTGCTCACTATCTATCAACTGAAACTTTCAGCTACAGGTATACATTTGCAATCGTTGCAGTTGCCGTCATAAATGTAAACTCTGTAACTCTCTGCAATATTATACAACATGGCAATTCATCGATTTACGACTTGATGGATTAGAAACAATATGAAGTTATTATATTAGGTAACGTTCAATTTTATCAATGGTTTTAAAATAATTGGATTGCATGATATGAAGGCGGAGATTAATGGGAAATATTTTGCTTCGATTATTGTTCTTAATACATCAAACTAAATTAACAGAAGGATTATGAGGCATAACTAACAATTAAACGTTGTCACTTTCTGCAGTTTGAGACTTCCCTCTGACGAGCGTGTAAAACTGGGTCAAGCTTCCTTAATTCCTAGAGCATTGATAAACAAGGGCATTCATATCATATTAGAATTTACCACAGACCTGAATGCTGCTGATTTGTAATTAGGGATTCATTGACGGACATGAAGGAGGACTAGTTGTAACTAGTATTTCTGCGATCAGCAGAACTCTAATTTTCATTCCCCATGCGCTAAAGACTAATGAATATCTTCCTTCAGATTTCTCCCTCGTTCTAATTTTAAGGTACTAGATCTGACTACGCGATATCACTTATAAGTAAGAGGAAAAAGTCGTCCATGAAAATGACCACAATCGTTAGAAATACTTGTGAAGCAACCATTTTTTTGTGGTTTTCGCCATTTTTCTGTGTATTTGGACCACCATATACCGAACCAGTAAAAACAAAGTCTGGTATCATCGTTGTAAAGCTCTACAGATCTTCTGCCTCAGTTTTCATAAAAGTCAGTCTATAACTTTTGCATTTTATGCGGAAATTAATTTTCACCCAGTCGCTTCAGAAGCCCTCGCTTTGCTTCGTTAATTAGTCATGCCAACAATCTCCTTCTCGCTGTTAAGCAAGTACCTCCTGATGTATGCAAGATATTGGTGTCAATTCCATACCCTAAAAGGGTTAGTGTAATTGTTGTTGATATGGCAATCAACCTTCAGGCCGGCAGGCTAGTTTATCTCCGTGTCTGTCACTATAGTTTGTTACTCTATCATTTTATTTTATTATTCTACACTGCATTATGTATATATTATATATCACACGCAGTCATTTGTTCAGTTATTGGATAAATACTGCGCCAAGTAACAAAAGGGGGAAAAAGCATCCATTTCAAGTCTTGTCGGAAGCTATGCTTATATTTTATTAAGTCTAATAATCTAGTTGCAGTTTTGAGAGGTATTCTATGATACCGAAAATCGGAAAGCCAAAAAGATGGTTCAGGTTGAGGAAGGGTGCTACAGCTCAGGAGGGTGTTTTCTGGTAGGTCCGTGGACTTAAGTTGTAACGCTTGCTCCTGCCCCCTTTTATTGTACTCGTATATAAAAGTATTTAAAGTTAATACATCGCCCTATCAAGCGCTGCATCAATTTGACGCGTGAACAGGCGATTAGAAATTCGACTCGCTCTGCGCAACGTAGCGCTAAATGAAGGACGGTGTCGTTCCCTTTCCATTAGAAGCAAGGGCAAGTGTATAGATAACGCAGCAAGAAAAGGTATAAAACGATACGACATTGCTATTCCGACATATAGAGATTTTCCCTCTCAAATGCTCCTCTCTTTTCCTACCTGCACGTTCCGGCCTGACAGGTCAAACTGTCTAACAGAAAAAACCCACAACCCTTATACGACTAGGCCCCTAGGGAGATGACAGGTTGAACTGTCAGCCCGACGAATCTTAAACCTCTCCATAGTTCATTTGACCAAACCGCTTCCAGTTATTCACACCCGTATAATTTCTAAGCGCAAATCCTGGCGTTTCAATCAGGGAAATACATCGAATAACCTAATTTCCTGCTCCCCGGCTAACAAGCGAACGTCTTCCACCTGCTGGATTTGAAGTCGAGCCTCGCCTCAGTTCTGCTCAGGTTGGGTAAGGTAGCAGCGGGCCCCGATTCAGGAGTTAAACACTAACGCCGGCTCCAGGTAACCTTTCAACGTAGCTAATTGCAAAGGCAAATTACAGCCGAAAACTGTCAAAAACTCAGCGCCGAAGGTCAAAATTCAACGTGAACAAAGGAGTTACTATAACCATTTTCCCAAGCAACGTGCGTGCCGGCGTACGAGTCAAACAACCTACGCGGCTCATTTCCAGAGTAATCGGCGTGCGTCCTAGTGGACCGTCTACGACGAGCCCGCAGCACGCCCGTGCATCGTGGGTTGCAGCACGAGCCAGAAAGCCAGACCCAGTTCCAGAAACACTTATGAATTAAATAATGTACAATGCAGTTATTTCATATTAATCTATGTATATAGCTAAAAACCTTATATTTATTCTGGTAAGTATCTGCGGTTTTTACTAATCGCACATATATTTGAGTGAACGTATTTCTCCGATTTGTGCTTTACCGGAGGTGTAAATTTTAACGCCCTTAGTAAGGGGGTGAAACGTATTCCGGAACGCACTTCATATAGATTTTTTTTGTTATAACGTCACATGTCGCCCTTCGTAGGTATGTAAAAATTACGTAACGTCACAAAGTATCTTGGAGCAGCGGTGACTCGCCTTTGAATATAAATCGGGGTCCGAATCCGTGCGGTGTGGGCCAGTTTTGCTGAAGGAAAAGAGGGCTCTAGGTATCTGCTTTACAGGATATACGGGTTCCACGTGCCCAACCGGTAAGCCTTTTCTGGGTACATTTGGCTGGATCTAAGCCCCAAGGGAAATAGCTTAGGGGCTATGTGTTCCTCCAGGTGAGCTGCACTCAAAAGTCGCTGGACTCAGGTATCTTCAGACCATTTTTCCCTTATACTCATCTCGGTCTCTATCATCTGGACTTTCGCCTAAGGGAATTTAAGTAAGAATGCGCAGTGGCTAACCGCTAGCAAAATCGAGTATCACTGGGCCGTTGCTCATATCAAAAGCGTTTTCTCGCTCGATGTGAAGCGTCATTTATAAATTAGGTTAGTAGCATTAAAATGTTAGTATATTAATTATATAAAAATTTAATTTGTACAAACACTAGTGGTTTGGTAAACAGCATATTTTCGGCAAACTTTCTTGGGTTAGTCTCTGTTTTCAAGGCCAATGAAGACGACAGTTTAACTGTCGAAATACGTACTTAGCAATTGTTAAATATTTGTGTGCTTATGGTTTTTTAAGAAATTGTGTCATACATGTATACAGAGTGTCTGTAAAATATTGTCTAATAAAGAGGTTTATAAATTATGTCGCTCTTTAAACATTGTGGAATGTTTAATAAACGTTTTCGACATCTGTCTTACTAGCCAATCAATTTTTGTAGGATTTTGTAGCATTGTTATAAAAATTTTGATTGGATTAATTCAACTGCAATGCGATATTCACAGGAACAGAAAACCTCCATTATTATAGGGTATTACCAAAACGATGTGTTTGAAAAGGAATCCTAGAATGATTCGGTCGGTGCTTGCAGAAAAAAAATTATGGCCAGATTTATTGATAATAACATCGAGGTAGCATCTTTCAATCGACACGTCCAGCGTACTGTAGAGATCGGTAGGCCTGCGATCGATGATGAATTAGAGAACAATTTGAGAGAACCGATAGAGCAATGTGTAAAACAGTGAGTAGACTTATATTACACGCAAATGTACCAGTAAGCACTTTTCATAAAATTACTTCGGTACATGAATGGTGACCTACTGATTTTCAAAACCGTGTAGAATACTGTCAACGATTCGGAAATAATTTGAATGATAACCACTTTAGTTCTTTTAGAACATGTTTCTGAGTATGCTACTACCTAAAACTACAGGATTTGGAGTATGGAAAATCTTCACGCATTCGAAGAAACACCGTTACATCCAGTGAAACTCGTTTCTCGCGGACGAGGTATCGCTCCAATATTCCTTCACGTTACGATCAATGCAGTTAGATACAGAGAACAAATACTAGAAGTATATATTAAAACAGTTAGAGAACAAAGATAAGCGGTTTGCTTATTTTCAACACGATGGAGCAGCAGCACATACTGCTTGAGAAAACCTTGAACCAATTTTACGGGAACCGCTTCATAAGGACTACATCCAGATTTTCCCGCACGTTTTTAGATTGAACACCGTTGGATTTTGCTATCTTTGGATGTATGGAAAACATAGTTTGCCAACGCAGACTTCACATATAGGAAGAACTTATGGAGGAAATAAGAAATTGCTGCAACGGAATTGATGAGCATATGTTATAGAACATTTTCGAGAATAACCGTAAGACAGTGGAAAAGTACCTTGAAGATAATGGTTGTTGTAGCGCTAATCCTAATAAATTTATAATTTGATCCTTTAGAAAAAAAATATGTTTGTGAATTATGTTGGTTAACTTAAAGGTTTCAAATATAACCCTACAGAATCACAAAAAAATTTTTTAGTGTTATGTTGGTTAATCTTAAATTAATTTTCATCGATTATGAAGCAATGCTCTAACCAAATTGCTCATTATATGTACCTTCAAAACCCTCTTAACCAGAATTTTTTATAGATACTTTGTAAAGAAGTCGACTTAAACGTGGAAGTCCACTATAAAAATATGAGTATTAGCATCACTACTTGAAGCAGCCATAAACGCTATAGATGTAATGGAAAATAATAAAACTAAGTAGAAGCCATTATAGCTTACAGAAGACGTCTAAAAATGAATAAAAGAAAAAAATGTTGCAAGCTTGGTTAGCAATGAAGAAAGATATAGGACGATAATGGTATAAAACAATGAATACAATACAAAAACAGAAGGAGAATTAAAAATAAGTCAAGAGCCAGTGCTGAGAACATAAATGTGTTCAGATTGAAAGTTTGATGGGCTAATCACAATAAAGATAAGTATGGAAAACGATTAATAGCATAAAACTTAACGAGAGTAACCGAACTGACTAGCTAATAGGCGTAAATAAGTGTGAAGAACAGTCTACAAGATTATTAACTTTAACAAGGAATAGAGGTACCATCGCCGATGATGTGACAGACTAAAAAATACGCAATGCAAAGTAAAAATAAGTAGTAGACCAGGAGATACACCAATGACGTTAATCATATAGAAAATTTTCAGATGACCTACTAAATAAACGTTGTAGTTTAGGCAGGATACTACAACAATAGGGAATATCCTATATTCCAATAAACTGAATCCTCTATATCCAGCTACTAACTTAAGTTACCTTCACAAAGCCACAAGATAGATCAGAGCCAAGATCTGTAAAGTTCTGGAATTAATGGAGTCAATGCTATAATATTTGTTAGTAAGTCTAGGTGCAAAATAAATAGTGTATGTTACTTACAGCAAATGCATTTACAAATTAAAAAAATGTTCTCGAGACTGAAGCTGCAAGCGATTCCAAACCTCAATAGAGCTGCAACTCAACATGTGGCTTATGAGGTTCTCGGAACGACCGTCCAAACCGAGCACTTTCATATACACATTTCAGTTTCAAATTAAAGCACAAATCGTTAAAACTCCTCACTACACAAATAATTAAAACCCCTCACCTTATTCAAATTGTATGGTTAATGGCAGCTGGTTTTTACCTTAAAATGTTTGAATTTGAGTTTTCTGGAGGTGTTGGTATCGGAAACGAAAATAAAACGTTTTACACTAATATAGGCTGCGAAACCAAAGTTTTTGATGCGTCGTCCACTGACTCGAAAGGCACCTTCACTGCTCAGAGCTTACGCCGGCGAGTACTAAAACTCTGTCGGTCTTTGAAGCCAATTTCGGCTCAACTGCTCTAAAGTAAGACTAACACACGCCGGGGCTATTTATGTTTACCTTTGCGAACGCAGGAGGCTGCATGTTTTCCTTCGTCACTTCTTCGGAGGATTTCAGGCTAGCACATGGAAGAGGAGGAAAAATTATGCATTCGAGTGGCAGGCGGCTTTGTAGGAAGCCGGTTTTACAGCCTGACGCTGCTACTGATCTAGATTCAAACGAGTTCGAAAAATGGGCTAGGAAATGTTTACTTATTAGGGAAATATTTGTAAGTCTGTCGCCATGATGTTCCATGCACTCTGCCATTCAAAGATCGAGGTGTTAATAAGTAATGAAAAACTTTCAAATTGTCGTAGTCATTTTCCGTGCACTCTGTGACTTGAAAGTGACGGTATTAATAAAATCCCTGGACTGGAGTTTTCTGTGGGAAGGACGACCCGAGAAATAAGAAAAGTTTTACGTCAGGCCAGGGTTCTTAGGCAGATTGACTTTTCAGAAGAAAGCTAGGATTAAAAATTACTAGGGTGTGTTTCTTAGCATGAAACAACTTATGTGACTGCCCCAGGTTCTAGTTATGCTGGATATTGGAGTTCTCGGGTTTTGGACTGCTGGCTCTTTTCTTAGCTGGATTAAGCAAAACTGGGGGCGGCTGGTGGAGCCTTAAACCCTCCAGGCCCTAAGCTTGGAGTTTGGAAGCGAAGATAGAAAAGGCTAAGACTGTCATGACATCGATATTTTATGCTCCGTTACGTTTTCCTCCGCTTTGCTCAGATGGTGGAACCTAAGTGGTTCAAACAAAGCATTGCAAGAACTGGTGCGTTGTCGGGCTGCACCTAAATTACCTGGAACGATCATTTAATTACGCACTTAACGCACTTCTAATCCAACTTGTAGGGAATAGTAATGCCTTTTCAAAAATATAACCGAAAAAGATCCATATTTTTATAGGACCATCAGCATTAACATTAGTATAGGTCGTTTGTGTGGGAAAACAGTATAGGTGACAAAATGAGCTTGTTTCTGGCGCGTAGATAATATTTGTACCACAGAAATTGATGGAAAAGAAAATCGCTAATGTAGCCAGGCATCCATATGGAATGGAAACCTAAACGAAGCGTACGACCCTATTCTAAGGAAATAGTATATTGTATGTTAAGAGCTGAAAGTGCATTCTTGCGCTTGCGCATGAATATTGCTGGTTGAGACGAAGTCGAACCAGCAATCATGCAAAAGCGGCAAGCGCACTTTTAGCTCGAAATATACATACTATTTTTTCGACGACTGAGCATATTATTAAAGGAAAATATGAAATTTCATTTTATCGCAAAAATTAATTGACAATCAAGTTAACATTACTTGCGCAGTCTATGACATGTGACGCGATTATTTCCACAAATGACGGGCGTTGTCAAGGAAACATTCGGACGTGGCTACCTATTTTGTTCACGCGGAAACCCAAAACGCTCGGCGAGCGGCAAAAAGATGAAAACGCACGCTCAGCGGCAAACGTCAACTTTCTGTTGTCAAATGACAGTGAGAAAAATCTACTTTCGATGTCAGTCGTCGAAAAAATATGGAAAGTAGTATTACTACTAAATCTAGATCATCAACTTGTGGCTATTATTATAGAGCTATACTTAAACAAGTAACGTATCGTATATCAGAGTGGGAAAATACTTATCAAGACCAACTACGAGGAGTGTTCAAATATTAATTATAATTTGAATTGCGCGCTAAAAGACATGCACAGAAGTTGTATACATTAATTAATGCTCTGGAGAAAGTCCTAACTTCATTCAGTCGTTAAGTCGTCACAATTTATTTTCATTCAATTGCAAGCATGAGTGAAGTGATAGTGCATTCAAGGGTCGAACAACGCATTATCAGTAAATTTCTTATCAACGAAGATATCACACAGTAAGAAATTTGTGTAAGAGTTAAAAGACAGTTTGATGCTCAATCATTATCAGTCATAAGCGTTTATAAAAGGAGCAAAGCGTTTAAAGATGGCTGCAAAGGTGCCGAGAATGAACCGCATTCTCTCCGTCCAAAAACATTGACAACCGAAGAGCAGTTATTTGAAACGATCGTCGAATAACAGTAAAGGATATTCGTTCTGAATTAAATATCAGGAGTAGTAACTGAAAAAAAAAACGCTAGTTTTATGTGTCTTACAGATAATGCGCGTCCCCATTTCGCTATTCACACTATGACTACGATTCAAAAATTGAAACCGACCATGATGCCCTAGTTACCATACATTTCGGACTTTGCTGCATCAGTTATCTATTCGTTTGGCTTTGGACCCTTAAAAGAGTTTCTATGAGAAAAAAATATCTCGTTTAATGAAAAAGTCACCGAAATTGTTCGGGAATGGGTGTAACCGCAGCCAAAAGAATTTTTTTCTCCTGGAATACAGAAACTTCCGGAAAGATGGCACCAATTTATTCAAAGGGAGGGAGACTGAGTGGAAAAATGACGTAATATACATTAGAGTCCTTGTGTTTGTTTTTGAATAAATATTAAATTATAATTTATATTTGAACGCTCCTCGTATTAGTATAAAAGGGCTATATCATGGGTGAAGCGTGCCACCATTTAATGCGTACGAGGAACTTTTTTGAAGTTGCTGAGGCCTAAGCGGTAAGCGGTACTGGATGAGAACGCCTTTGACCTGAAATTCATGATCAGCCTATATGTAGAAGTTAAAAGTTAACCTCAAGGAAATGTAGAACTTAATGGTAAATAGTGAAGAGATATAGGCTAGGAATCTAAATATTTGGATGCTACTGTCAAGAAAGTAGACAATTTGACGAGATAGAGAGGTTCGGAGAAAGAAACTGGACAGGCAACATCTAGCTGTTGATATTACATATTAATGTGATATATGCTATGAAATATCAAGTTCAACGTAGATACGTATATATCTTAGACCAATTTGATAGTGATGAAGTACTGGAGTACTAGAGTATTGTAGTTGTTGAAATTGCCATTGGCCAGTGGTCAAGGTTTCAGCCGAAACTGTATTAATACGTTTTATGTCGACGTGTCTG
This sequence comes from Agriotes lineatus, assembly GCA_940337035.1. Taxonomy (NCBI): domain Eukaryota; kingdom Metazoa; phylum Arthropoda; class Insecta; order Coleoptera; family Elateridae; genus Agriotes; species Agriotes lineatus. The sequence continues at coordinate 13,928,610 of OW679200.1, forward strand.
TTTATAATTATCCTTAAGTCAACCTTGCATCTTTAGATATCCTTAAGTCTTATATTTGATAGATTAATGGAACATGTAAGTGCAATAATTGAATAAGATAAACTAGGTATCATACACTCTGTACCGAATTAAATGTACGAGACTAAGACAATATTTCCTACAGCACTGAAATTCAAATGGGATGTTCAAAGTAGTAGTATTTTGTAGGTACGTATTCATTTAGCACGATTTTAATTAAGTAGACATAAGCACATTGTCCTGGCAGCTGAGGAGGTAGTCTGCAATGATGTCCAAATAGAGCTCGCAATGCTATAAATATTTTAAAGTATTATTAAATCATATTCTCAGTACAATAAAACAGAATTACATGAAGTACCTCCTGAAATGATATTTAATTCCTGCAGAGACAGCGGAAGGCGAAACAAAAACGGATTTCAATTAAAGTTAGGAAAAGCAATTATTCATTTTACGATGAAATAACTCCCATCTTAAACTCTGCGTTCTTATTAAGATATGATTTATGTTTTCTTTTTTTAATTATCTTAATGAAATAAAGAAAGCAAATTATGATTAATTTAATTGCTTATTTTGATAACTCCGCTGCACGGGTAAGTACTCTGACGACTCTACTCCATTTTGCCATTCGTCTGCTTACCAAATATTTTATATCTTGCGAGATTGGTGGAAATGGTTTTAATTAATATCCTCCATCTCACTTCCTCGATACGTCCGTGTTGTCTTATATTGCGGTCTTAGGTAAAGTCGTCGAGAGCAGATATTGGACAAACAATTCCCAGCTAGAGTAAATCTCGAGTTCTGTGCGGCAACTTACGAATTTAATACGAAATTTCGTTGCTACACACGAAAATATCCACAGCGAGCTGAATTGCAGTTCGCAATCATGCCCGCTGACGTTCATAACCCTTGCAGCTCCAGCAAATTTTCAAAATTCCTACTGTAAGGAGCGGGAATTTCCAGACATGGCGTGCAGCAGGAAACGGGATTATGTAAGTTGGCACCGAATTAGACGGCACTAGCTCGTAATGCAGTCTCTGTCTCTTGGAATTATTCATTGGGCATCTAATGAACCAGGTGTCGGCTGGCACAAACCTCTTACTGTGTAACTTACGAGGGAATTGAAATCATTTAGCCGCTCAGGAAGTTTCGTGCCTGTGTCACAAGCAATCCTAATGCTTTTAAATAAATTTGACGAAATCAAGAACACGGTGCTGCGTATTAATGCCGAGGTGCTGATTTTGCGAACTGGTTGGATCGAATCTGCTGAATTACTCGGAATGACATGGCATTTCTGCCTCGCCATTGGATATTTCGTTTCGAATTAAGCGAGTTTCAAACTTTAATTAAGAAAGAGGTTTCAAAGTATTATAAAATATCTAAGCTAATGCCGTAATGCGTAATTACATTTGTGCAGCTAATTTAAAATTTACACCATTCCACGTGGGTCATTAGCCCGTAATTCGATCTAAAATATAAAAGCCTCCGTTTATTAGGGGAAGTGAGCCTTACTTGCAGATCGTGCAACTCTTCCCTGTATAAAAGTTCCTTGACCTGACAATTTGCTTGATAGGATATGTTGTGCATTCTTAAAGCTTGCACGAATCAAATGATTTAGACTTTTCGTATTGACTAGATAGTAAGAATTTTTACAGATCTGCTACGCGGGGAATTTCTGTACACAAAAAATATATCGATATTAAAAATTCAATAATTTACAACACGGCGGTGGGGTAGCAAATTTTTGCCAGCTAGTTCATGAGCAGGATTGGGGGGTTGTCCGGAAGCTCCACTGGTTCGAGACGGTCCAAACCAGAAAACCTACAGATGTCAGTGTAAGTTCCTAAACCACTTAGCCGTTTCATAAAATAATAATGGAAGAAAATACCAGAGGTAAAATTGACGTAATTGTTTATTTACAGTATGTACACTTATAAACTCTGCACCATACTCAAAGAATGCAAAACAAATCTGTGATAGGATACTTGTTTGTAGTTGGAGTTGTTGATTTAATTTAGTTTTGATTATAAGGTATACAAGACTGTAGTTTTTAATAAATTTTAAGTGATAAACAAAACTCTAAAATGTTAACTCGCACTTCGCTCGAGTACACGTATCTCAACTATGAGAAGATAGGTAGTGACTTAAAAATCAGGTACAGCGATATCGAAAGGGAGTCTCATCAAATCGCTTCAAAGCGAATGGTACAGTTGCGGCCAAAGAAAAATGGGACAGTTACGTCTATTTTCGCGGTTATTCCACCTTTCGTCGTATTATTTTTAATTTGGAAGTGTTGCCAGATGTCAAATATTCAATGTTGCAATATGACATATTAATAGACAAAATTCAAGCAGCTAGAATTAGAAAAGTTTAAAACTGCTTAAGAAGATAATTATGTCAAATACTATAGGAAAAGCATGATTTTTTGTTGTATGAATAAAAAATCATTTGTTCGCAATATATAGTTTAAAACTTAATTAAACGTTTCGCTAGTAGTATTAGCTTCTTCAGTAATAATTTGTTACATTGTATAAAGCGTTAAAATTTGCAAAGCTGAAATAGGAAAAAACACATTAGATAAGCAAACACATAAGTGTTCGCATTAGATAAGCGATCTGTAGTATTTATTTCGTACTGTTACGCATCTTTTCACTATAACGTCTGTGGCTGCGCAGCTTGTATTTCCCGCGCTAACACCACGCCTCCTTTCTTGGCCTCGCGTAGATAAGTCTTAAGAATTGTCATTTGTTTGGAGACGCGTTATTTCCATCCTCATTTAGCGAAATGACAGGAGGTCGGTGTAGCAGATAGAACTTTGGGCTGCCGTTAGTTATGGTTGTGTTAATGTGAGCCCACACTCTTGAAGTGGTTTTATAGTCCCCGAATTTCAATATGAGAGAAGTTTAATTCCCACGCCGCCGGTTGCGGAATTTTCATGATACCGCATGTTTCGCACACTGCCTGGTGATGTTGGTTACCATAACACCCTACTGCCTGGAATTGTGTCCAGGGTGAGTAACGTACGATTCTAAATGTCTTGTAATTCTTGTATGCTGTCCTGGACCTCTTCCTCCCTTATAGCGCCTTGTGTCGGAGGGCCGATTTGGGGCTTTACCTACAGTTGGTTATCGCTTTTACAGGCGGCCGTGTCTTGCGATTCTTAGCTAGTATTTTTCTGGATCTTCGAAGCCGCTTTGATACCTGCTGCATACGCTATTAGAGTACATGAACGGACCCGACACGGAAGTTTTCCTCCTGGTCTAAAATTTGCCCCGCCCGGCCGTCGTGTTGTGAATCTGTCCGAGCCACCAGCTTTCGGAAACACGAATTTGGACCAAACGCTTCTGTAAATTGTTGCTTCGTAGGGCCTTGAGTTCCCTCTGGAATCGCACATTGCGTTTCCTCCGAAACCAAGCATCCCCGGAACACCTGCTGTAATTTAGCCTGCCCATCAATTTATTTAGTGTGTGCAATAATACTATTGCTAAACCTGTGTATGAAACTGTAAATATTACTTATTTGTCAGAGGTACCTCATATGCATATCGCTAATAGTAAAAAAATATTTGTGACAACCTACAAATCTGATTTTGAAACTGTGATATACAGGGTGCCCGGATTTCGTAGGAACAACATGGGTAACTTTGTATATGAAGAGATAGAGAGATGGTTAAATTAGCAAAAAGATGCAGGTTTGAGAGCTCACTAAGAATCCATCTTCAAATTTTACTTGTCATGGCCCACTTGTCTAAAATTAAAAAAAAGGAAATCTCCTCATTTCTTTATATGCCGTAACTTTTTTGTTACTTAAGATATTGAGATGCGATTTAAATAATTTGCATGGTAATTTAAATACATTTATTGGCACTTAATAAAACCAATTTTATTTGTGCAAATTTTTGGTAATCTAACCTAACCTCAAAATTTTAGATTGGTACCGTGCAATTTTTTTGGACCTTTTAAGAAAGGATTTTTTCTGAATGGATCTGCGGATACCTTTGGATACCAGTTCTTCGCTGAGCCGGCTGTGCCAGCGGGATCGACGGATATCGATGATAGAGATCTAATACTCTGGATTCCCTAAATAGGCTATGCACTTTCACTGTAATTTTGTTTCTTGTGAACACCTGCTGTACCTGCTCCATGAAGCGTCCCTTGCAAATTGTTAGGCCCTCATTCTAACTGAGAGTAAGCTATTCTTGGTGAATCATTTGTGTATTAGTCATGTGGTAATTGGACCTTTACCTTCCTGCGAAATAATTTTCTGCAACATTGTCCCATGAAAGTCTCTCGCGGTAAGCATAATTCCTGCACGTCTGCCCGAACAAACGTCGCTTCTTGCACAATGTTTGACAGAGGAATATCTGGGTCATATTAAGTTGTCTTCACACTTGGCTCCCTCTGGGAACACCGTAAAAAATCGCTCCATAAAGCAGTACGTACAACTATCTTGCATAATTCAGCGGTTTGTTTGTGCCCACAAAGGCATAATTGTCATCTCTAAATTTGCACAAAAATTAACAAAGGATTGTGGGGATAAGCTCGCACAGATTAACGTAATTTCATCATACGCTGTTGCGTTATCACATAGGAAATCTGCTGGGCATTTTCGATTTTATTTTAACAGCTTTGCAAGCCGGCTAACGTGCGTTTTTTTGTCATCACTATTACTGTAATGTTTGCCTAGTATTCCAGATGTTAATTTTTAGTAATTGCATTATCAATTGTGATATTATTGTATATGAATTTCGAGCGTTGTGTATCATTTTAGCCATTTATTGTTTGCCGGCGACAGAAATTTTAATTTGCAGTTTTGTGTAATGTTTCGAATTGTAATAACAATTATATCAATTGTTGACTCTTATTTGGCTGAACTTCAAACTACCTTAATTATTATTTATTGCTGTAGAACATCAGGTTTTACCTGAGTTGCTTTATTAATATTGCTTCTTAGCTATGATTGTTTATTACCATTTCTGGGCATGAGCCTCTTGTAATTTCAGTAAGCTTTTTAATTGTGACACTGTTGGTGAATACTAAATTCTACTTACTGCTACTGGTACATTTTCTCTTGTTTATTTATACTGCGACACTTCACAAACCCACACGTGTTCTTTTGAGATTTAGGCTGCAGTAAGAGGCATCCAAGGTGGGCGGCGATTTGATCTGGTAGCACCAATAATAAAAGAAAGAATAGAAAACACCGTAACCGTCACAGACGAACACAAGGGTTTAGAAGGGGTAGATTATGCACAGACACCATCTTTGTAATACATCAAATCATTAGAGTACCTATAATAAACCAGCATTAATGTATATTGTAGATCTGCAGAAAGCCTTTGATGCAATATTACTGAAAAACGTATTACAGATACTAAAACAAACAGAGGTGGCAAAAGAAATAATAAAATTAGTATAAGATATTGCACTGGCTACCCTCTCCTCTTGTTGTGCCTTTAAATATGCAAACTTTTAAATATTGACGTTAATTAGGTATTTTAAATTATTAATTGCCCTCCTTGAATAATATTGTCAATTATTTTTTTATGATAGCGCTTAAAACTCTTGCAGAGGTGGGATCTGTTATCTAGTTACTTGATACTAAAAATTGATCTTCCAATATTTTAAAACCTCATTCAAATCGAAAATCACATCTGCATGTTAACTAAACGTCAAAAATAATTTTCAAATTTAAATGACAAATGCCCAATCCTTAGAATGGTGCATTATAATATTTAACAACACAGTAAGTTTTTATTTGATAATCAATTTTACCTAATTAACGTCTTTAGTTACTTTCTAATTAGTATACTCTAAGAAATCACCCACATTGTATCGTTCTTACACAACCTCCAAAACAGCAACCTATATTTGAGATCTACAACTAGACCCCTTCAAGCTCCTCACTGCAATGCACCGCTCAACGACAGTCAATCGTTCCAGCTGCTTAGCCTCAGCAAACCTCAAACTCCCATAAGCAATCTGCAAATCTGGATCTTCACCTGCCACAGTCCACTGCTACCTGGAACGCTTCTTCCCTCTCGGATGTTACCTCTTTGGAAGCTCCACTCAACAACACATATCCTGGTGTAATTCCATTTTACTCCAGTCACTTGTCAAAACAATATGCAAAATAAAGCTGACCCAATATGCTTCTTTAGTACTTTACTTGTATGTAATAATTCTTCTATCCATTAGTTTCGCCTACTATTTAATCTTCTTTAGTGAATTCTTGTTCTTTTAACATTTCATTTTCTTATCACCACATAGATTTAGTTTATCTACCCTGTTTATCCCAACCATAAATATAGAAATAAACAGGGTTATCTTCCATATTTTTAACGATACCAAAATTAGTTAATACATTTTTTTCAGTTTGTTATTTATACTCTCGCTAAACACCCCATATCATTATTGATGCCTTCCAGTTTATATTCTTATTTGATATTCTCCTACTTAATTCTAGCCTTATTAGAATTTTGCACTTGTCATTGATTCATAAACCGTATTTTTAATATTTTATTTATTTAGAATCCACCTGTAACCTTCCAATAGCTATCTTTCAAATAATAATCTGCCTTATC
>OW679200.1:13935307-14017317 GCA_940337035.1 Agriotes lineatus
CTTAAAATATTTCGCGTACCCCCAAGGGGTACGCGTACCACACTTTGAGAACCACTGCGTTAGTTAATAAATACGGTAAGAAATAGCGCACTGCTACTTAGCGAGGATTGTCAGTCAATTTTCTTGGCAAACAGCTTATGTATCGTGTATGAAAGCTACTTCCTTTTGCAGTCTGCTCCTATCCGCACTTCAAGCAGTTTGTGACACTTTAAACCAAGCATCGGAATTGCACTGAAACTTAAAATTAATTTCCCATCTGCAGGCACTATGTTTCTCTATTTGCCCCGGAGCGAGCAAATTCCAGCCAACCGTCGACACTAGAAAGAACGATGTATATTTTTAATTTAAGATCTTAGCTCGCGTTAATGTCATAGTTCACTTGAAATGGCCGCAGACATCGAGACATCACGAACCGATGTTTTTTCGATATTCAATTTTCCCCGGATTAATTTAGCTACCTACGTCACGCGAGCAAATCAAGGAATTACCAAAAACCAATATGAGTGACAGCAGCTCGTGCCATTCGTGTACTCACGCGGTCCGTAATGTTTGCATCCCGTGGGACAAGACGGACGAACGGTAAGCGGTAAAAACAGACGCATTAATATTTCATACTACACTAATTAACGCTTTACGCCATCGAAAAATGCTTTTTTTAACTCGGCGCAGAGGAACAAGTTAGCTGATTACCTTCTGTTGATTTAGGCATCAGAGCAGCGTTTCTAATAAAATAATTAATTAGTTCCTATTAGGTTACCGAGTGAACATAACATGATAACCGTTATGTAAAACACTCCCAGCAAAATTGCTCGAGTTTAACGATCCAGAGTATCCTGTAGTTCATCCGCGTCTGAAGCTAAAAGCTATCCCTGATACGATTAGGTGCCTACTTCCCGTAACGAGATCAGGCTTCAGAAATAATTGTCACACGATATCTTGCTGCAACCGTTCATTAATGTGTTTTGGAATGGCCGTTTTTGTTTGCAATTGCCCAAATTAAGAGCAGTTTCATATTCCCCGCGTTCATCTTCCGCCAAATCCCTGACTAAGAACTGTCACATTCGGTTTATACCTCGCTCGCTTGGATGTTGCCTTATCAGATTGGTGGTCGATTAAATACAGAGGTCACCCTTGCCATTACGAGGATACAGTCAGAATGATGACTCTGCGACAGGAATTAATGCGGTACAGCGCTCTGGTCGCGCCTCATTGGGCTAACTAATTTGTTCCTGTATTAAAACTAAATGTTGAGATAGAATATTAGACCCTAATTTGATACTGCTTAGTGGTTATTTCGATGCTATTAATTTTGTTTTATATAGCAGCTGCGCTTCAACTTTAGAAAAGAGGAACAAACATTGCAAAGTGAAAAAATAAAGGGTGCTACATGTGCCATTAGTAGTGCTAACTGTCCCTCCTGCCAGACGATTTCTTGTTGGTATGTGGTTTGTTGCGATTACTTCTGGAAATTGATCTTTTTTGTGGTTCTGTAATTACAGCAACATATATGATTGGAAAAATTGCCACATGTTCAACGTGAAGTAACGTATTTAGGATTTCAATGAGGTTGTGAATAATGAGCGCACATTTAAAACGTGGTAGTACATTAGTACAGCTGAAAATCTATTTACTACCTGTAGCAGAACAAAAGGTGTTAAGCTGTAACTGTAGGTGTTCACTTATAATAGACCACTGTCAAAAAAATACATCATTCTAAGAACAACTTCACTTATTAAAGTCAAATGGATAAACCCTATAAGGTTGATTATCATTGATTGTTAGGCGCCACCATGGTGTTTGAAATCATTAGCCAAGAGGTATGCTGATATAGTCCCAGTACGAACGAACTAGCTCTGTACAACGATAAGATGGGACGGTGCTGCGGGATTTAGACTTTACCTTATATTTGTGTACTTTTGAAATGTCTAACCTCAAAATAAGCGCGCTGCACAGCGCTTTAGAAATGAAAATCAAACAGTCATTTAAAACCTCTATCCAAATGACCTTTATAATAGTACAGATGTTTGTTCCTGAATGTCAGGACCGAAACCAAAACGCGTTTCAATTCTTCAAAAATGGTTTTCACTGTAATATCACGCGCATTCAACAGCTGCTGTTGTATGCACAACAAATTTCGCAAGATAAACAATTTTAAGCCAGTTGGCAAAGAGCACTGTTTAATATAAAGATATGCCTCTTACTCGAATGCCATGCAATGAACTGAACCCTGTTGGTACGGCAAATCTTTTATTCACCAATATAACAAAGCCACAAGATAGCCCAGAGCCAAATTACATAACGAGATTTGAAGGGGATAAATTGGTGTCCATCGTAGAAACATGATTTATTCTTAAATGTTCGGTACCAAATAAATAGCGTGTTTTACCCAAACCATATACATTTTCAATTAAAATAAATGAAAAATCCTTTTCGTGGGCCGGAAGTTACAAGCTTCTGCAATTGTAAACGCCTACGAAGCTGCAACACAACGGACATCTTTTTGCGAGGTGCTCTGAGCGGCCGCCAACAGCGCTGGTCTCGCTTCGCTTGTAAACACGACAGGCTGAAGACACATGGTCAATGGACGCTAAGTGTCACCTTAAAGCAATTTTTCGGCTTGGAGTAGAGATCTACGCGTGAGTGAGTATTCACTCACGTTCACGGACGTTTTACGCTTGCTTTAAACATTCACCCCCATTCATGCTCCCGCAGATGTCCACTTACGTTCACAGCGTGACACTCCTCGCAAACAACTTTTTTCTGCAACCGTCTTGAAAGTCTTTACCATTAAAGTATCAAAATCTGTCAGGGAGTTTCTCTTACTGTTATATGTTGTCCGGGGACGGTAGCTCAGTGATCTAAGGTCGCGAGTTCGGTCTCTGGTCCCGGTAAGGTTTGTTATAAATAAAAAACAATGCGAATGAAAACCTCTACAGAACTCCATCATTTGGAAGTGACGTAAAGCCGTGGATCCCATCTTACTACGACGTGTAGCATGTAAAAGGTTCTTTTCTAGGGTTGTAACTCCTTAGTCTCGGCAAAATTCTAAGTAGGACTTTGACTATATGATACAGTAGTCGTTGTCTAAGGTACCTGGTACCCTGCGTGCCTAGACCTTGTCCATTAACAAACAAACTAACAACAAACAACTGGTATATGTTGCTAAGCAATCTAGTCCTTAGGTTTAAAGAAACTTTTTTTAAATCAGCAGTGTAGAACGTTGCAATTATTATTAAAATAAGAGAAATAGGCCATGCTTTAAGTGTTTAAATCCATTATCTAACGACTTTTTGTAGGTCGTGAGGTGATAGAAAATATTAATGTAACCTAGAAGAATAGGTTAAAAAATGTTTACATTTCACGATTTCCTCATTTAAAAACATAATGTGCCTTTCGGCACTGGAAATGTTAAACTTCAATGGCTTAGTATACAAATAACTACTACTTTTCAGGAACTAAAGGGAAGTTCTATTTGGTGGCCTATGAATGCAGTTGTACCAATGCTTTATAAATGAGACGTGTCGAATTAAGGGTGACCTGATTTTTTTATTAGACGATCTGTATTTCAATAAAATGTTGCAAATTAAAAAAATTTATGTTTGGTACTTTTCTTGGTTGAAGAAAAAATCGTTGCTATTTAGAATGCAAACGGGAAGCTCGCTTTGGAAATTTTCACTCACGTCCACGGCCCCATTTTTAAACACGTTCACACTCACGTTCACGACGAGGTTCGCCGTGATCCAATTGTGTTTACGTCACGCTCCCATTCCCTAGCTTGGAGCTTGTGCCGGCAGAACGCTGAAACTGACCGCATTTGATTTTTAATTCGGCCCAGTAGCTGGCTTCTCGAACGCAGACACAATTCTTCTTTACGGTAAGTTTAACAGACTCCCTGAAAAGATTTCGTGGAAAAAATTTGTTATGCGAGAGCTTACCCTAACGTCGCTGAAATTGGCTGTCTTCTGAGCCGATTTATACTTGCCTTTCTGGTCGTCGTGATCTGCGTGTTTTACCGAGGCTTTTGCGCCTACTTTAGAGCACCTGATGATAGTACCTGGGGGGCGAATTATGCATTCGAGCGGTGGGCAGCTCTACAGGAGCTCGATTTGACAACCTGGCGCTATTATCGATTTAGTTCGACAAGAAATCAGAAAGCGGGCTAGAAAATGTTATCAGACGAATTCTTGAAGCCCGTCGACACGATTTTTCGTGCGCTCTAAGACTTAAAGATAGAAGTTTTGATTATTAATTCATCGGTTTTTATCCTATCAACACAATCTTTCGTGCGCTCTGAGGCTTACCCCCGTAGGTATTAAGAGAAAGGTCTTTAAACCTGTCGAAACAACCTACTATGATCTCTGCGACTAATAAATCGAGGTGTTAATTAGTCGAACCTGTCGACAAAATCTCCCGTGCGCGCTACCACTGGAACGTGAAGCTATCAAGAAGATATCTGCACAAAATTTTCCAAGAGCATGTCGATAAACCCAAGCAGAGAAGGAAGGTTGAAATCAGATCAAGGAGCTCACGCAGTTATACTTCTTCAAAAGAAACTAGGACTTACAAGCGTCAGCTCGTTACCTAGGACGAAACTACTCACGTGATCTCCCCAGATGCTAGATACAATAGATGTTGCTCGCTGACGACGAGTCGTCCATGCTAGGTGGCATGAGGATGCCGGGAAGAAAATTGCGGTGCAGGTTGTTGATAGATCTTTATATATGTAACGGAAGGTCGATATACAATTATGTTGAGATTCCATTGCGACATGGTAATTTGTAATTTCCTAAAAGTGCGCGAAATACTTTAGGAGCATTTACATTTTAAACTACTTACTTAATCCAAAACCTTTCTACCTTTCGGTGTAAGGTTATAGAGCTGAGTTGTGGTTTATGGATTCGGACTTGTCTTGCATATTTTTCTCCACTTATTTCTATCCTTTGCTACTGTGCGGATTTCTTCCCACTTTATGTTTCTTGATTCTTTTGCCTCCCTTAGTTCCTCCTTCGACGTTTTTCTCGGTCTTCCTATCCTGTTCTTCCCTTTTGGTCTTGCTTCAAACATTTTTTTCACTGTCCTGTTTTTGTCCATTCTTATTACATGTCCCAACCACCCTAACTGTCTCTCTTGCATTGATACCGCTACCGCTTTAGTTTTTAAATTTTCTCTAAATGTTGTGTTTATGATGTGGTCTCTCCTTGTTTTGCCCTCTATTTTCCGCAGGAATCTCATCTCCATACTCTCGACCCTACTCCTATGTTTATTCACTGTTGTCCATGATTCGCAGCCATAGATGAGTATTGGTGATGCAACTTTTTTAAGTACTTCTACTTTTGCTTCTTCAGGTACTTCCTTTTTTCCTACTCTTTCATTTATCTCGTCATCTAGTTTTCCATTTTCCTGTATCTATACACCTAGGTATTGAAACTTTCCTACTTGTTCTAATTTTTTGCCCCCTATATATATACGGTGTCTTCTCTTATCTGGTGCTATTACTATTGCTTTGGTTTCTTTCTCCGTTTATCTTCATGTTTTTCTTTTTTAGTTCTAAGTTATATACATTCATGTTTTCTTGTACGTCTTTCGCATTTTTTCCGAATATTACCATATCATCGGCAAAGAGCCTAATAATATTGCTAGATGCTATTGCTTCTGTGAGATAGATCGGTGTTTGCAACTACTCATCTTCTTTAGGATGGGCTATAGAAGTATCCGCCTTATTTTGTGCCTATTGTTGAAAATACTCTTATTAGCAATTGCCATGTTCGTAACACACGTGTTTCTTCAACGAAATATTTAACTAACGAATACATTTCTGATATAATTAAACACTTCTTATCTACTTGCCCAGGTTTCATGGAAAGCTAAAAGGTGCTCACAAAATATTTCTAAATTATGTCTTTGAAGAAAAACTAAAGATTGTCTGAAATAAAAGGTATTTATTTAGTTTGCTACATCAGTTTGAGAATTTACACTATCAGTGCTTTATGCTCACGGAGAAGAGTTTATCTGAGCGTTTTCGTTGGTCAACTAACATCAGGCAGACTGCTTACGTTTTGTAAATGTAGCTACTTAGGAAAACTTGCTGCCAATTTTGGCACCTACGACGGTGTCGGATATCCCAAGCTCGCAAAGAATAGCTTATCAATCTGAAATCAGTCATCAATCCGTTCCGGTGTCGCGGAGTGCTGCGCAGTTTGTTTGTTGTTTGTTCCCAGATCGATTACATCTTAAACACCCGAATCCTTCCCTATTTATCGTCTAGCAGCTATTTTGTAAATTGATGTTCGGTCCCGGCACGCGCGCCGTCACCAGCGTGTAGATTAACGCCAACTAGCTTATCGTCGTTCTTGGAACTAAATCTGGAAATTCTTGTTGTACAGCTTGCGGGCAATCTCTAGCTAGTAGCGTAACATCGATGCCCGCCAACCAAATTTTTGTTTAGTTTGGTGACAGATTTGCCCTGATCTTTGCATCTTGTTAATTAAGTATTGCATTGTGTAAATTTTCACCAATTTTGAATATGTATTTGGTTAAACAATGCATAAGTGAAAGAAGTTTTAAATTATGCGCAAATAAAATTGTGATTATATATAAACGTGATTTGTGTCTGTGTGGGCGCCTGCGTGTGTGACCTTTCCATCTTCACCGATCGGGAGCCCTATGCCACTGCCCCTTTATAATGCAACAATAAGCATGTGTCTTACGGATTATGCCATTGGCCAAGTGGTCAAGGCGTGATTCTTCTAGGAGCGAGTTAATGTACAGTCGTGTTCAAAAAAGTGTTATTCAGCGATAGTTGTAAGTTTAATGGTGGCTGTGTTATTACTCAACAAAGGCTAGCACTGTATCATTTAGTAGGTAAACCTAGATGTATACTTTCAAAATATTTGTATATGCAACACTTTTTTGAACGTTATGTATTGAATTTATATTCACAAAACACAAATGCTGTACAACACTTTAATGAACACGACTGTACTTAACAATGCTAAGTATTTCCTTTTACTGTTTTAGTATTATTAGAAACATTAAGAAGACTGTTATTCTTGCTGTGGGCTTCCTTTATAATGACACTAAAAGATGTTTTTCGCATTTTCTTACAATTAAGTTATAAATTCCAAATTATTATATTTATAACAAAGTAAAAAATCTAGCATTATTTTATGAATTTATGTTTATTGGTGTTTATAATGTTAATTTGAAATATATTGACAATGTCATCTCACAATAATTGAATGATTCGACGAACAACATTAAGTTAAGGGAATATCTCATCTAACAATGCGATGGCATTTCCGTGTAGTGTGTGGTATCTGACAAATTTCAAATATGAGCGACATTACAGCGCGGTGACTGTTCTATTTTACGAACTAATAGATTAAACAACGAGGTAGCTTGTTTTAATTCGTAACTGAATTTACAAATTATCAAACAATAGCAGGATGGAAAATGATTAAATATTTGCTTTGATATTTTCATTGGCAGTTTTCAAAGTGTACTACTCATCTTATTGCTTTTTAATATAGTTGGTTGCGCTTTGGGTTTAGAGTATTTATGTCTAGTAATGAGTTTTTAAATTTTTTGTATAAAACTGTCGCTATAACAGTGTTAAATGCATTTAAACTGATTTTAACATTAATGTGGGGTTAGAATTTAGAATATATAGGCTACTTATTTACCTTTGAAAATTGTCTTGCATGTAACAACGACCAGTCTGGGCACACAACTTCATAAACACATTTTCCTTACATTTTAAGTTAAGTTTTCCATTACTTCCAACATCTAATTTCTAGAAAATATATAAAATTTGTATGACGTCGAATTAAAAAATTGAACTGATACATACGTAAAGTATTGACAAGATTTTTTTCGATAAGATTGTCACGAATTCAAACCGATATACATAACATAATAAATGTATTGCCGAAATCTTACCCCATACACGAATTGGTAAAATAAGTACCCGATAGCTATTTACCAAGTTATCGGTAGAATGTCATAGGTTAAATCAAAGGACCAACATTTATAATACTGGCAATTACTTACTGGGCGTCAGGCTGTTTACCTGTAACATATATAACCTCCAAATACTAAGATGCAGCCCCTTTTTAATGTAGAATGTCAAAGCATACGTATAATAACGATTAAATAGATTATTTACCAATTGTAAATATTTATATCTATAACTAATGAAGGTTATCTAACTAAAATGTCGACTAAATACTATAATTTTATGGGTGAATTCCCGTATATGACTTTAGAAATGTTCTGATTATTAAAACTTGCCTATCGGTAAACTACTACAAATTCGTTCACAGTTACAGTTATTTTAATTTCTAAATGTCAACTTTCAAAACATTTATCAAAAGTTCCATTATTCAAAATTCACTATATATTTATTACATAAACTTGTAGCGATGATTAATGCATGTGCATCAGTGCGCAACAACGACCAAATAAATCTGATAGTACAGGAATCTACAGAGGTGATCAAATCGAACACAATTCCAGCAATAGCAGAATGAACTGTATACCAACGCTTTCCAAGTATACGTGAAATGGCTCACGAAAAAAACAGCTATTGCGTTAGATTGCCATAAAAAAGCCTCGGTATTCGACTACCATACAAAAAATCTGTAAAAGTCTTTACCCAGAACTTTCCTCGTCGAAATTGTGACATTAATAGTAGATTATTTTATAAGTGAGAGAAATGCATCATTATTTGCGAGTGAGAATTTTGAATCGCGAGTGCCCCAGCACGGGCGATACAATTTCTCACGAGCTTATAATGACATTTCGCTCACGTGTGATATACGACGTTTTATCTTACAGTAGCAATTCTTGTGGCTAAATAGTTTGCGCAGTCAGAATATGTCTCGAAAAAAATTTATAATTAGTCGCCTATGATTTGTGACATACGTTTGACAGCACTGAAGTGTATTAGCAGTACTGAAGTGTTGTGTCAGTCTATGTCAAATTCGAGGTTCGTAGGTTAGGTTTTGTTTGTTATTTGACACAGACTGACCCAAAACTTAACCTGAAAATTACGAATTTAACATAGCTTGACAGTGCTACCAACAATGCAGTAGTATAAATAATGAAAACTCACTTGTGAATAAAACATTTTTGTCACTGAAAACAGTTCTATAATGTATGGTAATAGGCGCTACTGTAAGATAATAGTTATTTATTAGACGAGTGTGGAATGTTACACATTAGTCACGCAAGAAATATTAGCCACGAGACCGTTAGGTCGAGTGGTTAATTTTCTTAAGTTACTAATGTGTAATTCCACACGAGTTTAATACAAAATTTTATCCAACACCTCCATATATTGTTCATGTAGGTAATCATTTTGAAAAATTATTTGAAAAATAAACGGGGCTGCGCGCGTTATTCCGCGGTCTACCCTATTCAATTTACCACCATTTTTAGGCCTATTACGTTGGGCCATTCCGTTCTGTTACACACCCCGCCCCTGCCACCCCCTGCTATCTACCTCACCAAAGAAGGGGGCCCTCGGGGCTCCGTCCCTCCCCAAGGGGGCCCGCGGGGCTCCGCCCTTCTCCAAGGGGGCCCGCGGGGCTTCGCCCCTGTCCAAGGAGGTCTTGGGGCTCCGCCCTACTTCAAGAAGGCCCTCGAGGCTCCGCCCCTCTCTAAGGGGGTCCTCGGGGCTCCGCTCCACTCCAAGGAAGCCCTCGGGGCTCCGCCCCACTCCAATAGGGCCCTCGGGGTTCCGTCCTTTTCCAAGGGACCCTCGGGGCTCCGCCCCACTCCAAGGGGGCCCTGAGGGCTCCGCCCCACTCCAAGGGGGCCCTCGGGGCTCCGCCCCTCTTCAAGGAGGCTCTCGAGGTTTCAAATATCAATTTGAATAATAAATAGTGTTAAACCTAATTTTGTTATTCATGGTATCTTTCTACATTCTCTCACTAGTGACTGACTTTTTGAATATTCTCTCACTAGTGAGTAATATATCACATTACTTATGCAAAATCAACATAATAATAGTGTTATTATATGGAGGTGTTGGATAAATAATTTTAAAATTGGAATTAAGTTAGAAGTAAAAATATCTTCACCGCGTTTCTAATAAATTAAATACATTTTAAAATAAAAAAACGTTACCGGTGGTCGAATTCGAAGGGCAGGAGGACCGCGTATGCAATCCCAACGTTTTGTGGGATATTGCAAGGGAACGGGTTATTTCTACCTGAACTGCGGAGCACAGACCCTTCGAATTCCTGCCTTGCAGCTGTATTAAGTAGCACACTAATTTGTTGCTTCTTTTTGTATCGTATAACATTTATTCTGTATCTATTGGTGTCCATATTTGGTAAGAATAAAGCTTGCGCTAAGTACAAATTATTACTTGTATTTATTGCCAAGATAAATAAAAAATAAACAAAATTTAACTTTTTTAAGGTGCTCTTTTAGACGAGGGAAGTAAAAGCTGTAGAGGAATACCGGGTGTCTTAAAATGAATTACATCTAGTATTCTTTCAATTTCCCATAATGCAATCTAAAATTGTACCTGAAATTGGCAAGACTTTAAGTCTATGTCAAATTCGAAGTTAGCAGATTATGTTTTGCGTCAGTTTGTGACAAAACTGACGGAAAACCTAACCTGATAACCTAGAATTTGACATAGACTTACGGTTTTGCCAATTATAAATCAAGCTTTGGATTGTATTATGGGAAATTCAAAGCATACTAGATGTAATTCATTTTAAGACACCCGGTATATACGATATAGAATCATAATCAAATTGTGCTACTTTCTTGCCCTAAGGATATCATTCGGGTATATTGTAATAGTAAACAGTATATACCTTGTAGGAGAATCTCTAATTATTATTTAATGCACAGAACACCACGAAATGGGTACTTCGTCCATAGCAAACTTTTTTCCATATTTCAATTTTGCATCTCTATGAGAAGAATAGTATATTACATACCGAGGTGGAAAGTGTTTCATTCCTGTCGAGAGATTAAGTAGTTAACCGATTCGCGTAGCGTCGAGGTCAACTTTATCTCGAGACAGGAATGAAACTTTTTACCGTGGTATGTATACTATTTTATTCGCAACCACTTTATTCTAAACAATAATTGGAAAAATTATTATATTATGATACGACTGGTTGTGACGCGCATGAATGGATGAACGAGATTCCCACTGTCCCTACCTACACAGCGATCGGGAAGTAGCGGGCGGAAATGTACGACTTCCCACACTCAAATGAGGTCAGAAATGTTAACATTACATATATGGTTGTGAATAAAATAAATTGCTGACCTCGTTAAAATTTCTTTTTTCATTCATTCAGCCTCTTTTACCTTTCGGTGTCGAGGACCATTCATACCTCACCAACCAAAAAAAAATGTGAAACAGGCAAGTTCAAATTATACTTATGGTCTTGATCAGTTGCCTAATGAGACGACGCAAAATTTCTATTACTAAATATTTCATACGTAAGAAGATAGGGTATTTTACTGTGTAGTTCATAATTGTGCAGAAAATACCAAATAATACCTGTACCACACGTACAAGATCCCGGTGGTGTAAGTTGAAGAATTCTAAAATTAATTGTAGAGTATAACAAACAACATTTTCTCAAATGGTGCATACGACTTCTAAAATTCGAGATTTTAATATTTTAATTCAAGATTTCCACTTTAAAGCTAGAGATAAGTAGTTCAAATTTGGATATGTATACTTAAAAGATCAAGAATTTATATTTCAGTGGACTAACGGCAGTCGCTGACAAGGTGCAAATAGGAATAATTCTTCTTAAAAAAAACAAACAAATGTGTTGCCTTGTGATTATAGTCTCATATTAGAGTGAATGAATATTGAGGTGCTGTATTTTGCTATGGGTAGATGCCAGTTTCGGCACCGATGCTTTTGTACCCAGCAGCGAAGGAAAGCATCAGTACCCAAGCTCGAGAAATAATATCTGTGGTCGTTCATACCGATTTACTTCCTTTTCACCTATATTTAAATTCGCAATGACAAATTTCACGTCATTTTGTATGTGTGTGTCGATTGGGATTTCATTATTCTAGTTTCTCGAAACTTGAACAAGAGCGTTTCGAATTTATTTCTATTTTTTGTTGTTGTTACATACATTTGAATTTCCACTACCCCTTTGCTTTAAAAGGATTTTTGTTGTTGCTTGGTTTCAGAGCTGGACAATTACTTTTAAAAAGTAATTAATTGCTAATTACCAATTACCGCCCAATCAAGTAATTGAATTACCAGGGATTTCAGTTACTCACATGAAATAGTAATTCAATTACCAATTACTTGGTAATTGTAAATGTACAACATAAATAACTTTTTCAATTAATTTTAATAGAAATTGGTGTCACATAGTTGTATTCAGTGGAACATTCTTGCAAAGTTGCAACTATCATTACTGTTGTGTCGATTCGTAATCGTAATCTAAAAATGATTAATTTTGATGTTTTATTAACTATAGCAGCCAACATACTTTTATCACTTTTATTTAGACTACAATTGTTAGAAGTGCAACTTTTTTTACAAGTGTGGATGGTTATTAAACGAAGCGCAGCCGAGATTCACAATCCACAAGTGTGAAAAATAAGCACGCTAACACGAGTTGTCTATAAAATTTTTAAAATTTCATTGAATATTCAAATCCAAGCCTGTTTTGTATAGAATTTTATTTGCCTTCATTTTAGTCAAGCGCGTTGATCAGTTCTGGAAATTAAGGAAACGTCTTTATTTATTGACATCTGTAATTTGTTTAAGACAAAATAAGACTAACAATGCTTAAATGAATAAATAATTTGTTATTAAAATCGTTCATTTCTAAATTAAAAGCAAAGTGTCACCTTTTTTCACTGATTGATTTCTCTTTTAAATGAAATTTGAAAAGGGTTTTTTATAATTAAGTCTTGTAGACATATTAAGGTGGCTATATTAAGATAAGTAAAAGTGACAATAATATTACACTGTGTTGGCCTTAATCCGTACCAGTTTTTTTTTATAATTCGTCCGAGGTCGCATCCCTTCTGGGACTATCTACAAATGTGGCAAACGAACAGTCTTTCAACTGGTGCTGAGGAAGGCAAATCTGTGTTGAATCTTAAAAATAAGAGTTTCATTATGGGGTATTCATTCAGTATATTTAAATCTGTTCTCTTGTGTTTCAAATAACGAAGTAATTTGAGTTCTACCTTGCTTTTAAGGTCTATTTCTTTATTTATATTTGATGTAGAGGGTTTATCAAAACTAAAATCCCTTGTCATATCCCACAAAACGTTGGGACTACATATGTGGTCCGCCTGCCTATCGAATTCGGCCACCGGTAACGTATTTTTTTTTATTGAAAATGTATTTAATTTATTAGAAACGTAAAAATTTTTTACTCTTAACTTAATTTGATTTTTAAAATTATTTAATGTCACAATGTCGACGAGGGAAGTTCTGGGTAAAATATTTTACAGATTTTTGATATTGTTACAAAAAAGAAGGTTATCAAAAAATATTATTCTAGAAAGGTCTTAGCAATTCTGTTTATGGAATATTTATACATAATGTGTACAGGTAATTAAAAATGAAATGACAATAATGGATTGATACTCATATTACAGCAAATATAGATAATTTTTGAAGAAATTTCAAGAAACACCTTTCTTGATGTAATAATCATTATCCCACAACAGCAATAGTATAGAAGTGAATACCTTGCACACAACGACATATAACTAAATAATTATAGAATTCATTGATACATTGTCTAAACATTCCATTTAGTTTAGCATACATAAAGCTTCCATAAGTTATTTTAATCGTGTGCTTCCATTTTTTAGGTCTTAATGTAAGACTTGATGACACAACAATATGCTGCAGCCAAACCGCAACCGCCGTAAAGTAAACATGCAGTTGTCGTAATTTGAACGGCATTCAAGAACACGGAAACATATTTGCCGCACACGTGGGTTTCCATTTAAAGCTCGCATTATTTAATAATGCCACTATTTCATAATACTGCATGTATAAAGTGTATATTCTGTTTTGCATCAACATCCTTTAGCTTGCGGTGTGGAGTGCAAGCCAAGTCATTATGATGCAGCATAAACTAACTATACATTTAGTTAGTTAATTACCTATGTGTCTAAGCTAAACTACTGGAAAAATGCGGCTGCCTATAGCAACACCGCGTCCTATTAAAACATAAAAGCATGTAAATTCCCTTGATTGGGTTTACGAGCAAAACGAGCCACATTATTAACATGTAAATATTTACGTTGTGCTTCATGCAAAATTAATTAAGTCTCGTTGCAAGTAAAACGCCTTAAATGAGCTGGTTCTGTATGCGTTTATTATGTTAAAGTGTTACGATATTTTTAATGAAATTATATGGGAAGTGGTTCTCCCACCAAACTGTTGTTCATTTAAGAAACCCTTTAAGTGTGTAGATGTGCTTAGAAAATGATTTGCAGAATTTTAAAGGTACTGCAAGTATGCCAGCGCATGTTCTAATAATATTTATAACACAAGCATTCAATGAAAAACGAATAATGCTATTAAACAGCCAGGGTGAGGGTTCTTAGATTGAAATTGAAAAGCCTTTACTTGCAATAATCAAAGCAATTGTACCTGGAAAGACACGGGGAGAAATTCATATAACTTTTATGTGCGCCGGTTGACGTGTCTGCCAGTGGGCTAAAATTTCTTCAATTTGCATCAGCGATGTAAAGGGATGTTTTCCTAAACCTTCATATGAAAGAATGGAGACGGTAGTTCAAAGGTAGACTATAAGCGTTGGCGTCAATCTACGCGCTGACAACAGAATGTCTCTTCAAGGCAGCGTCGGAAAATATGTGCTGATATATGGGTTCCAACGGAACGATACTAGAGTTCCTTTTAACTATATCCGATCGATATAAAATTCCACGGCACTCAAACGAGACAAGATCGAAATTTCAGATCTGCGTTTTGGAAAATTGAGAATATTCAGCAAAGGTCGTAACTTGCCGTATTTGTGACGATTATGCTTTTCCAAAGAGCTACATTTGTGAAACGATAACCATCAACACTGAAGATTAGCTCCCTGCTTAAGATCTTTGCGAAAATAGAAGTTCGACGAGATGAATTACTGCTCCCCTCTCTCTTGTGTTTAGAAAATACAGCGCAGCATCAATTCTCAAATGTAGCTAACAAAGTCTAAGCATATACATTTAAAAAATCTTAATTACAACTTTTAATTCTTATTCTTGGCACAATGAATTGCAAATGTACACATTTAACAAATTTCGGTTGTAAACAATTTTTTCTCTGTAATAAGGTTACGTAGTTTTCGAGATAAATTAACCGCTTTTGAATAGGTACTATTTACTCCTAGGTATGAATATTCTGAGTGCAAACTCAACACTGGTTACCACCTATAGGAGGATGGTGTATATTTATATAAAATGTTAGAGATTGATTACACGGAACTGAAGTTGTCGAAAGCAAGAATTTGATTTACCGCGAATTAATCTGATAGATTTATTTATTAGCTGCAACTATAAATGCCATCACATTTTAGGAAATTAATGGTATTTAAAAAATTGCGGTTAAATAAGCAAACCATCTCTTCATTTAATATTATAGTTTAAATGGCGCCTGTAAGTGTATTAATTGGTAAACGATTCACTTTTGAAGAACTTTTAATACTTCTTAACCTCTATCCCATTATAGTATTAGGTCACGTTTACGGTATCTGTCGCATTCGACACGTATTATTTCAAAGCAAGGTCAGCCATGTAAAGTATTCTCTGGATAAGTGTTGTCTTGATTATGTATTGGATGAAAAGTATAATAAAATAATAGTTGATACTTTATTCTGACTGTACGAGTAATAGTATATTATGTTATTAGTTATTAGGAGTAAAAATGTTACTTTGTGTGGTGAGACCGGTCGCATTTGACTGACGAGCGTCGCGACCCTTACTAATGTTTATAGACCAAGTTGATGTTTATAGTTTCTTGTAGATTTCGTGTTGCTACAGGTATATCGTAGTCCTGGGATATGAGGGCTGTATCATCAGTATACATTGCAACCGTGGTAGTAAGCGCTTCTGGTAGATTATATACGAAAATATTGAAGAGAGTCGGTCCCAGGATAGATCCTTGCGGCACTCCAGCTTTGATGTTTTTTTAGCTGATAAAATTGAATTTATCCTAACAGCGAATGAACGGTTTGACAAAAAAGAATCCATTATGCAGAGAAGATATTTAGGTATCTCCAGCTGTGAGCAGTTTATATAATAAACCATCTATCCATACGCGGTCAAATGCCTGTGCGATAGTGAGAAATACAGCTACGTATTCATTTTGTTTTCGATTCCTCCCTTGATAGTTTCTGTAATTCAAGAGAGTTGATTTGACAGTAGAATGCTTTTTCCTGAAGCCGTATTAAAATGGAGGAAGTATATGGTCACTTTCAAAGGATTTAGTTAGACGATCCAGATTCCAGAATTACTTTCTCTAAGATTTTGGTCATCGTAGGAAGAAGACTAATGAGCCGGTAATTGGAAGGGTTTTTATGATTCTTGCTGGGTTTTGGAAAAAGAAGTATATGTGCAATGCTTCCAGGTGGTCGGAGGTAAATCAGTTAAGAAGTGATACGCGGTTATCTGAAATAAATAAAGATAGTTGTTTATTGTGTACATGAAGGTGTACTGTCAAAGCATGATTTGATTAAAAGAGGGTTAAAAACTTGATTTTTATTAGCAGTATTAGCAGTGAAATAAAGAACGCCCCGATGGACAAGCGAACACTTTATTGCAGTTACACAATAATCAAAAACAGATTGACACATCAATACAATACAACATGTAACAAAACACGACCGCAGTGACGCGCAAGCAGCGACTGTTCATTACTAGCGGCTTCACGAAACTGTGACGTCAGATGCGCCGGATCGAACCATTGGCGTACCGTATTCTGACACTTCCCCTCGATACGCAGCGGATGACTTATCTTTTCCATGGTGATTCCAAATGTTCATCATCTCCAGGCATTTCAAATGTTTAGGTCTAGGTAAACACTTCGTAAGCACGTCAGCTGCCATATCTTCCGTCTTGACATGTAAAACTCTCAGGGGACCATTCCGAATAGCTTCTCGTATGAAGTGGTACCTGATGTCGATATGCTTGCTTCTGCCATGAAAGGTTGGGTTGCTCGCTAACTTGAGGGCACTCAGATTATCGTTGTATATCTCCAAATCAGCTAGGTGGGAAAAACCAAGTTCTGTTACAAAATTCTTCAAATATAAGGCTTCCTTAGCAGCTTCCGTCAATCCCATGTACTCCGCTTCAGTAGACGAAAGGGCGACAGTTCTTTGCTTCCTAGCATCCCATGATATAGCTCCAGACGATAGAATAAACGAATATCCAGTATAAGAGCGCCTGTCATCAATGCAGTTTCCCCAATCGGCATCCACGTAGCCTCTTATTCCCTGGTTGTCAGGTTCGTAAAGGATTCCTAATCCCTCTGTACCTTTCAGATAACGAAGTATCCGCTTAGCAGCAGTCCAATGTATATTCCTGTAGCAATTATTGAACTGTCCGAGAAAACTAACTGCAAAGCATATGTCAGGCCGGGTAGCCATTGCCAGATAGGTAAGAGCGCCTATCAGTTCCCTGTACGGGAGCCTCTTCTCTTCTTCAGTGGCTTCTTCCGTCGGTTTTGTGAGTTTGACGTTGATGTCCATGGGAGTAGATACAGGTTTGGCTTCTGACATACCAAATCGGGCTAGAATTTCAGATATATAACCTCTCTGGTGAAGTCTTATCTTGTTTCCTGATCGAGAAAATTCAATTCCCAAGCAGTGACCAATATTTCCAAGGTCTCGCAGTTCAAATTCGTTGGACAATTTTCGTTTCAGTTCGTTGATAGTTTTATCTTGTTTAGATGCTACCAATATGTCGTCGACATATATCACAATCAAGGTCAAATCTTCCCCTTTTCCCATGCGGTATACACAAGGATCAGCTTTGGTAGGATTTGCACCGCAGCTCAGTAGTACTTGATTCAGCTTGGCATGCCAACTTCTACCAGCTTGTTTCAAGCCATAGAGAGATTTCTTAAGTAAACATACTTTCTCACCTTGTCCGAGTTCCTTGAGCATCTTGGCTGCTTTTCTTCCAACTTCAGAATCATCGGATTGATTTTCCACGATGGTTTCTAGGATTACTCTAAGTTGTTTTGGTGGTTCCATGTAAATGACTTCTTCGAGATCACCGTTCAAGTAAGCGCAAGTCACATCGAGCTGGTGTATCTTCATTCCACATCGAGCTGCTAAAGCCGTAACCAATCTTACAGAACTTAAACGTGCGACTGGAGCAAATGTTTCGTTGAAGTGAATACCAGGCCGTTGACTAAAGCCTTGTGCAACCAGTCGAGCCTTCCTTCGCTCGAGCGTTCCATCAGCACGATACTTGTTTCGTAGTACGATTCTGCTGCCTATTACATCTTGGTCTGGAGGACGGTCCGCAAGTTCCCAAGTGTCATTTTTGATGATAGATTTTACTTCGATAGCCATTGCTTGATACCATTCTGCAGCATCCGGTCCGTTTATGACATGATTCATGGGTATCTCGGCCAAAAACGCCTGTTCTGCAATTTCTGCTGTCTCCGCTTCCTCGGGAATCGTGTTGTACACTTTTCGTGGTCTTCCCCTTGATCCACTCCTCACCAATTTTGGTCTTCCGGGTCCACGTCTGATAACGCTTTTCTCAGGCTCAGGTGGCTCGTCTTCAGGTTCAGGTTCCTCGTATTCCACGTTAGGATAGTCCAAACGTATGTCCATAGTACGAGTTTCTTCGTTTTCTGCGAAAACTTCGGGAGTTCTCGATTGAATTATGTCGCTCGGCACGAAATCTTCGAATTCTTTAACCAAGGGAGTTTGTTTCTCAAGAAATTTCACATCCCGTGTTACAATTATTTTCTTTTCGTTTGGTAGCCACACCTTGAAACCTTTGGTTTGTTCGGAATAACCAATGAACGTGCCTTCTAAGCACCTATCGTCCAATTTACTTTTGGCAGGGTCACGGTTCAGGCAGAACACTTTACATCCAAACTCTCGAAGATGAGATAGATCTGGAGGTTTTCCTGTCCAAACTTCATACGGTGTAACCCCGTCCAAACTTTTTGTAGGACATCGATTACGAATGTAATTAGCCGTGTTCACCGCTTCAGCCCAAAACGAGGTCGGTAAGCCGGATTGGATCAATAAACAACGTGCAGTGTCCAGTAGAGTACGGTTTTTCCTCTCCGCAATTCCATTTTGCTCTGGACAGTATGGACTGGTTAATCTTCGTGTAATTCCCTGACTTTTCAATAGGTCATTGAATTCTTTGCTTGTGTATTCGGTTCCGTTGTCAGACTGGAAACATTTTACTTTTCCTCCTTGCTGATTTTCGACAAGTTTCAGAAATTCCTTCGTCTTTTGGATGACTTCCTTCTTGTGCCTAATGAAATAAACAAAACAATAACGAGAATGGTCATCGATGAATTCGACGTAGTATCTGGCTTTTCCATTGGATTCGATTCGCATAGGACCGCAAACGTCAGTGTGGATAATTTCCAAAGTTTCGGTCTTCCTCTCGGATTTCTTGGGAAAAGGAAGCCTAGTCATCTTTCCTTTGTAGCACACCTCGCATTCAAGGTTGCAGTCTTCATCAGCTTTGAAATCGTGGCCTGGAATGTAACCTTTACGTTTGCATAATAGAACGTCTTTCGCGTTTAAATGCCCTAAGCGTCGATGCCATGACATTAGATTTCCCGACCCGGTTTGACACGTAAACGCTGAATCTTTTATATTGTTCACGTTCGAACTCTCTCGTATGTACAAGTTTAACTTCGCCCATTTTATTCAGTACAAGAGCACATTCTTCTTTGAATAGTGCATCAAAACCATTCGAGGTAATTTTTCCAACCGATAACAGATTCGTACACAGATCGGGTACGTGTAACGCGTTGCTCAGATTAACGTATTTTATTTCGCCAAAAGCATCGGCTACGAACGATGCACTGCCTTTGGCAACAATTTCCGTCGACGCACTATTCGCAAGAGTCAGATTATCGCGTACAGAGTCACTGATTTCCACGAAATCTTCGAGATTATTGCACAAGTGGGATGTCGCGCCACTGTCGAGACACCATTTGCGTTCTTTGTTCTTTGAATCGGTTCGTGATGCTCCAACGCGTAGGCATACTCGTTGAGAGTCTGTATCGCATTTCGCAGATGATTGCGCGTTTTTCACTTTACTTTTACACTCCGATGCCTTGTGGCCGATTTTCCTACATTTGTGACACCGAAATTTGAAAGTTTCAGAAGAGTTTTTCTTCGTTTCAACGTTTGTTTCCGGAGAATTATTAGATTGACGCCGCCACTGGTGGGATTTTTTCTTCGCGAACATCGCTCCCTGCCCCGCGGCCGCGTTGCACGCTTTGTTTTCCCGCGCGTCGCTTTCTTCTACGATTTTTACGCGAAGCACTTCGGGTTTCGGCAGTTCGTCCCTAGATTCGATAGCACAGCGAAAATTTTCATAGCTTGACGGCAAACTATACAGCAACATGATGGCTAATAAGTCCGAATTAATTTCGATTTCCATATCGGTCAGTTTATCTACCGCGTCAAAGAAGCTGTTTAGATACTCACGCACGTCACTGCCTTCTTGCATTCTCTGCAGGGTCAGCTGTTTTAATAACGTCGCCTTCCGGGCTGGACCTTTGGACTGGTAAATGGTTTCTAATTTCAACCACACATCGCGAGACGTTGCACAACCTTTTATTTGCTTCAGTTCTGATGGAGAGATCGACAAAATGATGTCGGATTTTGTTTTCTTGTCGCATATGTCCCAGGCCGCTGCAGCTTCGGCTGACCGACCGCCTGCACCATCGCTCCCCGCCGAAGTTGGTCTTGCAATGTCCCCGTTGACGTAGCCCCACGCATCGGTTTTGACCAGCAATGCCTCCATTTGAATTTTCCATGTGTCGTAATTGTCTTTGTTCAAAGTTTCAATACGAGTAACGTTTACACCACTCATATTTGGACAAAACGATTTCTTCCGGCACACAAGTCAATATGAATCACGGCTCGGCACTGTTTTTGAGTTCGCGGTTTTTACTTACTTTTTAGGTTAAAAACGTCCACCCTTGGGCATATGTGATCCTAGGCCCATAACCTATTAGCAGTATTAGCAGTGAAATAAAGAACGCCCCGATGGACAAGCGAACACTTTATTGCAGTTACACAATAATCAAAAACAGATTGACACATCAATACAATACAACATGTAACAAAACACGACCGCAGTGACGCGCAAGCAGCGACTGTTCATTACTAGCGGCTTCACGAAACTGTGACGTCAGATGCGCCGGATCGAACCATTGGCGTACCGTATTCTGACAATTTTGAATTTGAACATAAAAAGGTATTGAAGTAAAATGCACGTCTTATCTTGAGAATAAGTAAAATTATTTTGTAATAAATGATTACTGAGCTAGATTATTGAAGCACAATTAATCACATTTAAATAATTATATTGTTTTTAAAACTATTTTAAAAAGTGCACAGGCATGAGATATTTTGGGTTAAGTCAAATTGAGCGGTCGTGTTTCTTTAAACAATTGTGCTGTTCCATAGTATCTATTATTTTAAGAATTTTAGTTATTCTGCTTTCAGTGACTTCTATGTGCTTAATGGTATTCTTGTATAAGACACGACAGAAGAATATACCATACCTTAATAGAGATTCGTCAAGTGATTCCGTTTAATTCAAGGAAACTTTCTCAATTGTGTAAATTAATTTCCTAAATTTTAAACAATTGAATAACGTGTACATTCTATTTTAAGTTACTGTTTAGTGTAACGTGTAACCCCTAGATATTTAAGATTATTAGAGTTTTGTAAAATTTTTGTAAGTACCATTGGTTGCATAGAAGACTGGTACAGCTAGTTTTAGGTTGGTTATACAACGTATGAATAATATGTTGGTAGCACTGTAAGTCTATGTCAAATTCGACGTTAGCAGGTTAGGTTTTGTGTCAGTTTGTGTCAAAACTGACGGAAAACCTAACCTGACATCCTCTAATTGGACATAGACTTACAGTCTCACCAACATATTATTCCATACGTTGTATAACCAACCTAAAACTAGCTGTACCAGTTTTCTATGCAACCGATGGTACGGTTGTTATCTATTTTTACTTCCTTTTACAATAAAGGAAGTATTGGATTCACCCCAAAAATTCGAAATTGAATTTTCAACAGATCTTCACGTTTTAGAGTCCCCTGAACACAAAAAACATATTTTTTTTCATTGGTCTGTCTATCTGTCTGTCTGCTGTCTGTGTGTGTGTCTATGTGTGTGTCTGCCTGTGAACAGAATATCTCAAAAACGAAAAGAGGTATGGCGTTGAAACTTCATATATAAGTTTTGTGTACTATGTAGATGAGACAGTAAGCTTTTGAAGAAAATCGCATAACCGGAAGTAGCTGTTTATTCTTGTGATTTTTCGGTTTTTTCGATTTTTTCAAAAACAGCTCTAACGTTTTTTTTAAACTTTATATTTTTATTACATTTTTAATGTGTATTGATGTGAGATAGGTGATTTTCCAGTTGAATACTTCTAAAGTGGGTTTCTTTTGTTTTTTTTTTCTATTTTACTTATTAACTCCTATTTTAAATGAAACACCCGGTATATTATTACATTTTCGAATTCACCTTAAAATTCTAGAAAAAATTTGTCTCTTCAACTTGCGCTCTATTTTGTACCGTTTTTGTAGAATTTGTAATTTTTTAAAATTTTTGACAAATTTTTAAAAATTAAAAATGAAATTTTTGACTAATTATAAGATCACTGTAAAAGGAAGTTGTGTGAGTGTATCACACCAGATTTTTCCGTTTTCGAACATCATGAGTTATGTATGAATTTTTCTGCGCAATTAAGTGATGTAGCTTTATTGAACAATTCATAAAATAAGAATTGCTTCCGTTCATACATAACCCTCTTTTTGAGTTTTTCCTAGTACCTACGTTCTCAGCTATCACCTTGAAATATTAACACTGTATGATCTGTATAGGATCACCCCTTCATCCGTATTTACTTATGAAGTCTCATTAATGCATACTAAAAGCAAATTGAGACAAATAACTGTTCCTTGGAGCACCTCGAAAGTTACCGTTCGGGGTTACTGTATTCATTATTGATTTTCACTCTTTGGGTAAGATTGGATAAGTAAGTTTCAATAAGGTCAGACGCTGTTATTCTTACACCAATATTTTCCATTCCATTTAATAACCCTCGAAGTGGCACGGTATCAAGGCATTTGGCCAAATCAAGGAAATTGCAATCATTCTTTGAATGTTATTATATAAGCTATATATACGATTTGTCAATTCGATTATAACAGCTGTAGTTGGCAACCCATCTTTAAGTCAAGATTGATACTTATTAACAAGTGTGCGCTTTTGAAAATAGTTTATTAATTTTTTGTATCTTTTTTAATTATCTTAAAAGCGAAAGCCAGATTTGTATATCGGATATAGTATATTTCTTTGGATGTAGTCGAGAAAACACCGGTAGCGAAGCATAAGTAAATTATATGTTTTAATGGTTTCATCAGGTACATTTTGTTAGTTTTTATTAACCGGTTAGTTATATTGTCGGGTCACGGTGCTATGTTATTTTGCAATGTATTTACGTAATTTAACATTTTGTTGGAAGACCCTGGATATATGAATATTGAGTTACTTATGCTTGTTTGTTAAAATTTTACGTTATTAGACGTTATTTTCTTAGCTAGTTGTTCCTCAACTTGACTACATTAGTTATTAATGTTTATAGCTCTCTCGCTGTTTGTAGCTTTTACGTAATGCATTGCGGTCTTCTGAAAGAGTAGTATTTATTTGTCTGTCTTTGTATTACTAGCTTCATTAATAGTGTTCATATTTTTTTCATATTTTTGTTGGCGTTACCTATTTGGTTCTGATAGTATCGACTTTTTGTTTTTTTAATGAGTTTAGTTAATACAATTCTATATAATTTATGTTTTTTTTATAAAGATGGGATTTGTTTTTACTTTTCTCTTTGCCTAATTGACATTGCGAAGCCAGGAGTAACCCTAGGTTTTATTTTTTTTTTATTTCTTGCTCTAACTTTCGCAATATTAGTTGAGACATATTTTGATATCACACAGCTGCTTAGTTTCATACATTTATTTTAATTAAATAGAGCTATATTATTGCAGTATACATTAGTAAGTCCTATTACATTACTTTCATTTATTCAAGCTTGTATTTGTATTATATGGCTGCAAATCACCATATTCTCTTAAAATTATCACAAGTTTTAATAAATGTCGTAAGTGCGTCCATTAATTTATTATAGAGAAGCTGCTATACGAAAAAAATATGATGTTTGTAAAGCCTTTGCTCGTGTATTCCATCAAATAGTCAAAGTTATTTTAAGTAGGGGTTGACGTGGTATTTACCAACGTCAACTAATTATTTATATCTGAAAGCACCTTGCGGTAAGTTTTTCGGTTATTTTAGTATTACTTATTTTAGTATAGCATTAAATATGTATGCAATACTAATATTTTAAATATTGATTTATGTAGCATAGTTAATGTATTCTAACTTGATCTGCACAGTTTTCGATATTTCGTGTACATATGTTTTAGTGTTCATACAATTCGATGTTTATGACATAACAATCTAAACGCTTGATATGAAGTCAATATCAGCATCTGAAACCTGTACTGATGCTGATCAAAGAATTTCCTTTTTGTAATAACTAATGATTTTGCAATAGTAACTATATTCCTGAATAGCTGAGTGGCTGTGTGACCGGTCTGGGAACTAAATTGCCTGCAGTCCACTCAATTCAGAGGAAGCTCTAACATTAACAGCGCCAAAACGTCCTTGGATGCCCATTCCATTCGATGTAGGACAACTCGACGCGGCCAACTCGACGCGGACCCAATTCGATGCTAGCCCAACTCGACGGGGCACAACTCGACGCCACGAATTATTAGTAGAGTATTTTGGATGATAAAAAAACGTAACGGTCATTAATTTTTACGTAAATATAAACAAAAAATAACCGGATCTAGGAAAGGCAAGTTACCGAAGGTAAAGTTTATCGAAAATTATGGTATATATAGCATGCGTAGGAGTAATTTAAATAATCTGCCTTTTAATGTTTAACATAGCTATACCGAGTGGTTGGTCATACCTCTGACCATTGGCAATTTACATAGCTTATCACAGTTATTAATATAACTGCTCGCCATTTTTATGGAAAAAAATGATAGTGGTACTAAATTAAAGGGAATAAGTTTCTGCGTCGTATAGTATTAACTACTTATTGGATAATGTTAATATTGCATAAAAATATTAATTTTAAAATTGAAAAGATTTTTCTCACTTATATTATAAAAAAAAATAAATACTGTACATATAATTGTAAATATCTTTTGACTTTAAGAAGTGTAAAAAAATCTTATTTGTTAAATGTTTAACAAATCGTAAAAACATATATTTGTAAACACTGTACAGATATCATTGCAAATATTTTTTGTGACTGCAAACAACAATTTTAAAAAATTCTTATTTGTTAAATGTTTAATAAAATAAAAAAAAATAAACACTGTACATATTATTGTAAATAATTTTTGTGACTATGGACTGCTGCATTACAGCCGCTTTAATATATCACTTGAATTGGTTGTGATTTTATACAAATAATTTTTTGTAATACTTAAAGCGACTAGCAGTAATTACACATCGTCCTTCCAATAAATTGTGATTCGGTAAAAAGATACACTTTCTCATATAGAGCTATATTAAATATTAAAAGGCAGATTATGTAAATTAAGCTACACCTACTATCCATACCATAATTTTTGATAAACTTTCCTTCTGGTAAATTTTTCCTCGGTAAATTGTCTTTCCTTGATCTGGTTATTAATTTGTTTTTTTAGGTAAAAATTAATTACCGTTATGCTTTGTTTTTTCTTCAAAAATACTGTACTAATTTTTCGTGGTGTTGAGTTGTTCCGCGTCGAGTTGGCCGCTTCGAGTTGTCCGTATCCGCATTCCATTAGTTAGGTACTGGGAGCCTGCATGCAGATACCAGTCAAATGCTCGAAGTAACGCTTGAGAGAAGCCCAACAAAGAATAGGCATCTGTAAACCAGCAAAATTTCCGAATCTTTGACTTACTGATTCCCACAACTCTATATAGATTAAAATTGTCCCGAAGGAGTATGTATACAGCTTAAAAGTAATTTTATTGAGAGAGCAGTAAATTTAGTAAAAACTTCGTTAAATAACAGCTTGCCAAAGAGAATGTCTTGGATTGCTGATGAAACTTGGCAATTTATAAGGGAGGAGCTAAAAGTAAGAGGTGAAACCAAAAAAAAACAAATTTCTGCCAAAATCAAACCATCGTGACTACATGAACACATTTGAGCTCATATTATCTAACATTGAAGATGGTATGATTTTATTACAAAGGCCTAAATTCATTATTCATTACTAATGGGTTTTTCAATGCAAGAATACCAGACAGTCCAAAATTTAGTTTACAGAAAATTAAACAGGCGTATTCATAATAAAAAGTGTATTAATCAAGCTTATGTCAATAAAATAAAGACAAACTGTTATAACTACTATCAGAGATTCCCCAGCTTAAAATTGTCAGTAGAACTGCAAACACGTCAAACAGATAAACGTATAGTTGCAAATGTACATAAATAATGTCCATAGTAAAATTTGAAGAATTCTAACAAGGAACGATACCACAACTTACAAGATTACAAATTACCATCGTAACTACGTACACGACCAAATAGCAATGTTTGACGACGATTATAGGATCCTAGCCTCGGCAGCCACAAACCCCCGCAGAAGATCAACGCTTTATAGCACAAGGGGTTCACCCGAGACTGAGGTTAATAATCCAATTAAAAGAGGACACCAGATAAAAAACCGGTCAACACTACAGCATACGGGAGCAGCTATACGGAATCGAAATAAAACGTGCACTTATACGGGACTAAAACAACTGTATACAGGAGCAAAACAGCGGATTCGAAATCAGAACAGCTATAAATACAACGACAGTGAAACCAACTTGGTAATAATTAGAAAGCAAGCTATAATGATCACGTGCACTTACCCCAGACATCGAAGTTGGATTAAGGACAAGCATCTTAGATATTGTGCGAAATGCGCGATCAAAAAAGAAAGTACGAGAGCGCCTGCCACGACAATGTGAACAAAATCAGGATGACGGAGCGGACAATTCAAATAATACAGCAAGCTAGAGTTACAAAGAAATTAAGAATCGCTGCCAACTATATAAGAACCAACATATCAGCAGTACATGTGCACAAATGCATGCTCACTCGTATAATATTGAAAGCAGAGATCTATTAAAAAAGTGAGAATATCTTTATGAGGTATATACCCTGACTAAGTTACATAATTGTCCTATAATTGGAATATTTCTTTTGGGCAATAAGCAAATAAATAAATAAATAAATAAAAATAAATAATTATAGAGTAAGTATTGCTGGGAATTATAAAACGACGACAGTACTAGAGCATCTAACAGTATAGCTTCATAAATATTACAATCAGTTATTAAATAACGAATTAAACACTTCGCCCCCGTGCATCGCAGACCCCAAAAACCAGCCAGTACGATGAGCTTTGATTCATCCTCTTTCCAACTACCCCCAAATCACATTTGGATCTTTCAAAAAGTATGCGATCTAACAGCACCGAACGCTTTCGTGTGCAAAAAATCGTTTTAACCCCCGTACTTTCGCTTCCTGGAATCTTACATTTTCACAACCTCTACAAAAAGTTCGCACTTGACTAGATCTTCAAAATTACACCAACAACATTCACCTGCAATACGTACAACTCGCAAAAATGAGCGAAAACTGCGCATTTTCCAAGCGTCACACAAATCGCTAAAAGAGCACCGTACTAGCGTAACATCTCCAATTCGTTAACCATTTTCAATGTTAAAACGCCTGTACTTTCCAAATTGGAGAAAAATAAATATAATTTTGCCAGTAATAGTGTTAATTTATAGTTTTAATAAGTGATAAATGCGTGGTAGGGTCCGCAACCAAATAAAACCAAAATTATGATAATCCAAAAGCAGTCTCTAAGCACGAGTGTATCTATGAGGCCCGTTTGGAAGGTAAACCGTTGGGGAAACCACGCAAAACGTGCTGGAATCATGTTTTCAGTCGTGAAACCGTGAGTTTGTCGATTCAGAGAAGCTCCATAAACTACGAGATGGCTGAGCATGAAGAGTGCTGTTTCAACGAGGGCAACCATCAAAACCCTTTCCTAGCTGTACAGGCATTGCCAGAGGCCACCTACGGCTCACTTTCTAGACCCATGTGAGAAAGACGAAACATAGAACGGTGGTCAACCTAGTTGGAAAGGCAATGTAGGCTAGCATTCATAGAAAGTTTAGCACATCTATTATTTTCTTGTGAATTATTGCTGGAATACAGTGGGGTGTTTCGCTTAAGTAAAGTTAAAAATAAAATTGCTTCTAATGTAGAATAGCTCAAGTGGAGACCTGTATCACCTACCGTCAATTTTAAATTTTAAATTAAGATTAGAAAATTTAAATAATTCTCTCAATCATAGTCACTGTATGTAATCAGTCAATTGATTGCCAACGACGTCTCGATAAAGTGGACGCGGCATATATTTTTTAACATTATGGTGTAAAAACGGTTACATTACCTTGAAAACATTTTTCATATATATTTTTCTCCCAGACGAAAGGGTTTTCCAAAAAAGTGATAATTTATTTCAATGTAAATCGATAACTGCTATCAGTATCACTGTAAACTATACCTTTCCATTCCGTGTGCAGTGTTCTTAGACTTTCAATAATGTCTAAAAGGAATGGTCGTAGAGGGTAGAAGTGTTAACGCATATAAGGAGCGATGGTGATCCGACAAGATTTCTTGTTTATTTGGCTCGGTGATAAAGTTCCATCATTCTTTCAGCTATCGAACGAGGAAACACAGAACGCTTCCTCTGTGCCCGAAGTCGGGTTTAGTTGATGGCAGATTATCACTGCGTTTGGCATTCCGTGTTATTTATAGCTATATAATTTACGGGTTAGAAATACAAATGAAAGTTCTGAATTTTCATGAAACATTTATAAGCAAGCGAGGTTGCGTTTGATCGGGCCGATAAGAGTTAATGTTATCGAATGAAATCTAATAAGCGTGCGTTCTGGGCTAAATTAGGACAGGTGACAACTTTTTCTGTGTTGAATGCTATCACGACATTATTTCCATACGAGCTCGCTGTACTAAATCGTCTTGTAAGTGCTTCTAATGCTGGCCACCTCTGCTTTTACGTATATGGACCTCAAATTACATGCTATGTTTGCTTTCAGTATTTATGAGACATAAAATGGTTCTATAATAAACTGCTCGGGTTATTGATTGGTAAACGACGTTAAGAACTCTTAGCTGACCGTCTTCATATTTTATATAGCAAAACTATAAGTAAATTTAATAGTTGTTACCCGTGAGTACCGATGATTGATCTAGCCGACCGCTATGTACTTTATTAATATGTAGGTAATAGGAAATGTTCGATTATTGCCAATTTGTGTACCATTTGCGTAGATATGGCCGTCAGACGTGTAACGCCGATCTGAACTCTCGATTGTATAATTATACAACTACTCCTGAGGCCTAAGTGAATGTTAACCTGGTTTATCCTCCCTTGTAATTCAGGATAGAGTCCAATGCGACTATAGCCATTCTTATTGTGGAGACAAATACTCAACTTGTCTAACTGAAGTAGCTTTTGCGTTTTGTTAGTGACTGGAATCCTAAAAATAAAGTTGAGAAAAAAATGAGGTTGTAAAGGGTTGGATGTAATGAAAAGCTACAGTAGGCGGAGTATGTTACAGGCGAAGTTATAATTACGACATAACATCTGAGAAATTTATAATGACGATATAAGGCTGGCCATCTTGCTGTGATGGTTGCAAACGATAAATCGGAAAAATGCAAGAGTTGTTTACCCCAACTGCGTTACGATGTGTTGTGACAGACGTTTCTCAGCTATCTCGTCGGGAAGGTTGTGGTTCACTTCAATAATTGTCAATTAGAGCAACGAATGCTAATTTACGAAAATGTTTATTACTCTGAGCACCACCGCCTTTGAAAGTAATACAGTATAGATCCTTAAAGTCGGAAATATGAGAAAAACATCCATCTTCGACAGTGCTCGTGTGCGAAGGTCAGCGTGTAGCTACGACAAACTTACCTTAATTGAATTTCTTGCAGCTACTAAACTCCCTTATACACAAACAAATCTTATGATAAAAATCGTATGGAACATCCTGAATCAAATGAAAAGCAAGGATAATTTAATCTAAGTATATTACATGTAAACATGCGCTTATAGATATAATTGACAGAGGCTGAACGGGACGAAAGGGTTAGTACTATGACTTAAAGACTATCATAAACTGGTTACAAACTGTTAGGCTTAACCATTGACGGTATCAAATACTTAGATGCTGAATTGCTTGACTTAGCTAAAGATTATGCGAATCGTCACCCAAGCTAAGACAATTTGAAACTTGCCGCTGAAAACTGAGCCAGCTTGGAGCCAAACAACTGACTTCATACGATAACTAATTAATTCCCAAACATGATATAGAAATAGCTCTATGGTGTAGTGGCCATAACACTAAGTTGTAAAAGATGTGTCCCAAAATTAATTGGAACTTAGCACCTTTTATGTTTGTTTTTTAAAACCAGTTTAGTTTTATTCAACAGGAGTTGGAGATTATTTTGTTGTTAAGAGATAGGGGGAAGTAGTTAGGCCTGACTACTTCGTTACAAACAATCTTGGCCTGTGTTTAACCCCATCAATGAATACACATTCGTGGTTGAACGTATATTAAATTCTAATACATATCACATAGCTTTTATACAATAAATGTATGCCATATTTTACTTCCTACTATAAATAATTACAATCATATGTGCGTAATATTAAACGCTAAGTTTGTTGTCTTGACCCACTAGTTCCAAAATTGCTGCGCTGTGCCTTTGACATGCGGTATAATACACAATTAAAACCTGCAACGTCTGTTTTGAAATATAAGGAACTGGCGTTTGTTGCGTGTACCGTTTACATTTAGTTGTTATCGCGACACAGAAACCTGGCCCATATTTTATCTGGCGCAACTTATGCAGTTCTTTTGTAGGCTAAATGCGTACACTTCTGTCTTTACTCTATTTCACTTTATTCACTAAATTCATGTTTAAAAATAGTTTGAACAAAGTGATACTGTAACGTTTCGCCCTGAAATTAAATTTTAGGAATACTCAAAAAGCATTTGAATTGAATTCAGCGCGCTTATTAAACGTTACGGATCTAGCCGATGATAAGCCAATCGGCATCCGATGCCGCAAGTTACGGTAAGGCGGCGCGCAAGCAAATCTCCCGTCCTGTTCCAATCGCCACCGGAAGCAGAAGATAAGGAGCTCCGATGCTATATATACGAAGATCGCCCAGCTGCCGCTCTCTCTGACCGATCTTCATCCGATAAGAAGATACCTGACCTGATCCTTTATCTAATTTGGCTGCATTTCCCACCGCCATTTTGTAGTTACGAACTGTTTGCAAGATTAAGATAATTCATACCCGCTATAAATAACCCGTACTGAACGCTGCTCTATCATGTCGGTAAACTCTGGTTAGTAGTGTGGCGTTTATACTCGAAATATTCCAGGATCCAGCACACTTTATGTAATCTTGATATATTTTACAATCCCCGCATCCGAACATTCCTATATCCTCGTTGACTGCGAAATCTTATTTTATACGCAGTATATAAAGGTCAACAGGCCGTACGATCTCCGCGAAGAATAATTTTGTGTGATTCACAGTACATACTCCGCTGGAAGCCGCCGCCCAATTTGCAGGTCCTGAAGGCAACGTCCTCAGTCCGAAAATTCAAATTAGGCGTAAACAAAGTCCAGGCAACGACCCGGGGCAACTGGCCTTTTATCACGCTAGCCAGGCATTTCGATAAAGCGCATCGCTCTGCCTGCGGACGACTAAAAACCACTTACGTATCTGGAATTTGCGGACTACCGTCTACCCGCTACGTCCGTCTGAGGAAGCCTTCGACTTCTGGAGGAACACCCCGCACTAAATATTAAAAGAAACGTATTCCAGGTAAAAATTGGCCATATACTTTAATACTTTAATCCGTCAAGTCCGCAGAAGGAAATCGCGTTCAAACTCAATTTTGGGCTTTCGGCATCGATCGGCTCCAAGCGGGGACCTTTGGCCAATCGACGCAGAAGGTGCTGCATCCTATACCGTCGAAGACAGGCGAGCCCAAAGGACGTGACCTTCGCTGCAGAAGCGATTGTTGGGCTGCCTACACTGCAGACAAATTTCGACGTGGGACACCAGGAAATTGTAGTTTTCGTATTTTGTAATATACAGTTCAGTTCCTATTATTTGTAACACATTTATATACATTATATTGATTTATTACTAACAAATTGTTGTTGCTGAATTGATTTATACTGGAGTGCATCGAACCCTCTTCGACTGTGAGTTATCCCGTGGTTAAATTTAAAATACCCATATAAGAAGGGTGCAGTATTACAATACTGTCGTAAAGCGGGACGATAGAAAAGCAGAATGTGTCGATAGACATTCTTTAAACGAACTGAATTTTGCAGATAGGCGAAAAACTTTTAAATTATCCTAAAAAGTAGGTGACTAAAATATACCAAATTACAATCTCGTTGCACTACCTCCATCTTGAAATCAAATTCAATTGTTGATAACGTGTTTGGTTCGTTGAGAGCTTTGCAAGAATTCTATACCCGTCAGCAACTGATTGTATCATCATTGAGTTTACTAGTAGTTAGTTTATATTGAAATAGATCTCAGCGACCCATATACTGAGAGTAAGAAGATTGGCAATTTCAAGGTATTTTAGCTGGATTTGATCCTCCTACAACTAGTGTAGAGACAGCTTTTACCTTTTCTATCGATCCTTCTTGACCAATCATTTTTATTTCTAGTTATAATAGTATTACTCGTAATTTAATCGAGTAGTAGAGGTTTTCGCTATCACCACTTTTTTAACCTAGCCAACGGTCTCAATGGCGGAAAATACTTTTAACACTTCAACAGCAGCGAGTGGAAGAAAACCGCCATAAGGAGACTTCATAAGAACACTCTTTTGTCCCAGGGAGTAAAAAATTGCCCTGATTATATTTCCCAACACCACACTATCCTGATCACGAATAATACGCAGTATTACAGATATATTAGATACGCCTGGCCAGACGAGTGCAAAATGTGCGACTGAGTACATGCAAGTGGGCAACCAGGCAATGTATGCGAAATTAACGACTGGAAAATAGTTACAACAAATAAAGAATAAAGAGGGAATTAAACCAGCAATATGGAATGTTCCATAACTTCGGTATACGAAAATTGTAGAAAAAAAAATAAATTTATCCTAACAGGTTATTTCCGCGACGCTCGTTGAATTTGTACAAGCCTTCGATTTGCGCAGTTCCGGGAATTATTCTTGAACTCACCCAATTCGCACCTTGGAACATAAATTTTATAATATTGTAGAACCAGGTTATTTTTGACAGGATATGAAGATTCTGGGTTGCAATAAGATATGACGGGGAATGGTCAGGCCTAATCATCCCTTTAAAGACAATTGTGACCTACGTCTCGTCACAAATGAACATACATGGTAGTTATAAGTATATTGAATTAATTAACGAATACAAATCCTTATATATTGATATGATACATGTGATGCTTGAATCTCTATCTGTTATATAATATGTATGTATGTATGTATTATCTGTAACCTCATTTACCTTGCGGTGTCGAGGCTGGTGCTTTATGCGCTGGCATCTGGCGGTACAATGATCAACTTGCCCCGGATTCGGGATACAGAGTTGGATCGCGCCTTTGGTGCTTGCGCAGCAACCATTGTATGAAGTGTGGGTATTGGTGATGTGTTGACCTTGTTACTCTATCTCTTAGGTCTGTGGTTCTGAGTAGAGCACAGTTAATTTGGTGCCCAACTGTGAATGGTCTCACCGAGCCCGATTCCAATCACCAAGGCGGAAAAATTCCGACCCCCGCGGGATTCGAACCGAGGACTTGCTTAATGCAAGTCTGGCGCTTACCCAACAGCGCCACGCGGCTTCTCTGTTATATAATATTTATCATGTAATTAATTTTTCTTAAAGCTTGTCCTTTTTATTTGCAAATACTACTTCAGCTAATTATAATTACTTTTTATAATCGAGAGCTCTTATTTTCAGGGTGGGTTCATCAAAATGTAGTTCTCTTAATTGACGTAATAAAATTATATTTTCAAAATTTGTTTTACTTACAATGCCATTAAACGTCAAATCCAGCTTTCAACCTTAGCAAACCAGGTATTGACACTTGCATTTTCACAATTACACACATCTTAATCAATTTAAATCAATTTAATTATCACTTGGTATTATCTTGTTTCACTAATTGATCTTTATTTAAAATGTTTCAATATTAATTGCTAAAACAAACCTTGTCACTTATTAAGCCTATCCTGCTCCAAATCTAAACACCAGTGCCTCCTGCCTCGACTGATCCCAATGTCACCCTGCTTGACACCTACTGCTCAATCCTGTCAACCAATTCACGATCCTGCTGACTCCGGTTGCAATCCCTCTATCCAATGTGAACTCCTAATCCAACCACTCCTGGTAAGTTTTCAAGTTATAGCAGGAACAGCTCTTATTTGATTTATTCCTTAGGTAATCTTCGGTACACCGCAGTCCTCTCTGAACTGTTCCAATTCTGGTAGTATTCTCTCAAAGCTCGTACTAGTTGAATAAGTTTACCTCGACACAACCAGCCAAAATCAACAGCTAAGATGATCTCTGTCCTCCAAAACTGGTCCCTCCTATTGACTGCTTTTATCCAAATATTGCTTCCCTGCTGTCCAGCTACCGTATCCTTCCTAAGTTCCAATACTGGTCAAATTCAAGCCCCTCAATTGTTCCAATCAACTCCTGGTACGTTTTAATAGTTTAATTATCCAAATATAATCTTGTTTATTTCATAGATGACACTCTGCACTCCAACGAAATGACAGATCTCTTGTTCCAATATAACCACCAATGTCAATTATAATAATGATGTATTTAAATGGTACATTCACCAATAAATCCAATTCAATAGTACTTCAATATCTTCCTTATAATTCACAGTTTAAATAATCTCTCCAGTTGATTACCCAGTATTTTCAATATTAATATTTCATTTCATTATAACCACCTCGTAGATTTTAGTATAGCCTTACCATTTGTATTTTTACCAAATAATTATACAAATTAGGCAGCAATTTCTAGTTTTTTTTATTATAAATCACACCTCGCAAAATTACAGATACATTTTTCGTTGAGTTTATTTATGTAACTCCTGTTTTAAACAAATTTTGATTTCCACTAGCTACAATTATTATAACACTCTATCTAAAATTAAATATAACAATATTACAGGATTATTATTAAGCAAATACAATCATCAATCGTAACCTTGGCTTGTTCTTTTATACCTTGACTGCAATCAACACCCTTACATATTCAATTAATACCTTACGAACTTCTTATCTCTCTTATGTTTCAATTGATTTAACAACCTTAACATCTTTTCAAGATTTAATTAAACTAATTCTCCAAATTTATTCATTTTTTAAAATATTTCATTAATGTAATGAATTAATCTTTTCTCATGTATCATAACAATATAATCGAATGTGTGTCGTGTTTTTAACCTATTATTCACATAGACAAAAACACGACAGTTTGAAAATTAATGCAATGTCGTACACCAAGTGTGTTAAATATGACCCAGTGCAAGTCTCATAACGCAAAGGTTTGCGAAATTCTTCCTTATATTAATTAACGCACGCTGGTACGTCTCCAATTTAACTCTCCACAACGACCTGTGTATCATGAAAATTTACCAAACCATGACAATAGACTAGTAAGGCAGCTAGCAGCAGAACATAATTTTGACCGAAGGCTCAAACGACAGTGGCCAAGGGACCTGGTCCCAACAGATGAAGTGGACTAAGAGCCTCTTATTACTGGCAGGAGCGTCACCAATGGGAAACTTCTCTAATCAAGTCAAATAAATCACACATCACATTTACTTATTACTTATGTTATATAGTAGATTGTAAATATGCTTCACAGTTAATATAGAAAAAAAAGGCCTAAAGCCAACGCTTATCGTTCAAACTGCAAACAGTTCCGGTAGAAGGTTACCTTAAACTCTTGGTTAGCAATGAATGCGTACCAAATTGGAATCACCTACATCACACGCTAAATGACTCGCTGTATCGCAGTTTCTCAAGAATGCAGCAAGGAATCGCTTAGCTTCAGGTTGTCGCCTTTCTGGCGAATGGCGTCAAGGAACAACCGGAACCTAACGAAACTTCGTGGCAGGTTTACAATTTTGTAATTGGCTTGTACACGATTGAAATAATACTTGGCTTGTGGTACACAAACATTATTGGTAACACATCTTATTTACTCTTCAGCTTCAGCCTCTTTTTATTTAGCTCATCGTATGGCGATTTGACACTGTAAGTCGCAGAGACGTGCGCTACTGACTTTAAGTTTCTCGCGACGACCGTTGAATTTTCGTTTATCGCATCGAGAGCTTGTTAAACTGAAAGACGATCGTAATCGTACCTTTTGTTATGCTAAGTTACAATTATTAAACCTAAATAACAATGGAACAGTATGCAAACACAAAGGTGCTATATGTTTAAATATTAAAATAAACAATTCGGGCAAAGAGTTCAAATCCAGTTTCACAATATACGGAAGAATTAACGACATTCCTAAAATTTTACAAAGTCGAGGAAAACTAACAAATTCAATTTATAATTTATAAATACCGAATACTTTACAATAAGTTAAGGTAGTAGCTTAATTACTAGTAGCCAAACTGCTATCCAGGTATGATCTGTGCTAAATACGATAATAACACAGAACTAGTAGAAAATATGCTATTGCATCGAAAGTCCCTCAAAAGTTAAGAAACACCTGGACCACTGACTGTTGTATGCAACGGTCTTTGGTATAAGGACTTTTATTGTAGGTTAATTACCATTAACCTAAGACAGAAGCGAAATTCCACTTATTTAATGAGCTGGTAAAAGTCGAGATTCTCTTTACTATCGTCTCGTATACTTGAGCACAATTTATGTAAAAGAAAGTCGTCCTTTTTGTGAGTTAATACCATTACCACAGTATATTATCTGTTTAAAATGTCATAAAGTGTAATTTATGGAGA
Source organism: Agriotes lineatus (assembly GCA_940337035.1). NCBI lineage: Eukaryota > Metazoa > Arthropoda > Insecta > Coleoptera > Elateridae > Agriotes > Agriotes lineatus. The sequence continues at coordinate 13,972,771 of OW679200.1, forward strand.
TTAAAATTATCTTTAATTCCTTCTACTTCTATAGAAAGCATGTTGATATTACACTTACCTACACGATCATTATCAGCTTAAATTTCTTTTAATTTGTATAGTACCACTAATATTTTTAAAGAGCAGAATAAAAAAATAGGGATTAGCAATGACAAATATGTCTAAGTGAATATAGGACAACTAGAATATACGATTTACAAAAGTATCTGTTATTAAAGTTGTATATCTATAACTGTAGATCTATAATGTTCTTACGATAATGAATTTGCAAAATTCAGAATGGATTGCAAAGTATTTGTAGGAACTTCAAAACAATATATCAAAATCTGATAGTAGAAGCATTTGAGATTAGCTGAATGGTTGCTTGATTTCATTGGCTTTAGCACTGATTTCTACAAAAATCTCGAGTAGATTTCTCAGGAAATATCATCGCGTGTGTGGCCCGATTCAGACCTATTTAAAAATGCGAGACGTATATCAAGTTAAAAGGCGACCAGACATAAATTTTTCCCAGGAAACTAAGGCAAGAACATTGGATCGGACCAAAGCAGTATTTCCCTTGTTACACGTGCTTGATTAATTTGAATCGCAAATTTGACAGATTTCACACCTAGCGTATGTACAAGAAGTGTCCGTCAAATAAAACACCAAACAAGGGTTATTTACATTTTGTTTGGGACTACTTTATGAATAACGCATTTTTTAATGGTTCGCCCTGGTGTATCCAACGCCGAACCGGGTTAAAAATTTGTTCTGTCAACGGCGTGGTCGTCGGCTATTTCGGAATTAGTATTAGCATAAAATAAGCAAATGTTATCTAAATACATGCTACTCATGCTAGTTTTTGCTACAAATGTATGCTAATATAAATTTTATACTTGTAGTCTACGAAAGGGTTAATGAATAATGCTGAATTCCTACGAAGATTAATGTTTCCTTCAAATACGGGCTACATTTGAGTTTATAGGATATCATTTTCTAAAAATATAATAATATTGAAGTTTTATTGTAATTTCTTATATTTTTGGTAGATTTGATATTTGAAGAAGCAAAGTAATAATTTTAGCTAATAATAGTTAACGTTTACAAGTCTCACCAAAATCCATTTGCAGAAATTTCTGCAAGACTCCGAATATACTCTTCTGGTGGTTTCGAATCAAGAGTTACTTAGAATGAAATAACTCTATACATTATTACTGTTGTTGCGATACGTCTAACGTTGGGGGTTTCAGTTCGATCCGAATTTCGCGATACACTGATTTAGAGTTCTACTTGAGAAATTAAAGCCTTCAGTGTTTATTTACAAATTATTCGGAAGCGATCTATCCGCTACCGATGTCAGTTAAGATCTGCCTTCACCAAAATTGTTGCGGTCCCACGCAAAGAGATTTTAAATATTTAAGCATTTGCAAAAATTTTCAAAAATTACAAATTCTGCAAAAACGGTACAAACTAGAGTGTTAGTTGAAGAGACAAATTTTCTCTAGAATTTTAATCTGAATTCAAAAATGTAATAATATACCGGGTGTTCTATTTAAAATAGGAGTTAATAAAAAAATAGAAAAGAAACAAAAGAAACCCATTTTAGAAGTATTCAACTGGAAAATCACCTATCTGACATCAATACACATTCAAAATGTAATAAAAATGTGAAGTTTGAAAAATCGTTAGAGCCATTTTTAAAAAAATCGAAAAAACTGAAAAATCACAAGAGTAAACACCTACTTCCGCTTATGAGATTTTCTTCAAAAGCTTGCTGTCACATCTACATAGTACACAAAACTTACATATGCAGTTTCAACGCCATACCTATTATCGTTTTTGAGATATTCTGTTCACAGACACACAGACACACAAACAGACCAATTAAAAAAATATGTTTTTTGGGTTCAGGGGACTCTAAAACGTGAAGATCTGTAGAAAACTCAATTTAGAATTTTTGGGGTGAATCCAATACTTCCTTTATTATAAAAGGAAGTAAAAAAGGAGCAACGAATACGTTGTGTTTAATGCAGCTTCATCGCATTCAGGACCCAACATATACAGGGTGAATGCCTTACAAAATTAAATTCCTTTTAGTTAGCGACGGCAAAGCCGAGTCTAGAATTTCTAAACATTTTTTACCGGACCTATAACGTACTTTATTTCATACTGTGTCGCATGTTGTTAGTTTTAGACGAATTTTGTGCAAATGAAGTGTAACTTTATAAAAATAATCTGGTCGCCTTGATTAACCCAGTAATACATCAGTTTAAAATGCTAGACTTAGAATTGCCAGACGAAATTCTAGACCGCCTTTTAATTTATCATTGATCACTCCCTTTCAATTGCTCACGATACCACATATGAGGCAATTACAGTTACAATGTTGACATCTCAACAATAGGAACAAGAGGTCATCAACGCAACAATTCAAGTTTAAAACGGCCGTGGTGCATGCTATTTACAGATCACACTCTCTATGCGTTTACAGATTTAATAATATTATTTTATGCCCTTTCTACTGTTAATCATTATTTGAACATATTTTTACAAAGCCACAAAAGTAGTTCAGAGGCAAAGCACGTTGAAATATGAAGTAGTTAAGTCGAGAGAATTTGATAATCAATATTTATTGTTAAATCTAAGATTCAAAAGTAACTGATTTCATTATGTAGACCAGTGGTCGCCAACCTGTCGATCGCGAGCTACCGGTAGCTCGCGGGGGCAATTCTGGTAGCTCTCACAACGATTTTAATTTAAAAAATACAAAATCAGAGAAGCTTCCTAAAATTCCACAAAAAAATCTAATTGTCATAATATTAAACATAAACAGCGGCAACGTTGCGGCGAGCGATCTGCCGCTGACGCCATCAAGCTAGAATCGGCTAGAACCGACCAGCCGGACCAGTGCGTTAGTGTTCGAGAACGATCTGGATTGCTTTGAACGGGATAAATACGCACGGCGCGGCGACATTGCGCTTAGTTTAAAACTGAACGCGTAACCAACGTCCAGCGGTTGGGTTAGTAGTGAACAACAAAAAATAATATTATGGCAAGCAGTTGTAAGAAGGTAAAGACATACCACTTTCATTCGGAATGGGAAGAACAATACTTTTTTACAGAAGTTAAAGATAAAAATGTGTGTTTGTTATGTAATACTTCGGTCTCCGTTGCTAAAAAAGGAAATATTGAGAGACATCATAAAACTGTACATTCTAATTTTGAAAAATCATTCCCACTACATTCTGTCGCCAGAAAGGAGAAACTGAAACAGTTAAAAAAGCAGTTAATTGGACAACAATCAATATTTTTAAGAACAATCGACAAAAATAAGGCTGCAACTGAAGCATCGTACCGTGTGTCCCAGATAATTGCACAAAAAAAGAAACCTTATGAAGACGGGGAAATGATAAAACAGGCGTTTTTAGAAGCTGCTGACTCGTTATTTGCCAACTTTAGAAACAAAGACGATATAGTTTCAGCTATAAAATCTATGCAACTTTCTGCTAATACAGTGATGAGACGTGTAGAAGTAATGAGCAATGATATTTTTTTACAGTTAAGAACTGACTTAGATAACTGTGTTTATTTTTCACTTCAACTGGATGAATCAACAGATGTCGTTGACACTGTCCAGATGGCCGTGTTCGTCAGGATGGTTTTTAGTGATTTTACGATTAAAGAAGATCTTTTGAAGTTTATTCCACTGAAAGGACACACTACTGGACAGGAGTTGTTTTCTCATTTAAAAAATATTATTTCTTCCGAGAAAATTCCAATATCGAAAATGGTAGGCTTGACAACCGATGGCGCTCCAGCTATGGTGGGTTTTGATAAGGGTCTGGTGGCGTTATGTCGTAAAGATGAAACTTTTCCTCAATTTCTCTCTTACCACTGCATTATCCATCAGGAAGCATTATGTGGAAATTTCCTGAAACTAAACAACGTTATGAAACTGGTGGTAAAAATTGTGAACAAGATTAGAGCTCAAGCGTTACAAAGAAGATTATTCAAAACCTTGGCCGATGAAGTTGACTGTCAATACGGGGACCTACTCCTTCACTCTGAAGTCCGATGGTTAAGTAGAGGACGGGTGCTGAAACGTTTTAATGATGTCCTATCTGGCATAGTTCAATTTTTCAAAAAACGCGATGAACCGACTCCGGAACTAGAAAATTCAATCTGGCTTAGAGATTTTGGTTTTCTCGTGGACATTACCGAGAAATTAAACGAACTTAATTTGCAGCTTCAGGGGAGAGACAAAGAACTAGCAGAAATGATTTCTGATATAAAAGCATTTATCAAAAAGCTGGAGTTTTGGGAACAAAACCTAATTAACAGCGATGCCAAGCATTTTCCTATTCTTTCAGAAAAAATATCTCAAAATCCATTAGAACCCTATGACAGCAAATATCATGTAGAAATAGTTTCTACCCTGAAGAATAACTTCAAAAATCGTTTTAAGGATTTCAACGAAATGGCTTTAGTAGCGCAGTTTGTTGTTTCACCCTTTATGGAAATTGATATCCAACAGTTTGCAACTTGTGTTATCCAGAACTTTGGCGAAGACATCGCTGCAACAGAAATGGAAGTAATTGATTTTCAAAATGATTTAGCCTTAAAATCGTTAGTCTCAAGTACCAAATGTATCTGGCCTATTGTAAGTAAATACAAATATTCAGTTCTATGCCGTGTTGCCTTGAAAGTGAAAGCATTATTCAGTTCAACCTATTTGTGTGAATCTTCTTTTTCCAATATGAAGTTTATTAAGAACAAATATCGCAATCGACTTACAGATGAACATTTGGATAATTGTATTCGAATGGCTGTATCAAATTATACTGCAAACATTAAAAAAATTATCGATGAGTCTGAGTGTCAGTCTTCTCATTGAACGTGCTTTTTTATTTTTCAATGTTTATGTTCATGATAGTGCGTTACTTTTTTGTTGTTATTATTAACTATTTTTAAATCTTACGTGACATGCCGTTGTGGCTGGATAAAAGTTTGTGTTTATTTTTCAAACAACTTCGTTTGGTAGGTAGGAATGTAGTTATTATTAGTACCTATGTATTATGTATTACCAGTTAAATAAATAGTAAAATAAATACATATAATGATAAATTAACTGTGGATTATTTCATTTACGTTGCGTTACGTGGCTTCCGTGTGGGTAGCTCGCTGTTTATTCCAAAATTAACAAGTAGCTCAACACATTGAAGAGGTTGGCGACCACTGATGTAGACCTATGTACAAATAAATAACAAAGCATGCTAATTTTTAGGCTTGGGACTCCACGTTTTTACAGTCCAGACGATGAACCGGTTTTAACGTGCGTCCTTAAAAGCTTCTCTACGGGTCCGCGAAACAAGCGCTGATCTCACTCGAACGTCAACAACGGTAGGTTGTAGTCAGACTGACCTAATGACGCCGAGTTTTTACTTTAAAGTGCTCGAATTGGGGGTGTTTTGGGTGTGCAGGGTCCGGGAGTGTGGAGTGCAGGTTTTCACTCCGACATGGAATATACTGAAAGTGTTTTACCGGAGTCTTCTGAAGATTTTATGGTTAGAAGCTAGATCTCCCTTAGGCTCGTTTTCGGTGGATACTTCGCAGATTGCAGCCGGTTCTAACTTTGGCAAAAGTTGCCGTTTACGTCAGGCCTGATTACGCTTAGGTTTGCGGCGTCGGACGCTGTTTGTTTCACCGCGCGTTTTCGGCGGACCTGAGGCCAAATTATTACTTCAAGTGGCACCTTCTAGTCGTACTTGGGTTGACATCCTCGCACCGTTACAGGCCTAAATCTATGCCAATGTGAAAAGCGGACTACCAAACATTTAGTTATCTGGGAAAATTGTTTAAGCCTGTCAACGTAAATTTCCAGGCGGTTTGCGATTTTTTCTTTGATGGCGTTTGCTATTAGAGGAGCGCTTTCAAATCTTTCAGCATGATTTTTCAAGAGCTCTGCGACTTGAAAGTGAAGGTATCAAGGCGATACTGGACTGAGGTGTACCTTGCACAGTTTGACTAATCTAAGCAGAAAGATAATGTTCAAGTCATCACTGGATCCTCAGGTAGTGCGACTTACCAGGGAAAAGCTAGAATCAAAGCAAATATTTTTATGTAATAACTAATAATACCTAAGCAAATTTGGCAACACTGTTGTATGTAATTTGAGTCGTAGATTTTGAAAAACATAAAACATGCAGAGGGATCTATTTAAATAACCAAAGTTTGGTTTTTAAGTAGATCTAAAAAAAATAATAATTAATTAATTTTCAGTTTCAAATAAAAATAAAGTAGTACATAATGCATATCGTTAGATTGGTAATTACATTTTTTATCTAATGGCAAGATAGCCCTTAGTAGGTGCCTTAAAAAAGTGAGTTTAGCTAATTATATACTTTTATTAAAGGTTTTTTTGTTGACCTTATTAATAAAATAGCTATTATTACGAGTTGCTAGAGTCAATTAGAATAGCCTTTTCCATGTCAAGGCCATTTATGGTAAAAAATTAAAATTGAAAATATAATTTTTTTTTTAAATTGGCAAGACTATTATGTGTAGTTTGACTCGTAGATTCAGAGACACATAAAATATATAGGGTGTTCCATTTAAAAAATCAAAGATGGTATCATTGCCGGTAAAAGCGGAAGTCAGCCATTTTGACTATATATATCGGCCAATCAGAAATTATGGCTAGTATCTTGGTATAAAATTTTACCCAACTCGATTCATAAATAAAGAAGATATAAGCGTAGTCCTAGTCTCATTGTCACCCGGTATATAAATAAATAAATAAATAAACTACAAGAATATACATTTGTAGACTTTAACAAATTAACCTTTGAATATAAAGTACACAAAATATAAAAAGCAGTAGAAAATTCCACTTCAATTAAAAGTGTAAAACGAAGACACCGTAAGCGAAGCCCGTGGGTCACATCAGGTGTCGTAAGGTCAGTTGCAAGGAAATGGCATATAAAAATTGAGATGTCCAAATAATATAGCACTTATGACAGAACGTAGAAATTTTAAACATAAATTATTATCTCAATTAATGAAAGAGTCAAAACATAACTAGGAGCATTATAAAAATTAAATTTCAGAATAAATTCAAGTAAAACACGGTGAAACGTCGTAAAGGATTTTACAGATAAAAATGAATATAAACGGAGAGTAAATTACAAATAAACTTCAATAGTACTTTATAGAAATTGGAATTAGCCCAAACAGGGTGCCCAAATCTAACATTAAAACTGACAAAAAGAAATTATTTAACCATTCAAGATACTTGCTTGCCACAGACATAAATAAAGTTTCGAAAAAGAATTAAAAATGTTAAAATCCCCTGATGAATTACAGTAAATAAAATAATACTCTTGCTGCTTCAGCTTAACAAGTTGTAACGCTCTGTTTCAATTTCATTTCTGTAGCGCGATAATGCATTTGTCACCTTATATCGGACCACCTCATATCTAATGGCTGTAGAAACAGAATTCAAGATTATCGCAGCAGGCGGTGCGACGCGATTAACACCTCTGGTTTTCGTGTTGGAACAGGTCTAACATTTCGATTCGAGTTGGCCCTCAAACAGCTGAAGAGCTGATAGAGTATTGATTTTTTCGAGAAATTTTTAACATTTAGGCTGGCAGCTACGGGCTAAAATCTGGCAGTCACGGGCCAAAATCTGGGAGCTACAGGTCAAAATCTGGCAGTTACGTGCCAAAAGCGGACTAAAATCAAGCAGTTAGGGGCTAGAAAAAGCTAATACCGTTTGATGTGAGTTGTGGTCTTGCATGGGCTAATTGGGCTCAAACGAAGGCTAGAAATGCAGGTAATTCAGTTCCCCGATTCTTCTTCCGCATGGATTACGAATTCCCGACATGTCCCGCTACCTTCTGTAGTTTGCTGACTTCAAACAGTGGCGTCTTCGTTTTTTTGGGAGTCTCAGAATTTGGCAGCAAAATCTAGCTTAGCGTCTTCATGGATGGATGCAACACAATAGGATAATTCTACTTGCGATTGCTGAACTTCACCATCAAGTTAAGCTGTAAGTACATGCCATACCAGCCCTCTCTTTCCGACAAAGGCATTTGCCTTAATTATTTCAGTTCTTACTACGATCTCAGAAAATCAGACTAAACGAGTTTAATCAACCTTTTTGCCTCAAACCTTATTAACGCTAATGAGCGAGAATTTAATAATTTAAAATTGCTGAAATAAGTATGTGCATTGAAACTCACATACCGCGCTTTATGCGTTGTGTGTTATGCAATAGCTATGAAGCAGGTGTTGTCCTGGAGTGCGAATTAAGCTATAATTAGCATTTTGTGGATTGAATATTTGGAAGTAATTTCCCAATTATGATTTATTATTTCATTTGATAGGCAATAGTCCTACCACTTTGTCTGTTGTCACATGGCCTAAGGGCTAATACAAGTAATTCATGTGTTACTGCGATATCTGGCTTCAAATAATGCCCCTATTGTTATTATTTGTTTATGTTTTCTTCTGCAACCCATCTAGCTAAACGAGTAATCTAGGCATGAGGTGGAACACCAAAGGTAGGTGGCGTATTTTTAAGTAGCTAGTTTTGTAGGTTGTGAGTAACGACCAGGGCCTCAATTTATATGTATCCTTCTATTCAATTTAAAAGCCCGAAGCATTTATTAGCCTGATTCTTAGACCACGTCATTTCCTGTCGAGAGTTAAAAGAGCTAGCCGACCCCTTCGTTTAGGGGTGGTACAAAGTTAGAGACACATTATGATTAAATCGTTTAAAAAAAATATGATTTATCAATTCAATCACATTTGTGCTATTACATAGTTAGTTGGGGGGGGGGGGGGGGGATTGAAACATTAATTTAATGACATAATTTTTCATCTTCAGTAGTCTTGAAGAGAGGTTAACTCGAAACAGTTGGCTGATGATATGCTCTTCACGAAATCACCAGTGAAATTCTCTTCTCATTTTTCACTGGCGATTTGGTGAGAAGCATGACTTCGGCCAACTTTGTCGGATTAGTCTCTCTTCAAGGCTAATGAAGACAACAACTTAGTTTTCTACATACGTATTTAGCTGTTATTAAATATTTGTGTGGTTAGGGGTTTGCAACGAATTGCGTCTGATGCAAACCACAGGCTCCAGCAATGTGTTTTATTCACTTAATCAGTTTACTGGCACTTCAAAAATATATATTTTATTAAAATTATACTTCCTAAAGATGGGCACTATCCAACCGAACTCGAATAAAGAAGGTTAGGGGTTTGATATACGACAATTTTTATGTTATGAACGATTTTGCCTGAACATAACATAAAAGAAAACTTTAAAGTAAGTAACTATTCACGACCACGATACGGATGTCAAATTACGGCGCTCGTCATCATTACAAATACTATAATCTGCTCTCTCTCTCTCAAGAAACTAAAAGGTCTCTTTTCATAATAGCGTAATTGTCTTAGGCAGTTTTGTAGTCTTACTCTATTTAAGTAACGTACAAGTTTTCTTAGCTTCTGTGGAGTTGATCCATTTTCCTCATTTATTTCTAAAGTTATGATCATCAAGAATAGTATATTACTCTACAAGGGATGTAGGTAAGATTTACACTACCGAGAACCGTTTGATGCCTGAGTGAGCGAAGCGAACAAGGGTAGCAAGGTGGGAGGTAGTGTAAATCTTCCTACATCCTGTGTAAAGTACTTAATTTTTTTCACTACCAATATTTCCCTTTGTAAAGTAAATGGTAGGTAATAACCTGGCGTAAAATTCTGACATTTGCTAAATTATAGTAGCCTTATAGCGCTCTGACGTTTTGTTTGACATTTATAAACGCACTGTGAAATATTCTTGGAAAAAATGCGCGAATACGATTGCAAATGCTGTTTTGTGAGCTTTGTGCTTGTATTCTGATTAAAAATGGATAATAGTACGAACGACAATGGTTTTCTTTGTGTTAACCAAGTGGCAGACATGGCATCTTATCAGTTGTAATACATGTGGGATGTAAGTAATTCACTTCGCTAGGGAAGCACACCCTCCACCTCTAATCCGAAAAAGAAGGTCAAGCCAGATCAAAAAGTAACCGAAAGGGTAGGTGGTTACAAAGAGGCCCTTACGAGGCACCTCCGCGTGGCCATCGTGGATCTAAGAACCCCCCTCGGTAAGATCACCCAGGTCCAAGCGGACCTAATAAAAGCTCAATTGCTAGTGGCTCTGGACAATCACATGTTCGCCCTAGCCGAAGGCCAAATTCCACCCACTTTCAAGGGCTGGCAGTACTCCGGGGAGATTCTTAGAATCACCTGTGAGGATGACCAGACTCTGAAGTGGCTAACAGAGGCAGTGTCAAACCTGCCCACTTTATGGGAGGGCGCCCGTCTGAATGTCGTCCAGGTGGATCGGCTGCCCAGGCTGGCGAAGGCAGCTCTGTGGATTCCAGGGAAACCTAAACCTACGGAGACTGTTATTCGCCAACTGGCAGTGCAGAACCCCGGGATAGGTGTTCGGGACTGGCCCCTCTTCCACACAGCCGAAAAGGAGGAACCCGTTGGCAGACTCCTAGTTTTTGGGCTAAACCAGGAGGCTGAAACAGCAGACAAAAGTAGAGGTAGTAAACTGCACTATCAGTTTACAACTCTAAAATTAAAAATTCAGAGGCTTGGAGATGCAGTTCCAGACTCCAACCCCTTAAGGCAGGGTGCGTCTACGAATACCCCTAAACCCCTTTCTGTTACAGAGCAGGGTGAGTCCTCGGATACCCCTCCATCGCCAGTAGGAGAGCCGCTGCTACCACAGCAGCCATCCGAAGTAGAAGCCTGTTGTATCTCACATGTTCACAATCTTTTTAATTAGTTATGGTTTGTAGTTTTTTATTAATTATTCAAAATAGAATTCACATTTGACAATCAGAATAAAAATACTGTCAGAAAACAAAAACTAGTAATTACAAAACATGGCTGGATGTATTTAAACATAACATTTCTTCCCTTACGAGGGTGAGAAGATGGCCCTTGGTTTCTTCTGCCTGAGCGATCTGCGTGGCGTCGCTGGTAATGTACGAATGGGAATACTGTATCTGTTGGTATCCTGTGATTGTTCCACTGGCGATGTTGATGGAGTTACTGCTGTAGGGCGGTCTACATTTGGATGTTCCACCGGCGATGTTGAGTTCTGAACTATCGGTAGTGTTGCTGCAGTAGGGGTGAGAGATGTTGCCGCCGTAGGGGTAACAGATGTTGCTGCCGTAGAAGATAGAGGTTGTGTATAAGCACTCTGAGGATGGTCTTCTTCTTCTGATTCTTGCTTCCTCAGCGGCTGTTCGTTTCCGCTTCTTCGTATTTGATCAATGTGTCGCTTATATCGTTTTCCCAGGTACTCAATTTCGTAGTGGAGATCCCCTATGCGAGCAAGGATGGTTCCGGGAACCCATTTGTCCATGCGAGGATTACCTGACATAAATAACACTGATTGATCTGATTGGAACGTGCGAAACGTTGGCTGGAATGTAACATATTGTTTTTCAGTCATCCTGGTATATAAATCATCTGGTCTGACGAGGTCCAATCGTGTACGGAGTGAGCGTCCCAGGAAAAGTTGAGACGGTGACTGATTCGTGGTCGCATGCGGTGCTTTTCTGTACTGCCGAAGAAATTCATTCAGATTCTGTTGTAGAGAACTTCTTGTTGTTCCCATGGCTTTCATGGCATCCTTCACAGTTTGAACGCTGCGTTCGGCTTGACCATTTGTTGATGGATGGTACGGGGCTATTAGCTTATGGAATTTGACCCCCACTGCCTGTAGGAAGGCCTTGAATTCGACGGAGGTGAAATTGGTGCCGTTATCCGAGACCACTGTTACGGGAACCCCATAAGCAGCAAACAGTTCGTCTAAAATAGAGATGGTGGCACTAGCCGTCATTGTGTTGGTAACTTTCACCTCAAGCCACTTGCTGTAAGCATCCGAAATGATGAGTAGCATCGTGCCTGCAAATGGTCCGGCATAGTCTATATGAATACGTTCCCATGGTCCCTTGGGGTATTCCCAATGGTGTTCTCGAAATTTTGGTGGAGCATGTGCGTGTTTGGCGCAGTCGCTGCATGATCTTGCTGTACGCTCGATATCTGCATCGATACCTGGCCAGAAGACAAACGATCGTGCCAGTCCTTTCATTTTTACCATTCCTAGATGTGCTGCGTGAAGGTCGGTTAGTACTGCGTTGCGTAGCGTTGTCGGAATCACAACTCTATGTTCAAAAACGAGACAATTAGCAGCTATCCTATAATTTACTTCCGGTGCTTTATACCCCGCACGTGCGAGGCACTGGCCCGATTCGAGTAGTCTCATAATTTTTCCAAGATGCGGATCTTTCCGCGTTTCTTGAGCGATGTATTGGTTGTTAACTGGAAGTTGCTTGATGTGTCCGACAATGAATTGATCGAATGCGTCGTATTCTTCTTCCTTCTCTTGATGACGATAATTTTGGTGAACATTGGCAGGTAGTGAAGCACGAGAGCAGTAGTCGGCATTCGCGTTCGCCTCTGTTGTTTTAAAATTAACGTTGTAGTCGAAATTTCCCAAAAAATCTGCATAATTTGCCATACGGCTGATGCACAGCACTGGTAATGACTTCTCAGGGTGCAAGATTTGTGACAGTGGCTTGTGGTCCGTTATTAGCGTCCAGTGACGGGCGTATAGGTACAAAAAGAACTTTTGAACGGCCCAGACGATGGCTAAGGCTTCTTTGTCGATCTGTGGGTAGCGTTGTTCCGTTGCACTCATCGTTCGACTTGCGTAGGCAATTGGACGCTCATTGCCGTTATTCAAGCGATGCGAAAGAACTGCGCCCAGTCCCGTTTTGCTAGCGTCAGTAGCCAACAGAAGTGGTAGCGATGGGTCGTATGACATTAAGACCTGAGGTGAGGTCAGTGTGCTTTTAATATCTTCATACGCTTTCTCGGCATCAGCCGTCCAGGTGAAAGACTCCCTCAACAGCATGTCTCGCAGAGGCCTGTCTTTGGTGGATAGATCAGGAATAAAAGCACTGTAATACGTTGCTTTACCTAAGAAAAGTTGCAGTTCTTCTGGTGTTGTGGGCTTTGGAGCATCTCTTACTGCTTTGATGTGTTTATCAGACTTATGCACTCCTTGTGCGTCTATTTTGTGGCCCAAAAATTCGACCGCAGGAGAAGCAAAGACACACTTGGAGCGATTTAAGCGAAGGCCATGTGATCGCAACTTTTCCAAGGTTGTTTTGAGAGTCGTCAATAGGTTGTCAAAGTTGTCCGCATGTATCAGGATGTCATCGAAGAAATTTAGCACATTTGGAATATCTTGCAAGACGGTTTCCATGCGGCGTTGCCAGATAGCAGGAATATTTGCTGCGCCGTATACCGCTCTGGTTGGTCTGATGAGGCCGTGTGTCGGCGTATTTAATGTTAAGGCTTCGCTGAATTCATCATCGACCGTCAAGTGTGTGTAAGCGTCCCTAATGTCAAGATGACAAAAAATTGTGGCACCCTTCATTTGGTTGAATAAGTGCTCAGCTCTCGGAATAGGGTGTTCATCGATGATTATTCTTGGGTTAAGTGTTGGTTTGTAGTTTCCGGTTATTCGAATTTTCCCATTTTTCTTTGCCACGACATGGGTGGTTGATGCCCATTCAGAGTAATCTACCCGTTTATAAAAACCCGACGCAATTTTAGCATCAATTTCTTTAGCGTAAACGTCCCGCAGGGCCAGAGGAATTTCCCTGGCCTTTGCAAAGACGGGTGCTGCGCCTGGTTTTAGATGCAATGTAGCAGGTGGGCCGGTGAGTTTACCTGCAATCTCGCCAAACACGTCTTCGTACCGCAAGAGGAGTTGGTTAAGATGTTCTTGTTGCCTGAAGGTCAGATTTGGAGTTGCTGTTGTCAGTAGATTGACCTGATTTGATGAGGAGAAGAGTGCGACGAAATTAATTTCGTGGGTAAACTGATTAATCCATTCTCTGCCGAAGAGAGTGTCAAAGTCACCTTGGACGACGTAGAGGTTCAACTTACGGGAAGTTTTTCCGATGGTGACGTTGACAGGTATGCGCCCGATACAACTGATTTTGTGTCGTGTGTAACTTGCAAATTGTCTATCCGTTTTCTGCAATTGAAAATTTGGCTTAATATTGCGCAAAGTTTTTTCGCTGATGATACCACATGGAGCACCGGTGTCTAATTCCATCTCCAGGTTTCGCCCATCAATCTGCACCGAGATCATCTTTCGGTCAAGAAGTGTCATAGCTTTTCCCTCGTTTACTTTCCGTAAATATTGTATGTAATCGACAGTATCCACTGGCGGTGGTGTAGGTGTGAGTGTTTCCATGATTTGCAAAGTCTTGGATCTGCATACCTTTGAAATGTGGCCTCTTTTACCACATATGTGGCATTCCGCATCTAGAAACTTGCACTGTCTTCGAAGGTGACGACCACCGCAGCCATTGCAATTAGATGTCTCTCGCTGGTTTACTTCCTGACGTTGTCGTCGGCTGACCTGTCCCCTTTTAACATAGGGTTGCGCATAGCCCAGTTTATTTGTAGTCTCAGGAACTAGTAGTGAAGCCGATGTCTTTACTGCCACGGCCGTGTTACGCGTCGCCTCCAGGGAGTGTGCGATTTCGTACGCTGCAGTGAAAGTCTCTGGTTTTTTTGAAATAATTTCATCGCAAGTATCACGTGATTCAAGCCCATGGAGCATTTGTTCAATTAATATTCGGTCTAAAAATACCCCATACTCACAGTACGCAGCACCTTGCTTGAGACGCAGAGCAAAATTGGCAACAGTTTCGTCTTTCTCTTGGGCAATCTGACGGAATTTAATACTTTCGGCGTATTTGTTTTTAACTTGATCGAAATGGCTTATTAGTTTGGCTTTGATGTGAGCATAAGAACTTTCCTCTGGTGCTTGTGGACTAACGAGGATCTTGAGCGCATTGTTCAACTCTGGTCCCATGTATACACGAGCATATTGATGATGTTCTGTATCAGCAATTTTGCTTAACTGAAGAGCCCAATCGAAGCGTTTGAAATAATCCTCTACGGTAGTTGAATCGGACGTTTTGTACTCACTGATAGAAAATGATGGTGTTTTTGTAGCAGGAGCTTGTTGGGTAGGTTGAGCAGCGTTGACTATTGCTGCCTGCGTTGCATCTGTAATAGCTTGCTGAATAGCATTTGCAAAGATGCCCGCAAAGGACTCGAGCATCTCGGGTGTGACAGACATCTTCCTTAATCCAACTTCTGACACCACTGTTGTATCTCACATGTTCACAATCTTTTTAATTAGTTATGGTTTGTAGTTTTTTATTAATTATTCAAAATAGAATTCACATTTGACAATCAGAATAAAAATACTGTCAGAAAACAAAAACTAGTAATTACAAAACATGGCTGGATGTATTTAAACATAACAAAGCCTCACAACCCCCCACCCCCATGGATACTCTTGAGAAGGAGAGGGAGCTGATGAGTATGCTTTTAGGGTCCGGGTCGGACACCGAGGTCGAATAATTTATTGTCGACCTCATGTCCTCCCAACCTGGACTAAACATCATACAAATTAACCTGCAACACTGTCGAGAGGCTGCTGTTACTCTACGCAGACAGCTCGACAGCCAGCAGGACACTGTTGCATTAATACAAGAGCCTTGGATTGTAAAATCTAAGATCTGTGGATTAATTAATCGTAATGGCACTGTTTTTACAGATAGCACCCATGAGAAACCAAGGACGTGCATCTACTGTCCCAAGCATTTACAAGCCTTTGCTTTGCCGCACCTCTGTACGCGTGATATTACGGCGATACAGATGAGCTGTAGTATAAACGAAGGGAAGGAAGATGTCATTTTCGCATCGGTATACCTCCCCAGTGACTCAGTTGACCCTCCACCTAGCGCGGAGTTGATCGAATTGGTGAACTACTGTGAGAAGAACAACAAAAACCTAATTATTGGCTGTGATGCAAATGCTCACCACGTTTCGTGGGGTAGCAGTGGCATTAACACCCTAGGTAGGTTCTTACTTGAGTACCTAATAAGTACAAACTTAGAAATACTGAACCGTGGATGTGAACCAACTTTTGTCACAACGCGTAGCCAGCCCGTGATTGATGTCACTCTGGCCTCTTCAGATATTTCCAATAATATTGTGGGCTGGCAGGTATCACCTGTTGTGTCTATGTCAGACCACAGATGGCTTTGTTTCAAATTATCTGGAACTATAGCTCAACCAAAACAATATCGAAATCCTAGGCGGACTGACAGACTATCTTACAAGACAGATCTGGAAGCTCACCTGGTGAACTCGGTTTTCCGAGAAAACATCCAAGGCGAGTCGCACAACCTCCTGGTGGTGTTCGAAACTCGACAGGATGAAATCAACATTGGGCAAACTCTTTAACAAAGCAAAAAGAACTAGAATTACTAGTGACTGGGAGGCCTATAAAGACCAAAAACGATTATACAAAAAAGAAATCCGCCAGAGACAGACGGACCCTTGGAAAACGTTTTGTAGTTCCATAGAGTCCACTGCCTCCGCGGCTCGGTTGAAGAAGATCCTTTCTAAGGATCCAAACCAACAGCCAAGCTGTCTCAGGCGAGGGGATGGTTCTTTTACAACCAAACCCGGAGAGATAGCGGAAGTGCTAATTCAAACACATTTTCCAGGCTGTATCGTCACCCCTGACAATGTATGGCCAAAACCCAATATCCCACCTCCCTCAGAGGAGGATTGGAATGTGGCAAACCAGGTCGTACGGAGTGACAAGGTAACCTGGGTTATAAACTCCTTTCTCCCCTTCAAGTCGCCAGGAGTGGACGGTATCTTTCCAGCCCTGCTACAATGGGGACTGGACCTGATGCTTGTTCACCTGGTGCGCATCTACCGGGCATGTATCGCCTTTCGATATATACCGGAGAGCTGGAGAGAAGTGAAGGTACTTTTTATACCTAAACCAGGGCGTACGGATTATACCCAGGCCAAATCATGTCGTCCCATTAGTCTTACATCCTTCTTACTAAAGACGCTTGAGAAACTTTGTGACAGAGAAATACGGGAAAGGGTTTACACCCATTGCACCCGAACCAACACGCCTATATCTCGGGGAGATCTACTGAATCGGCGCTACATGCTGTAGTGAACCGTATTGAGAGATCGCTAGACAATAAAATGTCCACTCTGGGAGTTTTTATTGATATTGAAGGAGCCTTTGACAAGGCTTCCTTTGAGAGCATTAACTCTGCCTTACGCAGGCATGGTGTGGCACCCACTCTCTGTGAGTAGATAAAACACATGCTTACGATGAGAGCAGTACAATTTAATGTAGGAGACAACTCCATTAGAGGTGTTGTGACGAAGGGCTGTCCGCAAGGGGGGGTTCTGTCCCCACTACTGTGGAATACAGTGGTAGACAGCCTTCTAAGCACACTCAATCATGCTGGATTCTATACTACTGGATATGCGGATGACATCGTAATCCTCATTACTGGCAAGTTCGAGAGCACGCTCTGTAACTTGATGCAGACAGCTCTTCGAATAACGGAAACATCGTGTAATGAACAGGCCCTCTCTGTCAACCCTTCAAAGACAGAAATGGTACTTTTCACAAAAAAAAGGAAGCTAGGACCTTTACGTAGACCTCTGCTATTCAATACTTCTCTCAGATTTTCAGACAATGTCAAATACTTGGGAGTTATTTTTGACAGACAGCTGAATTGGGAGAAACATTTAAAAGTTAAAACTGAAAAAGCATGCATGGCATTCTGGCAGTGTCGCCGCGCTTTGGGTAAATCCTGGGGACTCTCCCCCCGAATTACCTTGTGGCTGTATACTGCCGTGATAAGGCCCATGCTATGTTATGGAGCACTTGTCTGGTGGCCCAGGGTCAGACAGGCTACGGCAGCAAGTAAACTAGGACATGTGCAACGCCTTGCCTGTCTTAGTTCTACAGGTGCTATACGCTCAACCCCTACAGCCGCTTTAGAGGTGGTTTTATGCCTTCCACCACTTGATCTTTTTGTGGAGGAAGTATCCGTAAGGACCGCCTTGAGGCTGCGCTACAAAGGGCTGTGGCACACAGCAGGCAGGGGAGGTAGGCATACCCGCATCCTGAATGAGGCCGTCGACAAGATCCCTCTTCTGGACGCTATAGTAGACTACCTCCCTCTACAATATGCCTTCAACAGACAATTTAACGTCTATGAAAATGCCGGGTTTACCCAGCATATAGATATATCCATCTTTACTGATGGATCTAAAACAAAGCATGGAACGGGTGCCGGAGTTTTCTCTGACGATCTGAACCTCCGCCAAAGCATACCACTAGGCAAAATGGCCACTGTCTTCCAAGCGGAAGTAATTGGAATAATGCATGGTGCAAAAACAATTCTTGAAAGGAAAATCGAGAATCAATGTATTGGTATCTTCAGTGACAGTAGAGCCGCTTTACTAGCCCTGGGCAGTTGCAAAATTACCTCAGGTGTGGTACTGCAGTGCCGTGAAGCTCTCGAGGATATCTCAAAAAATAATGTCGTTTCCCTTGTATGGGTGAAAGGACATTACGGTAACTACGGCAATGAGGAGGCTGATGAGACTGCGAGACTGGCTTCCGGGCAACCTCTCTGGGGGCCAGAACCCGTAATCCCTATATTCCTGACAATATTAAGCTCTATGCTATATCAAGAAACCTTAAACAGCTTCATACGAAGACGGGTTAACATGCAAAGCTGCCGGCAAGCACGAGCTGCTATTACAGCGCCCTCGCCAAGGACAGCCAAATATTGCTTGCAACTGTCCCGAAGAAACCTTCGATTAGTCGTGGGTATCCTATCTGGACACTGCACTCTAAACAAACATATGCACAGGATGGGACTAGTGGACAGCCCAAACTGTCGCGGATGCAACGAGGATGACGAGACAGCAGAACACGTTCTGTGCCACTGTCCAGCTCTCGCAAGAGTCATAGGATCCATGTTGGGGGACTTCTGGCCCAATATGGTCAGAATTAGCAACACTCCAGTTGCGGTTGTCCTTAAGTACATTCAAAGGATTGGATGGCTTGAGTGATACCCAACTTGGAGAGCTGCTGAGAGGTAGCACAATGGGCCCACTTAATGCGGCCTAAGTGCATGTGAGGTAACTCACCCTCCATTATTAATCCGGAATCCATAATCCAGGGAAGTAAGTACATTGTCATGGAAACTGTAACAATTTTTGTAAATGTAGCCTACATCCCTCAAACTTGACAGTGTAAGGATCACTTACAAAGAAGGTAGTGAAAAAACACATATTTATGGTCTAAATATTTGTTTAGTAATTTATCCAATTATGCATGATTTTTAAAATATTAGTATTTGTCATAGGCCACAATGTTCCTCCTTGAATTATTCTCTACACTCTCTACACTTAATCTTCACTTTCAAACTTTTAATTTTTCTTAAATTCTAACGAAAATATTATGAATGTAAAACATGACTTAATAATTTTCTAGAGTTATTGCACACACGAATGGTTTCATATGCTCTCCATGAAAATTACTCACTATTTGTTGAGAACTCTTAAGGGGATCGACAGTCTGATAGAAGCCTACATTGTTTTGGAGCGGATACCACCGCGTGTTTGTTCGCCGTATTTACACAGCCGAGAGCTATATGAATAAAATGAGGTGAAAAATCTTTGTAGATTGTAGCCATTTCGGCGCAAATAGTCATTCTCCAAATGGAAGCTAAACGTATCGAGTTGTCGGTTCCGGCCGAACGAGTGTTCAGTTCACGCATAAATTTCAATTATTTGCTTGTTAGCAAGTTTGAAACTTGCTGCGTATAATGTGTTAATTTAGCGAGTCCCTTTTAATTAGTATAATTATAAAATAATGTCGCCAAGGTCTAATTAGTGCCAGTATACACGACTCCCTTACTTAAACAGTTGTATAAACTGCTATTTAGTTAGAAAATTATTAGTATTGCCCGGAGATGGCAACATTTGTGCTCCAGAACTCAGAAGATCGAAAGGTGGTTTTAGGGATAATTATATTTAAAATTTTCGGTTCGAAAAAATCAAGTTCTTCCCGAAGCTTGGAGAGATTTCGCCTAGGGCCAAAGGCCGTTACCATCCTTTCCTTTTTATAAACCAACAAATTTCTGGATCTTATTTATCCCTGCGGGTGGCGACCCCTATAAAGAATTCTCAGGATAACACCATATTAAAGTTGTTCATCCCTTTCGAAACCCTTTGCATCCCTATCATAAGGTGTTATATTTAAATTTCAAATGCTTATCGATTTGTTATAAAATCCAGAGTTAGTTTAGTGTCCAGAGAATATTTCACTCCTTTTTACGCGCGGCGCGCCGGTCGGGCTGAAGAAAGATAGGTAGAACGCTAAAGGATTTTATTCAATAAAGAATATGATGGATAAAGTTGCGTGCGTATGACAATTTATCAAGAGCCTGTCAAACTACCTCATTGTTCGACTTCCGCCATCGCTGAAGCGTGGCCGCTTAACTTTTTTGAGTCAGGCAAAATCGCAGCAAGATCGTTCCAAGCCGCCTTAGATTATAATAAAAGCCGGTATTATTTAACGACTTCTCAGGCTCGAGATATTTCAACCCTTTGTGCCAAGGCCGAGTAAAAATGTTCACACTGCCGAATAAAGCGGGGAAAATAAAATGCCTCTGCTGAAATACGATGGTTGCTGAGCAACTTCCGAAGCATGGTCACATTCTAGTCGTGATTTTCGCTTTTCCTTAGACATAAATAATGACAAACTTGGAAAAACAAACAAATATGTTTGTATAGACGTGCTGACCCTTATCCCATAAACTTAGGGTAAGACGAAATATTGCTAAATAGAGAGTTTGCTTAAAATCATGTGATATTGTTTTAGTAGTTAATGGAATCGTTTTGTTGTCAGGGAAAAATACTTTGTATTTATTCAAACCCCGTATCTATTGCAAAAAGAATTAATTAGTTGTCATTATCGCTGCCAGAAGTCAGACGATATCGTCTACAGTCTACTACTTCAACGTTGAACGTTTAAATTTTGTTTATAAATTTCTAAACACTCTTCAGCAAAGTATTGATTAAGTTTGTCTAGTGTGTCATAGATCTAAACTATTAGTTAACTGAGCTAATTCAAACATCATTAGCCATCTTACGACTACTTTAAATCGATATAGTTTATTCACCGTTGATTTATTCGTATCTTCATATATAAATTGCCCATCTTTCCATTCTCCCCTGGAAGGGGAAGCTAATAGGCAAAACCACGTACAACGCAGAGGCATCTTATTGCAAAACCAGTATTTTTTATAAAAAAGAATCCGCACTGTACAAATAATGTACCTAAAGTAATTGTTTTAATTCTATAATTATGTTAATTGCAGAGTGAAAGTAACAATGTTTTAATTAGTCATTCTAGTCTTTAAAAAATGAACTCAAATAGTAAGGTAGTAGATATTAAAATCTAAAGGTTTCAAAGAGAAAATAGTTATTTATTGTAATAGAGTGGAATGTAGCGTATTAGTTAGAAAATAAACAGTTTTGGTCTCGACGGGCGCCCATCAGGTGGAGTCGTTAATTTTCCTGAGTGGCTAATATGCATTGCAGGCGAGTGTAACACGATGTTTTACCCAATCCTCCCTCAACTTTCTCTATATCATTTTCAACCTTTTCTACATTTTTAACCTGATATGACGTTTGATGTGCTATGTATAAATGTAGAATTTACAAGCAAGCCTTGGATTAGCTGTTAGGGTAATAATAATTTCTCCCTGACTTTTTTATTTTTCGGCCCCTAGTGACTAATGGAGGACTTCCTGTAGTTGAAATCACAATAGTAACATGGTTATTATTAGCAAATGTTGGATACAAAGAGTTAAATTCGTATCTAAGGTTTTTTTACTTTCTCCGTCTATTGTAATTGCGGAAAACCTTCCAAGATTTTTTTAGATTTTTATGTTTCAGGATCCTCCCTAAGGCAGAAATAGTATGCTACAAATTTGAATAGCGCTAACGTTCGGTTCTTCGATAAGGCGATTCTAGTCGCGGTGGGCGGATGTAGTTTAAACCGGTACGCCACGCAGTCCCTTCTTCAATCCCCTCTAGAAATTTACGCATATTGAGGTACTCGAAGAGTATACAAGAAAAATCCGCAGCTAGTTAACTTCACTTGAGACTCAAGAACCTGATTTCCAGATAGTAACTACAAGCTGTAAGCACCTTCGAAACTTAACCCCTTGCCCTGCTCCTTTACGTGGCTAGCACCTGTGGATTCTGTTCCCATCTTGCTAGACACTTTTCTGACTTAGGTAGCACCGGTGGGTTCGGTTGCCATATTGCTAGACACTTTCTTGACCTGCTAGCAGCAGTGGATTCGGTTTACATCTTGCTAGAAACCCCGTTTAATTCCCGCACAAGCTGATCCTCCAGACCATTATTATCATAACCTTTTAATAACTTAACCTCGAGTACGGCTTACCCACATACTAGAAGAAACCTCCAGACCATCGGCATGATCCAGGTGCCACGACGCAGGCAAATTAGTCCACCTGCCGTGAATCCGGATCGAACGCAAAACCTTCAACGGTTTTCCGGCGATTCCAGCTGTCAAAGGAGGACCTTGCAAAAGATAAAACTTCCAATATTTGTTACTCCGTGAGGCCCAAGCTTATTCACGAAGGAAGAACCACTTCCAGTCCGGCTTAATGCACTCGTCGTTAACATCATAGACACCGTAAAATACGTTATTCCTTTGAATTTGTCCTCCCGTGAACTATAAATAGCAGACGCCATCTTTGCCGAGATAAATACAGTCTGTTTCAGATCTATCGTTTCCAGTTCACGTACAGTCGTGTGCAAATAAATCTGGGACAGTGTTTTTTTCACATGCAGATTCAGTTAAGAATTTGAAGAATATTTCCATGGATTTCCTCTTATCAGAGAGAGTTACGGGTTTCAGTACCTGTTAAAGTTTAATGTAACTCTTTCTGATAGCAGGAAATCCATGGAGATATTCTTCAATTCTTAACTGAATCTGCATGTGAAAAAAACACTGTCCCAGATTTATTTGCACACGACTGTACATTAGTGCTACCTCATCCAAACCTACGAGCACCCATAACTACCTCATCCGAGCTTTCTTTAAGAGGTTTCAGGGACAACAACCGGGGCAAACCAAAGTGCAGCATGGGCTGCCGAGCTCCGAGAATAACAGAACGCAGAACTAATATGCCGAAAGAGTTTTGTTTTACGATATTTTATGTACATAATATTATTTTTTCTCAATCAAGAATTACTTTGCATTTAGTTAAAAATCCATTATAAAAATTATTTCTACACTATGTTATTCCTGTATCTTTTACATTTTAGTAGAACTACATCTAAGTTTTACCCGAGGCAACCACTTTGAAATTAGATTTAGCGAATTTTGGTCAGGTTTAAATAAGCACTCTTCGCAGGTGCTTCAAATTAAAATTCAAAATTTCATCCAATTTACAATGTATTCTCAATTCCATCCGTCTGTCTGTCTGTCTGCCAGTTGCCGGTAAAAGTTAAACACTGTTTGTTGGAGGAAGACGGTACCTTGTATGCAGATTATATGCTTCCCTGCCATAAATCCGAAAAAATGTAAGTAAAATATATACAGGGTGGGAATTAAAATAATAAAATTTGGCTATTTTTTTCTAGCTCAAGAACTATTACTAAATAAAAGTAATATTTTGCAAATAGTACAAGTTTTTACCCTTAACGAGAAAGGGAATATTTTAGACTCAAGATATACAGGGTGAGTATCTTAAAATATATTTAAAACAAATCTTTAACTAAGGAATACATAAAATGAATATCTTGCACGTAGCTCTTGGCGAAAATGGGACCTAGCAGATATAGGATAAATGTTGCAATCAAAGAGATCCGAACGGTCCCACGTGGCAGCATGCGATAAATGGTCGAGCGTTGAAATCGCATTCGCAGGCGTTGAAGTTCGCTTTCCGCTGCCGGTGACATTTTTTAGTTGCAAATTAATGTAATTGGCATAACCAAGTGATTTCTTTAATTGGTTAGTATTATTAGGTACATTAAAATATTTTAGTATGCTAACAAAAGATCGTCTACACGTGCAGTTTTTTATCATTCATATTCGCAGTTACTCCAATCAAGGCATGCCACTGGCTAATGTATTGTTTGTATACCCGTAAACAATATATTTTTTCTACGACCACCAAGTAGGCCTTTTAGAGCTAGCTTTTTTTCACTACAAGTGAGGTTTTATAATTTAGCGTGTTTAAAGAGATCAGCTGTTTACTTTTCGCACATGTGTTATAAAGTGAAGTGAGGTTATAAAACTACAATTTCGAACTGGAAGTGAGGTTGTAAAGTTATTCTAGTTACTTCTTGCGTTATAGGTGAAGTGTTTTTTAAATAATTAAAGCGTTATGTAATGAATCAAGTCAGATGTGTGCTATTATAATTACCTTTGATAACTGACTTAGACAGTACTGGCTCCACAAACATTCACCTGCGCGTCATGGCCATCTCTTTATTATGACATAAATTATAAGTGTCATAAATGCAAACTTTTGTTAAATCGACATTTATGGATTAATAACAGAAAATTTAAGGTTGTAGAAAAAATATTCTATGCAAATTCGTGCTAAAAGTGGTTTATGCACGAAACATATTATGAAACTCAGCATTCGGCTTCGTTTCATAATTTTCATGTCTCGTCCATAAACATCAACTTTTTATTCTTAATTTATTAGAAGAAGGTTCGACAATGAGTATGCGTAGAATTTCTATGTGTGCGTACTGGAATATCCAGAAATTAGGTTTCCTGTTCACCCCTGTCAGTGAATTCTGTCTTAATTCAAGAGTACAGCATCCCGCTGATACTAGTTGCAATAACCAAGAAATTCCTCTAAGAACCCAACAATTACGAGGATTGTTCAATAGAAACAAGTTTGGAGGCAGTAGCATAATATCTAGTAACTCAATTTAAAATAAATCTCTCTTAATATTAAGGTATGAGCCCCAGTGTTGTATTAATCTACAGATTCCCTGTTGGTAAATTTTTTGTTGCTGTTGAGGAAACTATTATCGAATGGCAATCTGCACTTCTACCTCCGAAGTGAATCGCTGCCACTTTAGTAAATGTTTTAATACATTTTGTGATAATAGGAGTATGAATAATGGAACGAACACTTTCTATACTGCTGCTCATCATTTTAGAAAGTTATATGACTTTAACGCATCTAGTTGCACGTAAAGCAGTTTTCAAA
The DNA here is from genome assembly GCA_940337035.1 of Agriotes lineatus. Lineage (NCBI taxonomy): Eukaryota > Metazoa > Arthropoda > Insecta > Coleoptera > Elateridae > Agriotes > Agriotes lineatus. The sequence goes on from OW679200.1 coordinate 13,998,048, forward strand.
CGCCTCATATTTTCATCAGAGGTTGCAACTCGAACATGTTCTGGATGAGCGAAGATTTTAGTCAACTCTCTTGCTTGTCAAAATTTTTAGCACCGCTAAACCACTACTATGCGAGAATAACTATAGTCACCACCGACAGTTTTCATTCTCTCATGGATGTCCAGTGGCTGACGTCCTTCGGCGGCTAAAAATTGAATAACAGTATGCACACTATCTTTGGACGGATTTTCTATAGCAAACGCCATTTCCTAGCTTTATAAAAATGGCTACAAAGAAACTATTGCAAAGAAATTTGGCAGACACCTCACTAATATGCCAATAAACAATTTCAATAACCTCATGCATGTGCCATGATGACCAAGTCGTGCATATTTGATCAAAATGTATTTCTATTGAACAATCCTCGTACTTTTACGACGAACAGCAATGTGCATGAATGGCAATGGGGACAATTTCAAACATTTTTGTGAATAGCAATAGCGATAGAAGAATATTAAAAAGTTTATTTGGTAAATTTATTTTTATGTATATTCTTCACAAATTGTAAAATCAATAATTGCTTGTTAATGGTTGAGTTAAAGATTAATGTCCATCTAGACTTTTTGACTCTAATTGAGTTATCCAGTTGAATTCTAAAATATATCTAGTACGTTTTGGGACACCCTGCCTTTACACATAAAGATCATCAAAATCAAATATAAAAATCTGGTGTGATACACTCACACAACTTCCTTTTACAGTGATCTTATAATTAGCCAAAAATTTAATTTTTAATTTCTAAGCAGTTGTCAAAAATATTTCAAAAATTGCAAATTCTACAAAAACGGTACAAAATAGAGAGTTAGTTGAAAAGACAATTTTTTTCTAGAATTTTAAGCTGAATTCAAAAATGTAATAATATACCGGGTGATGCATTTAAAATAGGAGTTAATAAGAAAAATAGAAAAAAACAAAAGAAACCCATTTTAGAAGCATTCAACTGGAAAATCGCCTGTCACAACAATACAAATTAAAAATTTAATAAAAATATAAAGTTTGAAAAAAATCGTTAGAGCCGTTTTTGAAAAAATCGAAAAAAACTGAAAAATCACAAGAGTAAACACCTACTTCCGGTTATGCAATTTTCGTCAAAAGCTTGCTGTCTCATCTACATAGTACACAAAACTTATATATGAAGTTTCAACGCCATACCTCCTTTCGTTTTTGAGATATTCTGTTCACAGACACACAGACAGACACACACCAATGAAAAAAATACGTTTTTTGGGATCAGGGGACTATGAAACGTGAAGATCTGTTAAAAATTCAATTTCGAATTTTTGGGGTGAATCCAATACTTCCTTTATCGTAAAAGGAAGTAAAAATGAAACATCTGATGTTAGTCGCTCGTATGTGTCCACTGCTACAACCTATATCTTACTTTCTCTCATACTATATTCAATGGAAGCTTAAGCTGAGTTCTTGAATTAAGCTATTAATTGAGAATATTGAATACTCTAACGAAAGGGTAAATATCTACAATAGATATTGTACCGGTGAAATTAAAATGTATAGTAAGTTAACAGCAATATCCAATTATTTTTTTAATGTAAGAAAAAGCGTAAGATTAGAGTATCACTCCACTATAGTATAACATTAATTAACGGCTATGAATCAAGGATACGTATAGAAATTTAGTCTTCTACTCGTAGTAAGGGATATCGAAAAGTATAAATATCTTTAACCAAACTTACTTGTACGTAACAACTCACCAGACTAAAGAAATGTACATTAGCTTTATTTTAATTTCAAAGCACTAAACGTATAATGGCATAAAACGTTTAATTGGTTCTGACAATAAACACTCTGTTATATATGTAATAAAATCTATTGGTTTTGTCATAATGCAACAGGTCGAGTAAATACAGTTTTGCTTTTATTCAGGAATAAAGTCATCTAAAAAGCTATCTGCTTTTACTAAACTATATACACAAATATTATTACAATCAGAAGTGTTACAAGAGTATGATAAAAATGTATCAATTAAAATAAATATCATCCCCAATAACTGATTATTAAGTTATCTCTGACTGTTTGATTGCAACGGATAGGAAAATTCACTGGCAATAATCGTCGCTTCAAATTTTGTTTCTTGGATGGAATCAATACTATCCCTAGGCACTGTACTTATGTAGTTTTTTTATGGCTATAAGCTACTGAAGTTTATTTTTTCTGTCAACGGCGTTAAGAGAAAACAAAATTGTTGTTAAGGTGCTACTTTCTGGTGCACACGGTTTAAAATAAAGCAGCAAAAGAGAATAATTCTTGCAAACATAAGTAAAACTGTTATTTTAATGCCGAAATAAATAAAGGAATGACGATGCTAAATTTTCCAAGAACTTTTTAGCGTATCAATGCATTCGCCATTAATAGCTTGAAATTGAGCTTCAGCTAAAAAAGTACTATGATTCAATTTAATATGTCTTATATGTTTCCAATTGCAACTAATTACATGATGAGACCGTTTAATGTAAATTCAGACCGACTTTCGCATTTTATACTTTTAAAAATATAGTATTTACTCGAATATTTAAATATTAAAAGTGTTAATGATGTGTAGATTCAGTTTGTGTATGTGTTAATTGCTCGGCGTAGCTATGTTTGCTTTGCATTGTTCTAAACCTTCTAGTGCTTGATATTGTGGATGTATGTTGTAGTTATAAATTGTGAGCTATACGTTTTTATGTAATTGCCGTTACCAGTTTCTCTTTCTACACTTCCACACCTTTTTGCGTATTGCTTCGATTCCTTTTTTTCTATGCATTTCTTTAGGTTTTCCCATTCTTTCTTTACATTCTCTCTTGTTGATGTTTATAGACTTCCTTGTAGTTTTCTAATGTAAATATTTAGTATAATCTTCACGCAATAGCTACAATTTCTACACTGCTTCTTCAGTTTTGCAGTAATTTCAGAAACAACTAAGAAATGGTCGCCTAATAATTATTCCTGTCATCTAATTCTAAAGTATGATCAAAAATTATTTTCATCTAGTATCGCCATGGAATAGTTTGTCATTTATGAATGCAACTACGTTTATATTAATGTAAAAATTTTACATTTTCTTTGTAAGTGAGTTATAGTTGCATTCATAAATTAGGAAGTATTCCATGGCCATACTAGATGAAAATACGTTTTGATCATATTATATATACTATGGCGCACTGTACCACATGTACATGGTGTAATCTATACCCTCTAACACTCCAAATTAATGTCGATAAAAGGTGGTCGTCAGTTTCAGTTGACTATATTGTAACGTCTCTACTCTGGTGTTACCAAAATATAATACAACGTGGGAAATTATACTTTTATTTAACCAGTTGCATTGGGCCTCATTCGTGGGTCATGGCCTGTAGGTCGAGTTCAGCTCGTGCCGTCTAGATGGCGTGACTGGTCGCATTTCGCTAGAGATCCTATATAGTAACCTATATACATTTCGCTATAGTGCCTTGATAGAGACAGTGGTGGCAATAGGCAGAATTTGCCACAATATGGCGGCTAATGGCCTACTAACTTTAATACATTGAACGTTTTTGAATGGTCATGGTTACACAACGTATAAATAATATGTTGGTGGCACTGTAAGTGTATGTCAAATTGGTGGTTGTCAAAAGTGACGCAAAATCTAACCCGCTAACCTCAAATTTGACACAAACTGACGCAAAACCTAACCTGCTAACATCAATTTGGTATAAACAAACAAAAGCATCAACAAATTTTGCCTCTTAATGGCGGCCGATTCGAGCGACCAACAAAAAAGTATACACTCTATTGTCGCCACTGTCTCATATAAAGTCACTGTACATTTCGCTAGTTCCTCTATATAGTTTACTAATATACATGATCTCAATACTTCGCCTCCTACGGAGGTTTCGAATATGACTACCCCTTAAATTCTGTGAACAAAACAAAGATCAACGGTGTCAATAATGGTTGTGTTGTATCGAAGCTAATTGATCGCTATTAGGTGATAGGAGTGCTTCAGTGTTCGTGGAAATCGAAGGTGAATTCACCTTTGTCCGGATTGTGCTACTATACTGCTCAAAATGAATTAGGGATCAGTTTATAAATCACCGCTATTCTTTAGTTTTTATATTTTTGGTCACTGCAGTTGCAGTTACTGTTGACTTTTGACTTTCTACTGTGATGGTCGTGTAAGAGTCTACAGAAGGCAAGGTAAGAGATTCGCAGACAATATGGTGCAAGAAAGCCTGCATTTTGGAGGAGGCTCTATTATGCTATGGGGTGGAATATCTTTGAACGGCCGCACTGAGATTGTCATTGTAGAAGGGGGCTCTCTAACAGCTCAACGCTATATCGATGACATTCTGCAACCTCACATTCGACCGTATGTTCAAAATCATGGTCAAGGGTTCATTTATCAACAGGATAACGCCCGCCCTCATTCTGCAAGAATTGTTCAAGTGTACATCAATGCCTATAATATTCACACTATGAACTGACCGGCTTACAGTCCTGACCTGAACCCCATAGAGCATGCTTGGGACGAACTAGAACGACGGATTCGAGCAGGAGAACCTCCTCAAAACTAAAATGATCTCAGAAATCGTCTTGTGCAGGAATGAGACCAAATACCACAAGAACGATCTCAAAATCTCATCAACAGTATGGGTAACAGGTGTCGAAGTGTCTTACTTGCGAGGGGAGGTCATACCCGTTACTAGCTTTAATGCCAGAAAGAATTCTGGGCCGTTTTCTTTATTTGTTGCGGTCTTTAATTTAGTACGTTTTCTGTTAATGTTAACTTAAGAACCCTGTTACTTGTTTTTGAATTAGCTTTCCGTATTTAATAAATACTGTGTTAGTCCATAGATAATTACTAAAAGTTTCATTAAAATCTGTGCATCCTGTATAAAGTAATAGAAAATATAAAACTGATCCCTAATTCATTTTGAGCAGTATATAATTTCGTACCGGGCGATTCCAGTGTTGTCTGCTTCGGCGGCCGCTAGATGGATTCGTGTCTTACATGGAAATGCTGGACTTATACGGAGGGCCACCAGGAAATCGGATAATTCGTGTAGTGTTCAAAGCTGCAGATTTGTAACTTCCGCAGAGAGTTTCGATTTATACCATACAGGGTGTTCGGGAGAAACTGAGGGGACGATGGACACGTCACATGAAACAGCACCAATGTACAATTCGGGATGCTCGTAATTTGAACCCGCGCCGAAGCATTCACCACGGCAGGACTGAGATTGAACACAGACCAGCGTCAAGTTCAATTGGGGTTACGGAAAAGGGTGGTTGTGCACGGCACTTGAACCAGCGCCTTGTACACAGCTCAGGTAGGTTCTTCGGGTTTAGGCGAGGTTATTGGTTTAGGCAGGCGGGCTCGAAGAATTATTCATTATGCCCGGAGAGTGTGCTTCTATACGCTATTGTGGCTCGCGTTGTCTCAAATTCAGACTGGAGATTAAAATAGTGTGGAAAACGGCTGCGTTAAAGATGCGCCGAAGAGCCGCGCACCGCGTGACTCCCACTCAAAAACTGCAGTAAAATACCAAGCTAAAATGTAGCAAGGTGGCGACATGCAAATTTGAAATAATTAAAATTATTAGTTTACCAAAAATTTTCCTCGGAGCTATCTTTACAGTATTTAACTCTTGTCCGTTTCGGTTAACAATTTCCTCGCCGAGTGTGCTTACTACTGAATCTGTTGATATATTTCTGAATCTGCTGTTAAGGTCTTCTGCAATTGTGCCACGATCGGTTTGCACTATCTTATTAAGTTCATTCTGTTTCATAGAGCATTGTAGTGTGTTATTTTTTCTTTGTTTTCTTAAAGGGCATATACTCTAAAGGTTGTTAAGTGGCCTATATCGATTTTAATTCTCTGAAATATGTATGCTTAACTTTGTATATAGTTTTGTTACTGTTCTCTATGAATCAGTATCGCTACACCTCTCGCCGCTGTCTCCGTTAATGGGATTCCACTATAAATCATTATGTAATCATCTAAGTTCTTTGTTCTTCTATGTTCCCGCAAGATTTATTTCGTGAGATGCGGTTGATGTGGAGGACATGTATCATTGGACAATGTCAATGGACGAAAATTACCTGCTGAAACGGAAGTTGTCGTCGACAGTGTAACTAATAATTTAGGAAAAACACTGGTAGACACATTCAAGGAAGACAATGGCCCTAAAGGACAAGTTGTGTGTGACTTGTGATAACGAAAATATAAACCAATTAGTAACTGTGTTTTATAACCTTATTAGCGTTATTCATGATATAAATCTTTCGGAGGCATTTAAAACAATAATGTAAAATGAAACATGACGTTATATTGAAGGAAGTGTATATAAAATGCTCTTGTCGAGAGATCCTTCAATCTGAAAATCACCGTTTTTAGTCCTATTCCCATTCCATTCTATCTATCTAGGAAACAACTGGAATTTTAACGTAAAATGCACAAACATAGCGCTATCAACAGCCGTTTATAGGAATACTAAATCAAGGACGAAGTATTTTGTTCGTTCTTGTAAAAGACGACGGTGTCCATTAAAAATGGTTTAAGCAGATCTATCAGAATGCATACCAAATGTGCTGCTGGACTTCGTGTGGATTGATTTGATACTTTCTACGTAATATAAACTGTTCGTCAATAGTAACAGTGACCAGAACTGCATTAAGGCTTTCCGCTTTTTCTTCATTCACTAGTTCCTAACTTGTTCACATGACCGCAGCTTTATTCACCTCAGTAACCAATTTATGCTACGAAACTCAGCCAAAATATTTTCAAGTGCATTCTTGAATTTTTTTCAAAAATAAAAAAACGAAACAAAAAAATTTCAATGATAAAGGGATTGACCGAAATAGTACGAAATATAATAATATGAATCATCTATTATAAAATCCCAAAGCTGCGACGAACTAGAATTCTTGTAACGCAATAGCTTTGAACTTTACTTTGTCTGGAACACATAGTCCTACAGCGAGTTTAGTTGTTTGGTCAGAAATCAATATTCCCGAATAACTTTTAGTACATAGCTGACCGCATAGTTCAAAGTAGGTTCTTAATTTATATCTCCCCATGGAGCTGCTCCAGAGTGGATATTAATTACCCGATTGGTCTACTTCTCGATTATTAGGGTTACCTTAGTTTTCTTTATAAAGCTATATAGTCAAACGAGTTACATCAGCTGATACAGGAAGGTCCAGAGAAGTCTACAACAATTATATGTATATTTTCTCTTTTTTTAGGATTTTACAGTTCTTTTTTAAGGAGGCATAGTTATTATTTAAAATAACTAATTGACATGGGAAATAAAGCGGGAAATTTGAATAAAACACTACAGTGGTAATTATGACAATATGTTTTTGTCTTTTATTAGATAGAAAACCCAAATGCTATCTAAATTTTAGTAAAACTCTTACAGCTGATATGCTGTTAATATGAGCTGTATTTTTCATTTACTTCCAGTTACTTAACGACTACCTTGACTTGTTTTGCAACGCTCACCTCTATCTTGCACTATAATTAACCCCAAAAGTAAAGTAATGCCTTTGCCGGCATAATGTTTATGTTATTACCTTGCTCGTTTATTTAATTTTTTCATAGCTAGTTCAGATTGTCAAGATCTGATGCATACTAAAGTTTATTAACAGATAATAGCTTAGATATAGAGTTCCTATTGGTCTATACAATTAAGATTCAGGTCTTTAACTAATATATTTAGTAACGTATGTAAAATGTTAAAAAGAGAAAAGAAAATTTATGGTGTAGGACGTAAAGCTGGCCCTGGAAGATCTGCAATCCACCACACAGACCCGGGCCCTATTTCATAAAACACTTTTACAACCTTTCACATTGCACGCTGCAGTTTCTAAATTTTAAAAATTCAAGAACTTGGTTTTGAGTTCTTCTTACATGTAGTTGGTGATGTGTCCGTGTCGAGAGGACCATGGGTTTCCACTTTACGATCCCATAAGGGTCGTAATATGCTTAAATATTGCAGAGAAGTGATCGGACAATCTCGAAAGTTACTATAAGCTGCAGATCTTTGGACAAGACCTGTGATTTCCACCTAGAGAAGCCCTCGGAGCCCAGGAAAAAATCGCTCTGGCTATTTCGTTTCCGTCTCTGGTGGTGTCGAAGTGCTGAACTCAAAAATAACCCAATATCGGCTTTCAAGGCGGATTTGAGTGTTGTATTTTAACAGCGGTGCCGGCAACCAAAGATACGGCGTAAAGTGGTATCAAGGTTGTGTTTGCTGATACTGGGTATCTGCGACCAAATGAACACGTGTGAGTCTCAAGTTTGCTCTTTGATACCGAAGCCGGCGACCCCAAGAGCAGGTGCAGGAAGGCCATGGTAGCTAGTTAAGATTCTTTCCGGTGGGTATATAGACTCAAGTGTCCTCAGCAAGCCAGGCGTTCTCGTTTTATATTTCTTCTAAGCTTCCTCATCTGGACTATTTTCCTTGGATATTTGAATGGAATTGCGCGAACGTCTACTGTAACCATAGTAGCGCATCGCTAGGTCGATTTGAGTTATCTTCAATCTGCGCTCACGAAAGATACAAGATTGTTGGCTTATTAGCCACGAATACATTTAAACGTATTATTTTAAATGTAAAATACTAGATTTGGGCTGGTGCTAACGTCACAACCCCGCAATATAGAATTTGTGTAATGTTAATTAAATTCGGCCTTTTTGACGGACATTGCACAAATTGGTGTACAAGAAATCCATTAAAACTCTTAATTTTTTTTTTTAATATAATATCCCAATTATTCACACGCTGTATATGTAAGTACATTTCGCAAATTATATGATGATAAAATTAACATATAAGGGTACACTCTCCCTGTAGTAGGTAGGCACCTAGATTGTTTGTGACTTCTCGAAAAAACTTCTAAACTGGACCTTAAGACTAAAACTCAAGCCAATTTAATGTAAAGATAATCAGAATCTAGAAGGAAGGTCATTTAGCACATATCTTAGTAGGCTTTTTTGTCAGTTGGTTGAGCAACTGCTAAATTATTGGGATTAGCACTAAGACGAATACTGCAGTTTCAACAAAATTGGTAAATTTCCTGCCTGTCTGATGATATTCAGAGATCTCTTCAGATAACCACATTTGGTACGAACCAGGGCGCGTTCATTATCATGCGTAACACTTTAGATTGATAGCGTTCGAAGATTTCAATATTGGATTTGGCAGCCATGCCCCATAGTTGTTTGCCACAAGGCGCAAGGCCTCCTATAGTGTACTAGCGCCTACAAAATAGTGGTCACACGTCAGAATTGAGAGCCCATTGGAAACAGCGTATTTTCGCACAATAAATGTAATAAACCTTCTTCAAATATTGTAAATATGAATTTTAGTGATTGCAAATCATTTCTATAACTATCATACAGCATTACAAACGAAAATTAGAAGCAGGCCATAATTATTTATAAGATTATAAGTATATTTGTAATTCATTCATTCAAAATAAAAGTAGGGAAATTCTGATACTATACATTAACATGCAATTTATACGAGGGTCACTCTATATATTCTGAGATACAAGGTAACTATTAACAATAGTTCACTTTTTCTTTTATTTATGTTGAAAGTAGTCCCCTTCAAAGTCGATACATTTTTGTAATCTTCGCTTCAACTCTCCAAAGGCAAAATGCCAGTCACTTGGTTTTAAGGTGTTAAAAAGCTGCATAACCCCAGTTTCAATCTCCTCTACAGAATTAAAACGACGCCCACTTAGATGCTTTTCCAATTTAAAGAAAAGCCAGAAATCACACATCGCTAAATCCGGAGAATAAGGTGGATGTGGAATAACCTTGACTTTATTTTCTTTCAAGTAATCTACTGTTAATTTTGCGGTATGAGAAGAAGCGTTGTCATGATGTAAGAATAAACCTTTTATCTAAGCTCCTCTAGCACCTGAGGAAGACAGACAGTGGTATACCAGTTTGCTGTTACTGTCTTCTGATGTTCTAGCCTAACAGCCTTTACCAATCCCGTGCTCCTGAAGAATACAGCAAACATCACTTTTTTCATTGATGGCTGTTTTTTTGGCGTCACCGGAGCTGGGCCATCTTTGTAGATCCACACCTTACTCTTCTGACGAGTTGGACAGTCGTAAAATGAAGTATAGGTTTCGTCACCAGTACAATTTTAGAAATAATACGTTGCCCACCATCATTCAAAAAATTAAGGGTATCGCGGCTGATTTGCAAACGCTCGGCTTTGTACTCGTGAGTAAGCTTATGCGGCATCCAGGCGGAAAACAACTTTATTTAGTTTTAGTTCTTGATGTAAAATTCTAGAAAATGACTCGTATTCAATACCAAGGGACTCTTCTATCATGGCATACGTAAATTTCTTGTCCTTTTCTACCATTTTTCTAACAGCTTGGATATTTTCGGCAGTTACTGCAGTTTTTGGACGTCCTTCACGGGTGCCATCTTTAAGAGTAACACCGTCCATTTAGAAAGTCCATACCATCGAAACACTGTTGCTCTAGATCGACTTTTTTCTCCAAAAGCGGATTTCATTCTATCCAAGCACTCAACTTCGCTCAAACCACACTAGAAATCATAAAATATCATAACGCGAAGATGCTCTCGGCTGAGATCCATTTTTAATTTAATTCGCACTCAGCCAACAGCCGTTAGGCCAATTATAGGCATCGCTGTGCAGTTATGAGGACTTCCAACCCCACTAACGACTGTCATGATGTTGTATGACCGCCGGGACCAACTTTTTTCCGTGATAGCCGTACCACGTGGCGCCGAGAGATGCAGCCGTGGAACTCCCATCCAAGTTCTGACCAGAGAGAGCGTTGCTTAACTCTGCTGATCGAACGTGGACGCTTGTTCAAGCTACACCACCCAGGACCTATATATTTTGACTGATCTTTAAAAATTGTTTTCGACGGGAATGGCATAAGCTTTCTAGATCATATTTTGCATAGTAATCTAGATTGGATTGAAGTTTTTAATAAAAGAAGTAGGGGTCTTCTAAGATGTTTGGGTTTTATGTATCTCACTATATAGAGAGTGACCCTTGTAGGAATTGTAGTTAGAATTTCTTAGTTAAACCATGATTAATCATAGTAAAGGTATTTAAGCTGTACGAGAAACATATATATTATGACCCATTTTTCAATATAAAATGAATAACTGCTTAAAATCTTCTTCAATGCAGGGAACTAACCAGGTAAGTGCAGAGTAAACACGTTTTGTTCTATATTTGCAGTACTTCATTAAATCTAAGTGTAATTTCAAGCTCCAAGGTATGTATTAATGACAGATATCTATTAGATACACATATATTATTATTATTGTAGAATAAACCTGATTTATTAACATTACCTAACTATTCTTTAAAATACCTAATAGATATTTTTTAGCATTCTGTTCCGTTCAAAATTTTGTATATAAACATGGTATTACGAGGGCAGCCTGATTTTAAAGGTACAGGTGGCTGTGAAACAAACACCGCAAGCGAAATATTGCCGTCATATGCATGTCTAGACAGGTTGAAGCGTGGTAGTCGAGTCTGGAGCGTCGTTGTGTGTAAGACTCAATTTAGTAGCTTACGGGAAGCAAACAAACATGGCGTGTGTAATCGCAGAGTATTCCAAGTGTGAAGTGCGTACGGTTATCCGATTTTTGCAAGCCGAAGGAGTTAACCAGAGCGAAATTCATAGCAGATTAGATGGGGTTTATGGCCCGAAGGTTTTAAGCCGAAAAGAAGTCAGTGTTTGGTGCAAAAAATTTAAAGATGGACGAACGGACTTGATTGATGATCCGGAGAAGAACAGAGGCAGACCAAGGACCTCACACACGGATGAAAACTGCTCAATTGTTGAAGGTTTGATTATGGAAGATCGTCGCGTTAAAGTTCGTGAAATTGCAGAAATGACTGGCATTCCTAAAAGTTGTGTCCATGAAATCATATGCGACTACCGTGAAGGGATGTTCAAACTACTGTCACGCTGGGATAAATATCTCAATCTTTATGGAGAATATGCCGAGAAATAAACAAAAGTACCTAGCTAGTTTTTTGTAGAATGTATTAAATATTTTTTTTAAATATATATGTTAGTAAAATTTTGGCTTGTACCTTAATATCGGACAGCCCTCGTAAAATAAATTTAATAATAATCACAATAATAATATATTATAAAAAAACTAATGGAAATATTTTTATGATTTATTACTGATGCCACATCGATGTTGCATACCCGGTTGCAAATCAAACTACATTAATAATAAAGAGCACTACGTAACAGTATTTTCTTTTCCAAAAAACGCGCACTTGGCATGGATGTGAACCCGTTGCATAAGTCGAGATAAATTTAAACCCGCAAAATCAAATTTTGATAAGCGGTTTATTAAAATTAATAATTTACATCAACCTGAAGTTAGGAAAAAATTCACCCTAGGTTAACAAAAGACGCATATCCTACTATTTTTAAAAATCAACCTTCATATTTAACGAAACATTTGCCTACTCAAAAAAATAGTCTAACTAGAAGAATAAAAGTAGTAGCGGCGCAATCGAAAAACAAACGACAACGAAAGAAGTCAGCAGTATATTGAATTCAATATCCAAACATTGCGCGATGCTTATCGAAAATGCCTAAATTTGCATGATTTTGTAGTAGTGAATAATCCTGATAGCTTTAATTTTATTAAAATACATTTTAGGGGCTTTAGTGACTGCCCAGAAATGTATATATCTGTAATTGTCATGCAAAATTTGTCTGTCGATGTTTATTTAAGGAACTGTAAAATTAATTTTAATGACTTGTCAGTAGCGAACATTTTGGGAAAAGATTGCATCCTAAAGAATCGCTCTTTGTTACAAGATTTATTAGATTATTTAAGCAACCTCCATGACGATTCTTTAGCAAAAATGACTAATTACGTAAATTCTGCAAACAACTTTTACAGAAAACTATTGAATTATGTGAAACTACTGATGTTTCTGTAAATTTTAAACTAAAATAATTTTTTTTAAACATCAAACTAAACTTGCTCTTCTGAGAGTTTCAAAATATGCTCCAGAAACATTAGTTTGGGCGAGCACAATGTATTTCACATATCCAGCGGCTTATATGTTCTTGAGAAAAACTTGCGTATTAACATTACCACATATATCATACTTATGTAAATTTTCGATGAAATTAGGATCTGCAAAGTCGGAAATCGTAGATGTACACATTAAATATCTTAGTGAAAAGTTAAAATTGTTAGAACCAATAGAAAAATTTGTTAACATTTTGCTCGATGAGACTTACGTAAATTCGAAAACCTCTCAGAGCTGCTAAGAAATTGTCATTAAAACGCTGACAGATATCGGTTATGAGGTTGCTACAGTTATATCTGATAACAATAAAATAAATATATCAGCTTTTAAAACAATGGGTGGAGGAAAATTAGAACTTCACATTGGGAATCCCTATAATCTAAATTCTAGAATATATTTTCTATTTGACACCGTGCACTTACTTAAATGTGTATGGAACAATTGGTTGAATAAAAAAACAGAGATCAAACTTTTATAATTCTTTCTTTTGTCCCAAGGACCGAAACCGAACAACAAATATTTGCTTCAGTATCTGACATTAGAAAATTGTATTACTCTGAACAAAATAACATCGTCAAAAAAGCTCCAGCATTGTCAAAAAGGTTTTAAATCCTACGTCTTTAGAACGCCAAAATGTCAGTCTCTGTTTTAAATTATTTGACGAAAAGAATATTGCAGCTCTAAAATGTTCAAATCAGTCAAACCTGTCAAACGATATAAAAGCAACTATTTCATTACTAGAAACTATGGCAACTTGGTGGAAAATTGTAAACTGCAAGATAAAATCTAAAGGCATTTCAAAACGGGATTTATAGCAAAATCCAATAAGAAAAAGAAATAACATCAATTTAAAATTTTTTGAAGATTTGGTCTTGTGGTTAAATAATTGGAATATGATAGCGGTACCTAACGAAATAAAAACAAATCGCAATGGAAAAATAACTAACGAAACTCAAATGGCAATTAGCAATACTTCCGCTGCATTAATGTCATTAAATATTTATTAGAAAATGTACAGTTTGAATATGTTTTGCTCTGAAAATTTCAAACGGATTCAGTAGAAGCCAGATTTGGCCAGCACAGAGGCGTTAGACAGGTTTTGGAATCCGAAAAAAAACTAAAATTTTTAAATATAATTAAACTCAATTAGGAAAAAAAGTGACTTTGAATTAAGAAAGTTTCTTATCGATTTCGAAGATTTTTCATTTCTTGACGAAACTGATGTAATAGAACAAAAGTTTGAAGGTGCCCTAACAACAGTTGCGGAAGTACCAAAGGAAGATATAAGCGTTTTAATTTATATCGCCGGTTATCTAGCAGATAGTGTTCAGAAAAGAACAAAATGTAACGATTGCATTAAATATTTGATATGTGACAAAGTTATGCAAGTCTATTGGGTTGACTCAGAAAATAACAAATATTTCAAAATTTTAGACAGGGGTGGCTTAAAATGTCCGACTCAAAAGTGTGTTCACGTGATACTACAAGTTTTTGAACTTTTCAGGACTTTTATATCTCCTGATTACAAATCTGACTTTTTAAAAATTAGGTGTCAAAGGTCTGTTTGAAACATTTGGCGATTGATAAAATATCGCAATTTTTATGATACGAAAGTTGAGAACAGTGTAGTACAAATTTCTACAATTTATTCGATTTGTGTTTAAGTGTTTTTACAAATAATCTTTTAAACAATTATTCTAAAATTAAAAATGATAAAATGATGCAATTAAAAGAAAAAGAGAAAAATTTGCATATAAATCATCTAAACGCTCGGATAAAAAAAATAAAAGTTTTTCTAGAACTGCAATTTGTTAGTGTTTACATAGATATAAAGTATATTATGTATTATGATTAAATTATTTTTATTATATATAACGATAGGTTATACTTATAATAAATAAAGTTAATAAACTATTACTAGTTACTGAAACTGTATAAATGTATTGTAATTTTAATTGTAATTTAAACATAATTGTTACTTATTTTGTACATTATGTCGATCTAATAAATATCTAATAAAACATCGCTTGCTTCTAATTTTCGATTGTGTATGTATATGGTGTATGATAGTTATGAAATAATTTACAATCACTAAAATTTATATTTAAAATATTTGAAGAATGTTTATTACATTTATTGTGCGAAAATACGCTGTTTCCAATGGGCGCTCAATACTGTCGTGTGACCACTGTTTTGTAGACGCTCGTCAATGAGACGGCCTGGTACACTATAGGAGACATTCCACAAGGCCATATTGGTTTGACTATAGCTTTAGTTACTAGAATGTCTACGAAAAGCTTGGATTTACGTCCAAGTAACCAGTACATTTTAAAAAGAGCTAGTCCTAGTTGTTTCCTTTTTGTGAAAACGTGCTTGCGCCATGCGAGTTTCCTATCAAAATATAGCCCAAGGTAATTTACTTTTCCCTTTTGGGGAAGTTGCTTATTGTATTGGAGGACAGGTTTCTTTTGCTGTGGTAAAAGTTTTACGAACAGACTTGCATTCGTTGGATTTTATTTTCAATATCTTAAGCCAATCTTCAGTTACACTTAGGTTGGTTTGTAGTGTCTGTGACGGAAGGTTAGGATCGCTATCGAGACTAATACTGTGGTGTCGTCACCAAAGCTTGCATTTATAACTTTTCAAGTAATCGGCAGATCCGTAGTGTAGAGAAGGTATAACAGTCCAAGGACACTGCCTTGGGGTACTTTGGCATTTATGATCTTAAATCTCAGTTTCTTGGGTATGAGGTTAGGAATTCTCGTATTCTGCAAAAACACCTGCCTGTTCTTCAGTGCATCTTACCAATGTCTTATTGAGTTCTGATAGATGGCAAATTTTTCTTAACCAGTTTTTTCCGTTGTCCTCCAAAGGAGTAGTCGGTCGCATCTGTGGGTGTGAGGCCTCACAAGGATGGTTCCATGCATTTATTTTTATTTTCGTTGAGCAGTTCCTTAAGTTCGTACGTATCTGTATTGAGTATTCCTTTAACCTCTGGTGTTTTCAATCATTGCCATTGCCTTCGGGGTCTTCGTTTTCTGCTCTACTAATATAGGGCAGTCTCAGCTTGTATTGGTGTTGCTGTTACAGGCAACTTGTATCGTTTAGTCATTTTATATAATAACTAGGCATTTTATGTAATTTTATATATTTCCTAGCATACCATTCCGTTTGTTTAATGTTAATCGATGGCATTATATAGAATGCCCAAGCATTTTTATAATGACTGCACGGTTGCAGGCAATATGTATATTATGTTTTAGGTTGGAGGTTTTCTTAAATAAACTGACATGGCTGTTTCTCATCTCTAGGCTGCATGTCGTTCTAGCTTATTTAGGTTAGTTGCAGCCTTTGTGTGTTATATGGATCCCTACATGAGTTGGCCTGTCTCCGGTGATGCTCACCGGTCGTTGCCTGATGCCGGTGATGAGTTCTCCTGCCATAAATACCTACAAAATTTGATCGGGTAATGAGTTAAAGTACGCCCTTATTAAACCCCATGGCTAATGAGTGGTAACTTTTACTTTAAAAAATACATTTCATAAAATGCCTACAGCTCATTAGAGGATAGACGTATATGATCCCTAGGCAATATATGAAGAATGGTTTTAAAAGACGCATTTCATAAATTGTTTGAATTTGCTAGGTATTATATAAATTGACTGAATTATGCAAGTTGCCTGTCACATTCCATTACAACCCGCCCATTGACATCAGCTACAATTTCTACTTTAGTTTTGAGAGGTACATTTAAAGCTAGTTTAACATTCAGTAGACGTTTGAAGTCATCCCAGTTTCTAGCTTGGGTGCTTAGGCTTGATTGGTCCTTTTTGGTTTTAGCTATAGTAGTTAGTGTAAACAAAATTGCGGAGTGGTATGAAATTAAGTCAACGCATAATTTCGCTATGGTACAGTCTTGAAGGATATCTTTTGCTAGAGAAAAGTTTACTAAATCGGGGAGTTTGTTGGAGTCAGCTAACTAATAAATGGGCTCTCGTATAGATAAATGCTTCAGGTTATTGCTTTCGATGACTTTGAGTAGTTTTCATCTTTTGGGGGTTAGAAGCCAATATCCGCAGTCAATGTGCTTCGGGTTATAATACCTTCATGCAATGAATAGTTGCCCTGGAGGGCTAAACTATTCGTCAAAACAATTTTTTTTAGGACATAGTGAGCTGAGATAATCAAATGGCCAGTAGAATGCTCTATAGAGACCCTGTTTGGAGAAAATGTATTCGTTTGCTGATGTTTAATTGCTTTTTTATTTTAATAACATAATCACCTGGGGCAGTTCTAGCAGGATGGTATATATTATAAACTAAATAGTTAGGTATCTTTACATAGCTTATTCAGGGAAGTGAGTTTCGGAAACCAACCATACGTTGATGTTGTGGTTAGATATAAATGTTGCGGATACACTATTGGCGTTCCACATGGGGAGTTGGGAAAGCACGCTTGTAAGAAGAGTTAACATTGTTTCTATTTGTTCAGAATAGTTTTTTATGACGATTTTTCGTCCCTGAATGTCGTCGGTTTGCTGGTACGGCTGGTTTGAATTTGGCATCTGCACCACATTGTTGGAAATGAATGTACAGTCGTGTGCAAATAAATCTGGGACAGTGTTTTTTTCACATGCAGATTCAGTTAAGAATTGAAGAATATCTCCATGGATATCCTGCATCAGAAAGAGTTACATTAAACTTTAACAGGTACTGAAACCCGTAACTCTCTCTGATAAGAGGAAATCCATGGAAATATTCTTCAAATTCTTAACTGAATCTGCATGTGAAAAAAACACTGTCCCAGATTTATTTGCACACGACTGTACATCGTTTATAATTCGAGGGATGATTTTCTCTACATAGGACATATCGAACATCATGGGATTTGTCTTCCCGTTGGCACTGGTCTGTAAGGTGACCTGCGCAATCTACGCATCTTGGACGCAAAAGACAACATTTTTGGTGTGCCCGTATCTTTGATGCATTGCACACTAAGCGATGTCTTTTTTATATTAGAGAGGTTGGATTCGTATTTTACATCAGTATATGTACCATACATTGTAGGGGCAGGTTTTACTTCCACAAAGAAAATTGAGAGAGGTAAATTAATTCTGAATTGTTTAATATACCAGATAATTGTAGCTGCATGACCTGACTTTTCAATTTCTGCTTTAATTTCGCCACTCTTTATGAAACAGTACATATTTGTTAGCACTACATTGTAGCTGATTTCCTCTTTTAATTTATAAGTGTAACATTTAATTTTTTTTTCTCAATTTACCTAAATGTTAGTGAGAGCTTTAATTTCGTATTGCTAGTGTGCTACTTCATTCAAAAGTTGTATAAGGGGTGACATATTTTTTGGGTTTTGGTTTTTCTCAGAGTTTGTGTCATAAACTTAATCATCATGTTTTGGTTTTCAGGATTGGCGTGTGGAAGTGAAGGGTACGTTGAATTAATATTCGTTTTTATTTGCCTGTTGTTTAATTCTTAAATTAGTATCCTCTTGAGTTTTACCCTAAGATATTTTTGAAGCTCTGGTTACTGGTTGGAGAGGGTAGAGGGGTCAACCTCTTATTTTTAACCCAGCAAAAAAACTTATACAGCAGCTTTTAAAACTTTAATGAAACTCAAAACATTGTTTACGAAATAAAATAAGTGTGATACCTTAATCAACAGAGTTACAAAACATATTAGGCGAAATATTAAACTTAAACAACATGTTTCTTTCTTTTGTTTTGCAAAAGAATCATTTAATCTTGTTAACATAGAATTTCGGCTTAGACCGCGTAGTCTTTGTGGATAAACTCCCGCCATTGTCTGCCTTAATGTGCCGTGCACCTTGTGAACTCGAGCAAGGATGGCCATGCTCTTTGGTGGCTCGTGCTGTTTGAGTATCTTGAGAACGAGAATTTGGCCTTGTTGCTGTTTGTTCACCCACATTCACTAACGTTTCGCAAGACCTTGCAGCTTGCATCATCGGGGTGAAACTCGCACTGCCGAAATTCCATGTTAACAAAAATAATTCGAGTAACCGCGAAAGCCTCAAACAGTGTGTAGGAATCATTTAAGTCATTATAGTATTTTGTCTCAACGATGTAACACCTGATGAATAACATTGCGAGGCTAGACGTTTCATCAGGTCTGGTAGGAGACTGT
>OW679200.1:14017417-14279202 GCA_940337035.1 Agriotes lineatus
ATTCCATTTTTCTGGCGTAACTCGCAAATATGCTTCACTGATTAAATTTCGGACTTCATTCTCCTTAAAATTCGTGTTATGTCCGGCTACGTACCTTAAAAAAATCCGCTTAATTGTGCATTAAATTTACTTTTTAAAGATTAATAATAAATAATTAAAAAATATGGTGATAAATCGTGGATGTTATAATTTTAAATAAGAAAATTATGGACAATAAACTAATTAAGCAAAGGATGTTTAATTTAATTATGTATATATAATATCTTGGGTGTCGATCTTTGATAACATTAAAAATTTATTTAAATGACATTTTGGAAGCTTTTGCTGCATTACAATTCAATAAATGCCAAAATTAAACAGTGTTTACGACAATATTTAAATTAAATACCTTTTTACTTCACTCCACACCAATTCTATAGGATTCAGTTCGCAATGGTAGGGTGGGAGTCTCAAGATCTTCACATTGTGCCTTTTTGCAATTTCTTCTATTTTATACCCATCATAGTTTCGTTTGAAGGTATTAACTACTTCCAACAATTCGTTTTTTAAATAGTCCTCTTCAAAAAATAAATCTTTAGACCGAAGCCATGCCTGAATTTCGGCTTTATTTGAAGTACTGTTCGGAATTTGCTCTAACTTTCTACTGTGGTAAGACGCATTGTCCATAACAACAACAGTTTTTTCTGGTAGATTCGGAATCAACTGATGTTCGAACCACTTTTCGAAGTTGGGTCCATCCATTTCATCATGGTAATCTTGGGTATTTTTCTTAGCCAAAAAAGTCAGCTCTGCTCCATCAATAAACCCGTTTTTGCATCCTGTATGTAACAGGACAAATCGTGGACCACGAGTTGTAGGAGCTTTCAAACCTGTGGTCAATCCACGAATAAATGCATCCCGATGCGATTTAATCGATTTATCGACCCATTCTTTCGATACACTATGTCCGATATTTACCCACGATTCATCCAAATACACGATATTGTATCCAACTTCACGATTATTACGAATTTCGCTTAAATAACGATGACGCCAAGAGATTATTTCTTGCTTTTCAATTAAAATAGATTTTCTGCCACGCTTTTCATACACAAAGTCCATGTCACTCAGTATGCGATGCATTGTTGCGCGCGAAAAATTAGGCAAATTTGCATTTCCATTTACTGCAGCTAACACAGAATTTATTGTAGGTGGTATATTGTCCCGATAAAACTGGTACACTATTCTGCGAATGTCACTCTTCATTTCTCCGTCGTATTTGTTTTCACGAGATGTAACAATTTTGCGCTTTTTGGGCCTTTCTTTTCGAGAAAGTAGTCCAGCTGGTGAAGTGTACTCTTGTCTCACGTTGTAAAGCTTCTTTTCACCCACGCCACTCATTTCGGACACTTTTTTGATTATAGTGGATATCGAATCGTTAGTTTGATTTAAATGGTAACTGACGAGATTTATTACTATTTGCTTTTCTGAAACTTGCAAAGATTGTCCACGTTTCCATTTAACAATTTCCTCCATTGAGCGGTCAAAACAACAATAAACAACAATAAAAGCACTAACAATAGATAAATGTATAAAACACTATGCAAAAATAATCGGAAATGGAATATGTCAACAGGCTCTGAGAACAGATGAAGACTAAACATATTTTGTACAAAAATTACCCTAATGGCTTATTAATTTATTTTTCATTAGAAAGTAGTTATGAATCACTCAAACTTTTGAAAGTACAAATTTGTCACCCTCATTATGGTTGTAATTAAGAACCAATTTGATGTATACAGCAGACGTTAAACCTGATGTGCAGTAAATTACTTCAGTTTTAAAAATGATAAGATATAGGTATTAATTATTTATAATCTTCTATATAGGGTGATTTATAATAGGTGTAAAACACTTTACTATCTTGTTCCGGAAGTAATTTTAAGATAAAAATGTCATATGGACATAGGTCATATTCCAATTTGTTTTTACTTATGTTTTGAAATTGTTCTTTAATAATCATTACTAATTCACTAAAATTTAAATCTGTTGTAGTTCTGTAACTAATTGGAATATGACCTGTGTCCATATGACATTTTTATCTTAAAATTACTTCCGGAACAAGATAGTAAAGTGTTTTACACCTATTATAAATCACCCTGTATAAATAATGGTTTCTGAATTACAAATTATACTTTCTCAAACTGATTAATCTGAACTACAAATGATGCTTTCTGAATTAAAATTTTGCGTGAGAACTTATTGGGAACTTCTGGTTTTCGTCTATTTCGGTCAACTTATACCATCACCCGTTGCATAGAACTGGCAACGTCGGAGCGAAATTCCCATAAGGAAAGCATTCCCTATCCTCTACACGCTGTCTTGTCACCCTGAGACGCTCTATAGTATAAAGCTGTAGCCGATTTATTCTTTTACGATCCATGAGTAAAATGCTACAATAGTAGTTGGGCATATATGGAAAACTATTTTTCCCGTTTTACACTTCCACTTACTCGAAATGGCTCTATCATGATGAGAATCGCAAGAGAAGATACCTGGCATGTGCAAACATTAGGTGAAGAAAGCACAAGGAAATCTACTCCTGAATTCGATGGTAAAGCTGCCTCAAAAAACTGCAGGATTGGGATTTGCAAACTTTTCCCCAGTTGACGGTGTGAAGTCGTAGGAAAGTTCTCAAGTACAAAGAGGTATTTAGCCAGCGTATAAATAATTTCTCTTGGTGTTCCTCGTGATGGCATCAGAGCTCCAGACGAAAATATATTAAACCACGTGTTTAGAGGCCGTGAAGTAGTGGGTGGCCAGAGGTGTGTTACTTCTGAAATATTCTTGGATACTAAAATTACTAAATACATTTCATCGGCTGTATATTCTTACATTAATGCTGATGGGGAATTCTCCAGATATTGGAAAATCTAAAAATCTACAAGCACTGCATCTTTGAAGACATCAACCACAAACCATCAGCAGCAGTTTACCACCCGTTTGCCAAAGTTCTCTTTTCTATATAGGCAAGAAACTGCGAAAAAATCCGCTAGCTTCAAAGATTTTGAACTTCACGCAGAAATGAACCAATAGTATAGACAAGCAAATGCACATCAACGGAAAGGTGACTACATAACCTAGGCCATACCAATTAATGGAAAATAGCTGGAAATTCAATGCAATTCTTGCATACAGTACTTAATTTTAATTTGAACACAATTTACTCATAACAATCTGTCCTGAAGGGGGCATTGACATAACTATCCGTACTTCGTTTATCTATACAGCAATAGAAAGTTAGCATGGATCTTATGAGCCGAATTTGTCAGGTCATCGAGAAATTCCTCAATTAAAGTTCTTGAGAATGTAATATTCTACTCTGCTCAGGATAGTTTTAGCAAATTACTTTTCGCAACTAATTGCCGTATTATTAGTATTCCAGATTAGCCAGGGGTGGTTACTATTCGAGTGAAATAGATTAAGAATAGTGTAAATGAAATACGTATAATAGTCTTTATAATGCAGATAAAAATCTCTTAAAGTGTAATAATTATACAGTGCCTTCAGAAATAAGGAAACGCTAATTAAGGACGTATTTAGGCAACCTATTTGGTACTGAGAGTTGGTACTACTGTAAACACTGAGTGGGTACTGGGGATAAACATTTTATTGTGTTACCATTTTATTAATTTCTCATTTTGTGAAAAGGAATAACACTCAAACGTAGCTCTTATGAAAACAGTCTGAATTATTCAAAATCATAAAATTTTACCTCGCAAGGAATAAACTAAAATAAATCGGAATAATCTTATACATTTATTATTATAAACATTTTATTGATACAAAATTTATTCAAGTGTCTTTATGTGAAGTCGAAACTCGAATTTCAATCATATCAATTCAATGTTCAGTTAGTTTTAGGACAAAATAGAACATTTCACTTAAGATAAGTAATTAGCATATTCTACCCTAAATACCGTTTAAGGGACTACCCCTGCTCCCGTCATCAACAAATAACGATAACAACTTAAGAATTAACTAGAAAATAGGAAACACTTACCTTATTGTAGTTATGATAAATTGATTACTACAGCCAACTGATAGCCGACTTAAAAAACGCCACAATAAGGATACAGAGATTTTCTATAAAAATTGTTAGAAATGTTGACCATTATTTTGTAGGGAGAAATTAATCTGTCGTTTCATATTATCAAATACTCTCCGCAAGTTCTCCTTACTTATATTTTCATTAAACCACTGGCTGGCAATACTGCATCAGTAATCTCCAATCATCTTCAAGTAATTCTTGTTCTGTTATCTTGTACGGATACATGTGGAGATTTTTTCGTAAATCAGTATGACACAGAAAATCCAACAGAAATACCTATAGGCCAGTCGACAAGTACATTAATAGCGGGAGCAATTCCGGACAAGCTGGAATAAATTTTATTCTGTTTTGTTGGGACTCAGAAACTATATATTAATTTTGCACCCCTTGACAGGCCCGGATTTAACCGCCATGCTTAAAGAAAGGTCAACACTTTTATATTTTTTATAATATTAGTGAATACCTCTATTACTATCAATTTTTGAACAAAAACGTTGTTATCAAAATTAAATATGAGTAAATTCCCTTCATTTTTGTCGTACATTCGCTTGTTTCGAATTCATAGGCAGCGAAATATATTTTTTTCGAGCATTTGCTTTTTTTATTATTGACGTTCGATGCGACAAACATTCTTTCTTCGTACTATATACGATTTCTATTACTCATGTAAGGAAATTATGTCGCTTACTTTGTAATCGCTTCCACATCACCTACAGGTAGAGTACTCGGCGCGTTTTTTAAAGTGGTATTCACAATAAGCCTTTTTTTAATGTTTGTATGCCAGTTCAGCATATACTGCTATTCACTACGCACTAGAGTCATTGATTTAAGAACTGATGGGTATAAAGTACAAGTTATCACCACGTAACATCAGTTGACCCACACTGTCATTAGGTAATGATTCCATTCACTGCCACTGTTCAAGAGGTCAGTTGATATTTACGTTTTAACATAATGTGCACTGATTTTTGTCACAGGTTATAATAATAATAATAATAATAATAATAATAATTTATTTTAGTTTCCACAGATACAGATAAATTACAGTGCAAAGAAAAGATTTAAATGGGTATAAAAGAAAATAAAAATCATCAAAGAAAATAAATAAAATAAATATACATCTTCAAAGAAAATAAATATATACTATTAAAGAAAATAAATATATACCATCAAATAAAATATAATCATTAAAATAACCATTAAAATAACGCAATAGTAATCGATGTGGAAACCCCAGGACCCAAATCAGTTGTTACTGTTCTTCCATTGGGCCCTTACACAAAATACTAATTATATAAAAATAAATCGCAGACAAAACAAAAAAAGAAGAAAATTTAAAAAAGTAAATAAAATAAATAACTGATTAAATAATGAAACATTAAATAATTAAATAAAATTAAATAAAATTAAATAAAGGCATCATTGCCCCTCTCCAGCGAAATATCAGTTCTTTACATCGTATATGAATATAAATAATTAATTTATTTGGCTATTTAGCAAAACCTGGCGAAATTTATTTTTGAAAGATGTTAGTGATACAGTTTTGAAGCAATCCGGGATGGAACTATAGACTTTGAAAATGTTATAACTAAAAGATCCTTCATATAAGGTCGTCCGGTGAAGAGGTGGTGTTATTCCACCTTTAAATCGTAAATTTATATGATGCACGTCGCTTCTAAATGATATTTTATTGAATAAATAAGGAGGACATTTTTCAGTAATTATTTTATGGTATAGACAAGCAGCACCCAACATTCTTCTGTTATCCATATTAAGCCATGACAATTCCGACAGCTTATGAGACACGTGGTCATATTTTCTGATACCATATATCAAACGTATACATGAGTTCTGAACTCGTTGTATTCTTAAGGAGGTTTCCTTGGTAATGCAAGATCCATAAATTTGAGAGCAATAATTAAAATGAGAGAGTACTAGAGCATCGCAGAGCTGAGCTTTAATTTTATATGAAATGTAGTGCCTATGGGGGTAGATTAATTTCAGATTAACATAAGCTTTTTTAATACAATTTGTTACTTGGGTGTTATATTTAAAACTATTATCTATAATAAGACCAAGATTTTTTGATTCATCTTTAACAGGGATTAGTTTATTATCAATATTTAACTTTACTAGAGGCTTCAGATTTTCCGCTCTTTGTTTATTACCAAACACCATTACTACAGATTTCAGAGGATTAATTATCAAACAGTGATCCAATGATAGGGCTGAAATTGCATTTAAATCGGCTTGAATTTCACTCAAGGCCTGCTGACCATTATCGTACTCAAAAGAGTGGTACAACTGCGTATCATCAGCGTACATATGCATAGAACAAGTTTTTACAACTTTAAAAAATGAGTGTGTGTATATAGTAAAGAGTAAGGGTGCAAGAATGGACCCTTGTGGCACACCAGTAGGTACTAATCTGTACGCTGACGATCCACATGGCAATTTCACACTCTGTACCCTGTTAGACAAATAACTTTGAATAAAAGCGACCGCAGTATGATGAAGACCTATGTATTTTAAAATAGACAGTAAAATATCATGATTAATGGTATCAAAAGCTTTGCTAAAATCTAAAAGTGTTAAAACCGATATTTTATTTTGATCACCAGCTTTCATTAAATCGTCAGTGACGCTCAATAAAGCAGTAGCACAGCTATGACCAGCTCTAAAACCAGATTGATTTATAGGTAAGATATTATGTTCATTTAGATAAGATCGTAGCTGTGAATTTATTACTTTTTCTAAGATTTTTGAAAAGGCAGGGAGAATACTAATTGGTCGCAGGTCTTTGTATTCATTTGGAGTAGATATCTTTGGAATAGGTACAACCACAGCTTGTTTCCACACATTTGGAAACGTGTTAGAAGATAAACAACAATTAATTATGTGCGTTATGTAAGGTAAAATCATTGGACAAAAAAGTTTTATAAGGTTGATGCTTATTCCATCCCAGCCACACGCGTTCGCACCGCCGCACAGGTTAATATTATCATAAAATTTTGTAGATGTTTGAGTAATGAACTGTTGTATTGTGGGAATGCCAGTCTCTGTGTGTAACTGAGTGTTTCTAACAAACCATTCTGCTGAAGTTTATGAAGGTTTGTTTTGGATGTTGCGGATCATACACTGCATCCGTAAGTGAATATTGGTCTTATTAAAGATGTATACATTAAGGTTCCACATTCAATTCTGAGAGGAGACTTTTTATTGATAATGGGGTATAACATACTCAATCTGACGTATAATTCCGATAATTTTTTATTAATCTGTATACCCCAGTTCAGTTTTCTATCTAGATGAATACCAAGATAGCGAACGGCACTATCCTTTGGGTTCCATTGAATGGAAGTGTTGTTGATAAATAAATTTGAGGGAGCCCAATAGGCCTAATCCACTATGCAAACTTTGCTAACTTCAAGTTTCTTTTGAAGTTGACGGCTCATCAATATTTCTTTCCTTTTTGATG
Source organism: Agriotes lineatus (assembly GCA_940337035.1). Classification (NCBI taxonomy): domain Eukaryota; kingdom Metazoa; phylum Arthropoda; class Insecta; order Coleoptera; family Elateridae; genus Agriotes; species Agriotes lineatus. The sequence goes on from OW679200.1 coordinate 14,024,986, forward strand.
TTGGCGGTAGTTCAAAATCATACTCAATATCACCCTGACCTTCAACATTTGTCCCATATTCCGGATTTGGTTCATAATCTTCTGAATGTTCTATTGATTGTTTTATATCGATATGCAAGTCCTCATCGTCGTGTTCGTCGTCTACTTCGACCACGTCCACAGTATTTAAACAAGATTTGCCCTGGCAGAAACCGCACATTACTGAGCAATGCAAACCTGCTTTTCAATAGCTACAAGCTACATTACAACCTTTGGTGCATTTACAAGAAACGAGTTTCAGTCATTCTTGAAGAGCTGCGTCTTGTACAATGAGAATGGGCATAAACCCATTCTTTGAATTTCTCCATCCGCAGTCTAAATCTGATTTTTCGTTTCCATACCATAGCTGAATTTGGTTGTACGTACGGAACGAATGCAAGTGAGCTACGCCTTTGGTTGGTGATGATAATGCTAGATTTGGTAAACTTTTGTTAATAGATTGTACGAAACACTGCTATCTATATTTGTTTAATGATTCACAGTGTTTTGATCCATACATAAGAAGAAGACATTTTTCTCCCACTTTATCTATTGCCTCTAAGGACGCGTTTGAGTCTTTGAAAATTTGAACAGCTTTCTCTAAGTCATTCTCCTTCTGTAGAAGTTTAACGAACTTCATTTACCCCTGCCTGTATAATGCAGAAACAGTATCACAGCCAGTAAATGCGTGTAGAAATAAAAAAATTTCCCTAGTTGAAGCATGCAAATTTATATTATGGGGTTGATACATCCGGCTCCGAATCTTTCCCTTACCTGGCTTCAGAAAAAACAATGTTAGAGCGACACTGATTCAAGGTGGTAAGAATTACCAATAAATCAGTGTTTTCTCCTAGTATAATTACCGATTTGTAATAATTTTATTCTTCAATTGCAGTGTTGACAATTAATGTACAAGCATCTTCGGCAGCCTGTTTGGCTCTGAAACCTTCGTTCGTTAATCGTTTACACATCATCGAGGTCATTCGACATTTATTCCTCTCATTTGACAAGAATTTCCGCTGGTATACCGTTGCTATTTTTTTTAATCAAAATGTATTTCCCCTGATGAACCAATCTTCAATCGGCGAAGTCGCTCAGCAGTCTTAGTGCTTTTTGCTGTAGCATCCTCCGAGTATCCATCGAAAACTATTACCGCATTAGTTGAGTAATGTCTTGTTACATACCCGACGTATTTATCCAAAATCGCACAATAAGATTCCTGTTGATGCCAGAGAATTTTGTGGAGTAGAAATCCCCCGTCTATCACCGGAAGACTATCTTCAGAGTCTAGTTGGTTTTCAATGGCTACAAACGCATCGTACAGGGCTGATTTTGTAGTTTTACCCATTCCTATCTGATCGAAGAATGAAAGTCGATAAGGAGCTAGTTAGTACTGAAAGTAACTTTCTAACTGTTTCTCAGATCTTCTAGATGGATTTTTTCTAATTTTACCAGAGGTACTTGTACTGGTCTTATGTTTAATTGCATAGAAAATACATTGACAAACTATAACAGCATATAATATATGTTTTCAAGAATGCCTGCAATAAAAAAAATAGCAAATGCCCTTAGAATATCTAGATTTCGACGCCTATAACCTCGAAACAGGTAGTCCCACGAGAAAATGTATGAAAAAATTCTTGTAGATAATTTACTTTCCTTTAATTTTGATAACAATATATTTCACTCTAAAGTTGATACTAGCCGAAATATTTAAAAATAATAAAAAAAAATTATAATTTGTTGCTCTTTTTTCAAGATGGCGGCAAAATCCGGGCTTTCTAGGGGGTGCAATTTTAAGAGACATTTCTTAACACGAAATCAAACAGATTAAAATTAATTCCAGCGTGTCCGGAATTGCTCCAGCTAACAGCCATTTTAAACGACTTATCGACTGGCCTACTAAGTATACAGGAATATATGCGTAAATTACTCTGTAAATGAGAAATGTATTGTTTACATACCACTTTGGGTAGCCAATGTGGAAACTGAATTCTGCTGGTTATTTGCATTCGATTATTAATGTCAGCTACCTTTTCTTCGGTTAAAACAGTAAGTTGCCTGTTGATTTGCTTTTGCACATGCAGTGTTTGTCTTTGAAACGGTAAATAATTATCCGCTTACGGTGAGCAAAAGCATCGCACATCTGGAAACGCCTCTGTAAATTGTTTGATGAATCACTGAATGAAATATGACCATTTGTGAACCAGGTGTGAACGACGTGTTTATAATTTGCAATCTAAAATAAGAAAATAACCTCAAAACTTCAAATTTGTTAACCAGTGTATCTACTTACACTAAACTCAAATACGTTTATTAAATAAATGGTTTTTGTAAAAGAACAGTATACGCGTTATTATGTCAGGTCATTTTGTATTTTAATTAGCCACCTAGGCTTTAGGGCAGCGTGCCCGTATGTTAAACCCTTTTAGTTACTTATTTGGCTTCATCGCCTAATTCCATAATAATGATTTTGCACATATTTGGCCTCAAGCGCAGTATTTCTCGTCATCCGGGGCACCCCTTTGTTGGTACTTTGACAGCCGTGTGTTAACGCTCGCAGGATTTCCGAACCTTCTAGAATTTATGCTGTTGGTGTGACTGCGAGGCCTCGCGCTGTCTTTGTCACCGGAACTTATTTGTTTTATTGGGCGCATCGCCATTGGCTGTCGAGAGTCACGTCGTAACGCTGATTGCGGGGGATTCAGCCGAGAGCCGTCGATCTAAGAGGTCGGATAGTGTGTGTGTTCGTGAGGCGCTCCCGCCCTTGGCGAGGGCGTCAGCCTTTTCCGTCTCGTGCTGTTTCAGCAAGTGTTGGATAAACTGTTTCGCCTTAAGCGAGAGTAGGCAGTTCATCTGAGGCGATTGAACAAGGGAGGTGTGTGTGTGTCGTTAGCGGCGATCTTATTACGCCAAGGCGTAGGTGTGATGGAATTCCATGCCCGGTTCTACGTCGTCACGTAAGGGAGTGTTCCATTTAGCTCGTTGTGCGAGGATTCCGTAGAGGTAGGACATCACTTGGGCTAGTTTGGCCGTCGTAGCGGCGTTCGCTGAAGCGCCAGCCTTTGTCGCCATTTTGGGCGCATCCAGACCATTCACACGTCGGCCGTTTTAGCGGCGAATGAATTGTCACAGGCGACCTGTTTCCCGCCAGCTGGACCGCATGCCGATCTCTTGGGCCGTCACCAATAAAATTAAGGTATTTGTAACCATTGAATCATACTAACTTCTCGTGCGCGAGCTGTACGCTTAATCATGTGAATAATTGCTGAACTCTTGGCATACGTGCTGTAAGGCGGCAACGCCAGTTTGGTCGCGGTAAAATTGCATGTGCGCGAACTTGATGTGAAATCTTGTGCACCGTTAAAAACGTACCCTTCGCATCTTAAATTGTTGACGCGAAGTGGCGTCGCTCGCTCATTTTTGATCTAATCACTTCCCTCACTTGGGCTTTGCTGTGTTTGCCCAAATTATCATGTGAGCATTTTTATGAACAAACGTTCCCTTTGTGGGACTCATATGTCAAACTGCTTTTGATTTTGTAAAGTTATGGGTGTTGTTTAGTAACAGTAGTGCGCCCATCAGCTGATGCTTATCTATAAGAACTAACGCAATGTTTGCGGCACGCTTTGCCGCCCTAATGTAAGAATCGAATAATAGACGCTTATCTAATTAAGAGACACTTTATTCTTGGTCGCTTTGTGCATGTTCTGTTTCAGCGTGCGCCCATCATTGAGGAGATAAATGTACGGTGGAGCCAGTGAGATCAGAGCGTGCAGGTAAGCTTGGTGGTGACATTGCCGTGGTTGAAAAAGCCCCACTTCATGATCTAAGTATTTTTGCCATCACGAAATCGTTGTGTGAGTTTATAATTCACGAGTACCCCTATCGACGGTGTGTCTTGAATACTTCGCCCCCGTCTAACCGCCCAGGCCCGGTTATTCGGGTTAAGACAGGCTTGGTGGCGCCCTCTTTATTTTACCGTTATTTACCGACCCTCTGGCCGTTACCCTTAGATAATCTCGTTAAGAACCCGCCCAACTCCACTGATAGTCTAGCCGGCCTATCTTGTTGCGGCTGGGTAGCGGCCTAGGAGAACTTTCGTCCCGATTTCGTCCATTACGGCACGCGCCGGCCGTTTCGTTCATGCATGAGCCGGTGCGGTGTCGTAAAGTCAGTTTAAGACCGTAGCAAGTACTAAAACGAAACCATTCGCTGACGATGCCATGTTCATCCCTCTTCTAGAGTCTATGCAGGTATTCGAGTAGGTACCGGTAGTGTGCATGTGAGTCTATCAGCTAATTACAAAATTTTATACTAAAGCTAACACCCCAATTTGCTGATGTATTATGTTCGAAGCGATGTTAAAAGTTTACTAAATTACTTATATTGTTTTCCCTGATCGGGTTTGGACTTCTACACTAGAAGACTGCAAATATACAAACAGTTCTACTTGAATCAACAGTTTTAACATGAATTTCTCCTGCGTTTCTTTGTGAGCAAGCCTTAAAAGGAAATTTTTCCTTTATAAAAATTGGTTAGTTTTGTAATAAGCATAGAGAGTAAAATTTGCTGCACCGAGTGCATCGTTTCCAATCCGACTGCAGGGAGGGTTGCAAAAACAAGATGTCGGCTAATAACTTCCTATGCGCATTATACACATTATTTTTTTAAGAGTTTAATTAAATAAGGTTAAAACTGTTTTATCTTCATCAGTGTTGTTATAGACTCTTAACCAAATTAATTTTAGTATCGTTAAGAGCTTCATTACCTCACTCAGTGCGGTAATGGATAGATATTACCGCACTATTTTTGTATAAAGAACCAGAATTTATTGATGAAGATAAAATATTGAACAATACACGTTTGCTTATGGCACTTAACGAGACTCGTTTGATTGCCGCAAAACTCGGCTCACCGCCTCGTTTTTGGCAATCAAACTGGTGTCGTTAAGATGCTCATAATCAAACTTGTATCGTTAATATCTATAACACAATATAATTTAGTGCTTCAAAAATAATCCAAATAAGTAACGCGTCTACACCAGTCATGTAAGTGGTCATTAAAGCAATAAACTATTATTATAGTTGCCATGAATAAGCTTGTTTTGTTAAAAATTATTAACTGTCAGTTTGACAAAGTGTAGTATTTACAGCAGCATTTCCATAGCAATTATTCTTAGATAAATAAAATGTAACACTTTCTAAGTCTCTAAATGTTATAAAAAAGCCAACTTTCTATAATAAGCCAGTAGGAAAATACATTCAGTGTACTAGTAACTACCTGCAGTAAAATCCAGTATTAGGTCTACTAGAAAATATTACAGCGTGATCGTGTGATCGTTAAGGCTCTTCTGGGTATCAAACCGAATTTTGCGATTTGTAGGAATCTCCTATTATTCCGATATTCCTTACATGATCAACCGCTTTGCTGTGGCAATAAATCAATTACAGACAGAAAACTTATACAGGGTGAGTCAATAGTGAGGGATCGGAACTCTGCTTTTCAACCGTTCAAGATAAGAAAAAAATGTAAACGCCTCCCCACATAGTTTTTTGCTCTGCATCACTCAAAAATATTTTCTGTTGTACAGGATGAGCCATAACTAAGGTACTTATGTTAACTTTTTTTTTTCAAATGGAACACCCTATATTTTATCACATATTCTTATTGGCGTTTGAAATAGGTTTATGGCAGTATAAAATGTTTGACGTTTTGGTGCAACGTTGCCATTTTAAAAATTATTTATTAAAAATTTCTTCGAATACATGTGTTTTCTTAAAAAAATCCCAGGAGCTTAGTTTTGAAGTTATAACGTTAAAATTTTGGATCCATAAGGAGAAAGGCCAGTTCTATCCACCTGGTACAATAAGGTTTGGCTTTACTGTACAGGAGGGTCACAAATTAATTTTAAATTTCGCGTACTTCGGAAGGTCATAACTTCATTTTTTCAAATGGCACCCCCTGTATTTTTTTATACAATTGGATCCGTCTGTGATCTGGCTACATTTTTTATTAAGTATAACCTATACTGAAAATGCATAGTTTCAGAGATATTGGACATTTTTCGTTGCTCTGACTGCTAAAAGATGCCAACTTCAAGTAAAACAGAGTGCTATGGAAAAAAGTGACATTTCTAGTTCTTCTCTTATTATTGCAGCGCAATAACAATTCAAGGTTCTCACGAGAATAAAACAAAATAAAAGAAATAATAATTTTAATACATAATAATAATAATGTGGAACAAACATTTTCACAACATGGCCAGTGGGTACATACACCTAACACCTAACCTAACTAACTCAAATGATATGTTCAATATGGCGACCGTGTTCTTGTCTACAAACTTGCATTCTCTTAGCAAACGAACTGCCAACATTTCGCAACATTTGTTGATTTATTGTTTGAAAAGCATTAAGTATTCGATCTTTCATATTCTCGATTGTTGTTGGAGCTTCTGTGTACACAATTTCCTTCACGAACCCCCATAGAAAAAAGTCGACCTTGGTGAGATCAGGGGATCTTGCTGGCCAATTCACTGGACCTCCCCTCCCTATCCATCTGTCTTGAAATTCGGCATTCAAATATGCCCTGACAATATGGCTGTAGTGGGGTGGGGCTCCATCCTGCTGAAACCACATCTTCTGGACAATCGCAATTGGCAAGTCGTCTATAAAATCTTGAAATTCATTTGTTAAAAATTGCAAATAGCGCTCAGCGTTTACATTTCCATCAAAGAAATATGGTCCAAGAACATAATCTCCGACGATACCACCCCACACATTCAATGACCACCTATGTTGATGATCCACTGGTCTAATGAAATGCGGGTTATTGTTGTTATAATAGTGGAAGTTGTGGCGATTGACAAATCCATTTTTGTGGAATTTCGCTTCGTCGGTGAATAAATAAAATCGTTCGTCTTGTTCATCCTTTCTTCTCAAAGCCCAATTTGCAAATGCTAGACGATTGTCAAAATCGTCTTGATTAAGCTCTTGTACAGGTTGTATGTGGTATGGATGAAATTTCGCTTTTTTAATTATTCTAGATACAGACGTTTGACTGAACTCTAACTCACGGCTTATTTTTCTAGTGCTAATATGTGGGTTCTCCACAATAGTAACCAACATCAATTCATTCTTCTCGTTGGAAATGTTTCTTCTTCGTTCAGTTTTTTTTCAAATTCTATGTGCCCAGTTCTCTCGAATCTTTCTCTTAGTTTTTCAAAATCAACTCGCCTCGGATGCCGCCTTTCGGGATATCTCTGCGCGTAAATTCTTGCCGCAAGGAGAGCATTTCTCTCGCCTTCCCCCAATCAATAAATCATGTCGATTTGCTCTTGTAAGCTTAAATCCATTTAGAGAAATTGCAATTATTGAAACATGCCTTAACAGTGACAATAGTAAAACTAAAAATGACACCTGCTGACATAGCACTCTAAGTAGAATGTCACTTTTTTCCATAGCACTCTGTTTTACTGGAAGTTGGCATCTTTTAGCAGTCAGAGCAACGAAAAATGTCCAATATCTCTGAAACTATGCATTTTCAGTATAGGTTATACTTAATAAAAAATGTAGCCAGATCACAGACGGATCCAATTGTGTAAAAAAATACAGGGGGTGCCATTTGAAAAAATGAAGTTATGACCTTCCGAAGTACGCGAAATTTAAAATTAATTTGTGACCCTCCTGTACAGTAGAGCCAAACCTTATTGTATTAGGTGGATAGAACTGGCCTTTCTCCTTATGGATCCAAAATTTTAACGTTATAACTTCAAAACTAAGCTCCTGGGATTTTTTTAAGAAAACACATGTATTCGAAGAAATTTTTAATAAATAATTTTTAAAATGGCAACGTTGCACCAAAACGTCAAACATTTTATACTGCCATAAACCTATTTCAAACGCCAATAAGAATATGTGATAAAATATAGGGTGTTCCATTTGAAAAAAAAAAGTTAACATAAGTACCTTAGTTATGGCTCATCCTGTACAACAGAAAATATTTTTGAGTGATGCAGAGCGAAAAACTATGTGGGGAGGCGTTTACATTTTTTTCTTATCTTGAACGGTTGAAAAGCAGAGTTCCGATCCCTCACTATTGACTCACCCTGTATATTATGATTTAAAGGCAGCTGGCAAGTTGATAAATGTGTGATGTGAGTTAAGCTACTTGCAACAAAATACCAAGTGATGTATTTTCATTAGCTGTTGCTTTTCGGGGACCAACCTTATTCGCATGCTTGGCATATCCATTGGCTGTATATCTTGAAAATATTATAAGTTAAAACAGAAATCGATAACACATTTATGGCATTCTAACTTTGATATGGTAACGCTGTAGACAATAAATGCACACTGATTAAACGTACTATTAAAATGCATTGCTTGCTGCAACATTAAACAATGTGATCCATTCTAACAAATGAAAATTACTAAGGTACTTGTTTTGGAAATATTACCGTGATTTCATTCGCAGATCGGAACCTAGTTTATAAATGTGTAACCTCAGGATTCTTATCAAATAAAAAGCTCTATCACTTACCTGTAGCATAATCTTAATAGCATGAGCAAAGACCAGCAATGTTAACCTGACCCTTTCTCTTGGATAACTGTCAGAAAAGGTACTTTTAAACCAACATCTAAAGGTTGCAGTTCAATTGAAATAAATTAAACGCACAAATTGGTCGCAAAAGTAAATATAATTTTAGTTTCAGTTTAGGTGAAACAACACATTAGAGAGCTAACAGCGCTCAAACAAGCAAATAAATATGAATTTTGAATTGCAATTGACGCAAATGGGTTGCTATGATTAAATTTTAATTAAATCACCTTTTTTGAGTTATAATCAAGTTACTTGTTTACCTACTATCACAACATATTTATTTTATCACGGATACTTGTGGCTTACAAATAAACAAGTAAATAAGTAATCGTATCTACTCCAGTGGGATAAGTAACTTATTACGTTACTCACTTGAGACTATTTCCGTTAGGTAATAAAGCCATTACATAACTAAGTGGTGTAATGATCTAACTGAAATAGTGTCAAATGAAAGACACAATGAATTTTTTTTACTAAAATTGTTTTGAAAATTATAGATTTGGCATCTCTCTTAATGCACTTTTCTCAATTTTAGGCAGTTGTAGATAAAATTTTGTAGAATAGATGTGTGATAATGCATCATTAATATACTTATGTGCTTATATATTAATGATACTCTTATCCCATTTGTATAGTAAATAACTACTAAATTATCAATTTTTACTTTTTAATTATTAAACTAAAACTTACCAACCCTTTTTTACACAATTATGGTCATTTCAACTTCGAATTTTTGTGTTTTGTTCTATTCTGTACGGAATGCAATAATTGCTCACACTCACTTCAACTTTGGGGTGTCCTACTGGATTTTAGGGCGATGGTCACTGGCCTGCACTGCTACTTTGCTCGATGCGAGTATAATTTTCTCGCTGCTGCTTACAAAATCTCTGAATGCGGTACTGCAGTTGTACGGCAGCTAAATTCAGTTGTATTACGTTTCCCCACCTTGATTTTGCTTTTCGCGGGCTCGAATAAGTGGCGATGTACTGAACGGCTTGGGAACGTTTAGTCACATTTTTAAAATGGCTAAATTTCCCAGCTTATGGCACTAATTTTCGCTGGTTTGTACTAATCACTATTACAATATGCACATGTCAAAAATACAGGTTCATGATAGATTTTGTTAGAGTACAAATTTTATCGAACCGCTTCTTCAACGATTATTTTCAGAGAAAGAATTTGTTTCTGTTTATAAATAAACAATTTATTGAAGATAGCCATGGCAATTAACAAATTCTAAGTAATGCGTAATCTGTTTTATCAACATTTTAATTGTTAGAACTGTTATTTCAAGCAAACCAACCCCTGGAGGCTCATTAACGGTTTGAAAAGCTAGCTACAGCTATAATTCGAGTAAGTAAACTTATGCAAATACATTAATTGCTATAATAGTGATTTAAATAAATGCTTTAAAGTGCAACTAATTATGTAAAACTGCAATCGAAAAATCGCAGATTGTTCGACTTGCTTTTGAACAAATTTAGTGCTGACTGCTTTGCAATTTGGACATTGCCTTATTCAAAATGTAACACATGTAAATGGACAGTTCGCTTGTGCTGAGTTACAACTTTAATGCAGCCAATCGATTAACTTGTTAAATCTCATCGCCTTACTAATTTTCGTAAATAAAGCTTTATTAAGAACGATTCGGATCATGTGAGTGATATAATTGCTTATTTCAAATACTTTATCTGTTAAGATGCCATTGTAATACTGTAAGACCGTTAAGGACTATGCTTCATTATTGATTACTGTTTTTATTATAATTTTACTTAGTACATAAGCTACTAAGGTGTAAGTCGTTCGATCGTTGTGAGGAACGGTAACATAGCAATATATTTTTTTATTTCCCTAAACTGGGGTAAAACTTTTAATATTACGTATTTCTGATTATAATCTAAATAGATTTTTAGAAACGCTAGAAAAGCTATTAAAAAAGCAAATAAAAAGGAATAATTACTCAGACGCAAGACTGCTGAAATTGATGTTAACATCTGCATGTTCAAAATGTCACGATTCCCATAATCAGGAAATAGTCTTTCAATTTTAGAATCGAACTAAATTATGTTTAAAATCAAATTTACAATGCGATTGTTATAGACTCAGTTCATGTTGGAGTTGAAAAACAATTTTACATCCGTACACAACGTCGAACAAAAGATAATTCATATTGAAACAATTTTATAGCTGAAATGCATTTTTAAAGTAACCTTGTGCTAAATATAAAGATTAAACCCACTACAAAGAAAATATTTTAGAATATAACCGTAACGGCACACTCAAGACTAAGACAAAGTGCAGCAAGAGACTTTATTAAAATTTGATAAGGTGATGAATTTTTGTTTGATTTTTTGGAATTACTTAATGGAGTGCCGCTAAAGAACAGGTTACCATGCTTGTGCAATATTAGCACATGATAATAGACTTGAGAGGGTAGCAGAGGGGTAAAGCGTTTCAGCTCGCAATGGGCAGGTAGTGGGTTCGAATTGCACATGCAGACATTGGTTTCATTTACGCTCTCCGGCCACCGTGCCAGCACCTTTGATGGTTGTAACTCCAGTAGAAAGGCATTCTATCTAATTCAAGGGGCCAGCTACCTACCATGACCGCGGACGTAGTTGACTTACAAAAACTACGCTTTGTGTTGTTATTAACAGCTTCTCGGCCTACATTAAGAAGAAGAGAAAGATATACTTAATATTAACATCTTAAACTCGTCTAACTTAAAAACTAGCTGCCAATCAACTTGAATCATTTCTGCATTTCATCCGAATTGCAAAAAGCAAAACCAAATAGACGTAGGGCCACGCCACGCCGTACGCGCATTAGTTAATAATGCAAAGCAATTTTCGATTCCTTTATTTAACGAGTTCAAGATAGATTGACAACTGTGAATTCTCAATTAGTTAAAACAGAACCATTTATGGAACATTCCGTCCAGGTAATAGCAACGTTATACTTACAGGATATAGTCCTAGTCTAAGAGTAGAAGAAAAAGACGGAGAATATAGATACATATATTTTTTTTGTGTTTGACTCTACCCCTCGTGACAAATAAATGTTGTTAGGACAGATTATAAACTGACGTCGCCACTGCTTGTAGTGCACCAAGAGGACGGGGGTGGAAAACACTTCACACTTTTGTCCGCTTGTCCGCACGTGGCTATGTTCAGACGGGGAGTAGATTAGTGGTTAGTCAGCTACCATTAACCAGAAAGGGTGTGAGCGATTTTGAATCTTACCGTTCTATTAACCGTCTTAGGATATAAGAGGCTCCCCAAGCACAGTCTACCAATCTGTAATTCTGTTTCAATCTCGTTGTAGTCCCATGGAAATTTATTTCGAATTCCATTCGAATTAGTACTTCAGGGAACTTGGAATTGCCCCGCCAGGTGTATTTCCACCGACGCCCTGTTCCGACGCAGCCCTTGGAGGACACCGATTGTTCATTACCAATCTTTGAACTGCCACTGTCAATGCTGTATTCGGCAAACCGACGCAGCCCTAAAAATTCTCCCGTTATGTTTCCCGTAGGTTAAAGCTAATTCGCCTACGCCATTACTTATTTTGCCCATTCTTGGTTCATGAAGTACGGCATCCGCTCTACGAGCCCGCTTATTCCAGAAAAATACTAGCCGATACTGCGGTCGGGGGTCGACTTGTTTTGAGTCTTGCCTCCGTTAATTATTAGATCCAGTAAGTTAAGTCATATCGTGGAGCTGAGCACATATTTCCCATGGCTGTGGGACATTATTCTCGCTTCGGACTCAATTTTGCGGCAGACACTTAATGTGCCATCCACAAAAATAACTCTGTTGTTTCCGTTTATTTCCAGATACAATTTTATTTGACTATCGAGAGCGAGAATTTTTTTAGCATACGATCTCTTCTTTGCCATGCGTATGCAATTATAGTTACATTAGAAATCGATATCAGAAGGGAAAGCAACAAGAATCTGGAAATTGCAAAAGAGCTGTAACACCCGTCCCTTCTTGTAAGGGATGTTAAACTCTACGCTCGTCGGGTAGCTATTAAACAGTCGGAGATAATTTTGGTTCCTCAGATATATGATAGTTTAACATACAAAAACACCATCGGGATACAATTAAACAATTTAATTTGTTTAGCTGTGATACACTTAGATATTTCAACATTCATTATTAACAAGAAATTACAATAAACTCGTGTAGACGGCTGGAGCTGATAACCGGCGTTCTTCTCTCGGCGGTCGGCCAGGCATTGCAGGTGCGGTTGATAAGCGGCCCCGTTTCTGTCCCTTCGGAGTAGGTAGCTGGAAAAAATCGCATTAAACGGTCTGCCAATTATACAATAAAACATATCACGGTTCTGGAGATTTAACTGATAAGACGCGGGTGAAGCCCGGCGTACTGCCTCTAAATTAATTTAAGGACGTCTGAAGATGGATAAACTAAAAAACGCCGCATTGCGTTAATAAATATGACTTCAATTTCATAGTCCGAACGTGAGCTCAATGTGGCCGCTTTGCCTCCAAAGCCGGCCGGGAAATTTCGTGCGCTCGGACTATTTTCGACTGGCGAATTCTGGGTTAATTAGTAATGGCCCTAGTGAAGAGGATGCAATATTTAGCCACCAATTCAACTAAGTTCAAGTTTAATTAATAATGGTTTTAGTGAAGAGGATGCAATATTTAGCCACCAATTCAACTAAGTTCAGGTTTAATTAATAATGGCTTTAGTGAAAAGGATGCAATATTTAGCCACCAATTCAACTAAGGCCCGGAATAATTAATAACGGTAACAGGTCGGGATTCGGTTTTCAGGGAAATAAATGGTTCCGGGAGAATCTCTTCGACAGGAACAGGGATACGGACAGGTGGAACTGGGAACTGGAACTGGGATGGAAGTCTTCGCTGGGGAAATAAATTCGGATCTCTGTGTCTCTCTGACTCGGAATGAGCTCCGCCGTTCGTTTTATGCGACTTCGAACGCTTCTAAAAGTGGGGAGAAACAGCGCGCGACGCACTTTTGTACTTACTGGATGCCACCGAACGTGACGTCGGTCACTGCGCTCTGCTTATCGCCTCGTGTATTGACATTACGGAAATTACGATAACGTGAGGTCGGACAAGGATCAAATTTAAATATTATATAAATATTCGGAAATACCAATTTGATCTGCAGGCAAACGTTACAGAGCGGCTACTTTAAAGGCAAGATCAAATTCTATGATCACAATTAAGTTCTAAACCTGCTCCTTAATGGAAATAATATAGAACTTCTGTGGAATTATAAAAATCTAGCTGATCATGTTTTTTCTATTGATATTCGTGATCACCAAACGTGGTTGTGTGTACACGGATAGACATACGCCTCGTCTTAAGTTCTTTATAGTATTAAATATGGGCGTTACCAATTCACATATATCTACTGAATATCTTCTAGTGGTTGATTTATTCATCATCTTGAATTCGGAGATGACAACCTTTATCCTTCCGCTTAAATGTTTTCCGGATATGTTCAAAAGTGACAGGAACCAGTTCTGAGCTTCCAGCAGCAATGTTTATGGCTATGCTGTAGTAGTTTCTCCACTTACAGGCTTATAATCCAATTATATTATGTATTGTTTTAGGCCTCCATTTGAATACGACTTATTGGGATGATAATTTTCCATACATTCGGTAATTATTTTTGTCTCGTTTCATCTATATGTCTTTGTTAATTAAGAAAAAGTGAACTAATAATTGACTATAGAACAAGATTTATCATACATTGTTATTATATCGCATCGCCTACATTACACAATAGTTAAATAACCTTAAGATAATAACCGGCAGATATTCTCTAGTGTTTCCTTAACTCCTTCATAAAGAGCATTCCAAATTAGACATGATGTTATTTCGGGAATAACAATGCTTCTATTTTGAATTGCAAAATGCCATCATCAGCAGCCTGCTGGGCAAAAAGTAGGTAAATTAAAGGAATTTCTGCAAAAGGTGAAATTAAGTTCATTCGATTTACATAACAATCGAATTCAAGCAAATGGTACCATTTGCCCTTAAGACGTTAATGGCTCAAGCTGGTTTGTAGAATACTCGCATGTAATTTTCCATAAACAGGATGATTTATGATTTGGCCCTTAGTTCAATTTGCCTCTCCATCAGCCGAAATGAAAAAGTTGAATGAACAAAATTATGCCCACCGAGTAGTGGCTCGAACAAGAAAGGCGAGCACTAATGGGCAGAGCTAAAAGTTCAGTGGTAATAAAGTTCGCTTTATCGCTTTGTGATTGTTGATTAACCGATTACAGTCCCCTCAAGCCGCAACCTTTAATGAACGCGCCGACAAAGTCTTTGTTTCTGTTTGCGCTTTAAGAACTGATGCCTTTAGATTAAATTTTGCTGCGGTGGGGTATATTGGCTCCCACTGCCATAATCATGCTGTTTCCCATTTCGGCAAAAATAGAAGTGTTGCGCAGTATCACCGGCTTCAAAGAAAATTGGGGCTTTAATTGAAACTTCAAAGACGCCTCATGTATTAAAAATATAAAGAGCCGCGGGCCGTTTAAGTATTTCCATTAGCTGCGTATGTCGCTGAAAGGCTTCTCGTAATTAGAACCATATTTTTTTCGTTTCTATCTCTAAAATCCACATTTCAGTTCATTGGAGTAAAATATGTACGTAATTAGTGCATATATGCAAATCGTTATAATGCTGCTATTTTTTGAGTTACCAGCGTTGCCTATTTCCGTTAACATGTACAAACAATTTATTTATAATAATATTGGTACAATACCTCTATTGGAATAATTTATGTAAATAATGTAATTTAAATGCAACCTAACACTAACAATAGAAATATCAAGAAAAGGTTACAGACATTGCAATGCAAAGTAGTACATATAATCGAGTTTTGGAGACAAGAGAAGCAAACACACTAAGAGGATCGTGGTAGTTGATAGAGTGAGAAGAGTAATACAGTACATTGAGAAGTTCCCTGTGGGTGCCCTACGAAAAGTCCTAAGAAAATATTTATCTTCCGACCTTAACATTCGAATTATGCCCTCAATGTACAAAATAATCCTACGGTAAGCAATTTACCGATAGCTAGTAATTTTATTTAGAGCAAGGTGCTTTGGATCAGATATAACTTTGCTGTTTATTTCAATAGAAAGAATCGGTGCTCGACATGTATGGCTTACAAGTAATAGTCCTGGAAAAACCCAGCGACAAAGTATTATCAAGTTCCCGTAGTCTTACGGATAGGACTCAAAGTGAAAAATAGCAAAGAATTAATCCTTACGCGCTAATAAAAAATTGATGCTGCTTGAGAAGCCCCTGTCGAAAGCAGCACTACTCAAGCGCAAGGCCCTCTTACTACGATCACAAAGCACAGTTTGATGTTGCTTACAACTAGCAGCAGCTGAACTTGGCTAAAAGCTGAAAGACTAGATGGGCAAATGCTGGAAAAGCACCCACAGTAGCTCGATGTGAACCTTGGAATTAATGACAGGTTCAGAGTGGCGCCAGGGAATATGAGTGGGGAAGCAAACCTATTTCTGGGCGTCGATCAGGCCATGACGCCCAGCTGAAGCTAAAATACAACTTGGTCCCCGACAAGTAAGGTAATATCATTAAACGAAAAATATCGACGTAGAAGAAACAGCTGACAATTCTGGAATGTTGTAAAGGATGCTAAAGCGAAAGACCGGTTATGGTTGATTATGTGACTTAACCCATAGATAGAACTAGAACTGATAGGAGAATTTTTGGCTGCCAGCTACGTAGCTAAACTAATCCGTGATCATACCGTGGTAATAATCTTCCAATAACTTCGCCTTCAAACCAAATCGACATAATTATTGTGAGGGCAACATAATTCCAAACTGAAATTTGTACGAAGCACTGAACGACTATGCGAATAAAAATGATAATTCCAAAAATGGGGGCAAAATGCACTTTCTAGTGATTATAAGCCTTACTATGTAAATCTAAGCGTGCCAAAGTAGGTGGTTAATAGGTGGATTTTACATCCATCTACGCAGCAAGCAGCCTAATGGTTTTCCCAAGGTACACCATATCTAGTTACTATGTATCTGAAGCCCAGCTTATCTTATTTGGAGTTGAAAATCGAGATTTTACACTTCTGTCTCGAGTCGTAAATTTTGGGCTGCAATGGATGTCCAGTGTCGAACGTCAAATGTGTAATTAAAGGGTTACACCAGCACGTAAGAAACGCCAGCGAGCAAAAACATATTTGCAAATGCACGTAGCTGGGCATCAAATACTCGAGCAGATCAGCTTTCACCGAAGAAAAAGGAGGATGCCTCAAATAAAGAAGTTTACCCTGAAGAAGAGAGGAAGATAGGAGAAAAGGAAATAGAAAACCTAAAGGTAATAAATGAGACGTTACCCCACAAAAACTAAATTCTAAGATGCGCCTAAGGTGAAAGGTGACAGAGGCCTCAGCGTTAATTATATTCGAATTCAGAAACAATTGTATCTCGGGTTTGTTCGGTTATTCTGGAAATTTTGGACAGGGTTGAAGCTGGTACTAAAACATGAGTCTATATCATACAAAAATATGCAGAAACACACTGTAAAGCTTCGAAGCAAAATTTAGATACTGCTCCTGCAAGGTCAGTTAAAAAACGGAAATCGTTTTTATATTGGAAGCAAACTTAAACCTTTTTTATCATTAAATACAATAACAGTTCCACAAGTGCTGCCACTTCTCAAAACTTAAAGCTGCTTTCGAAGTACTTAAACTTAGCGATACAAGCAAATAAAATTTTTTGCCGTTTATTCAATTCGACGTGGGGTAGTGACAACACTATCACCGAGATCTAGGTAGAATTCGCCTAAATATTTTTTTTTGTATACTGGTCTGACAGCAACTAACTACCAGCTTAGCTACGATTCCGGTGACTACGTTTTTATGGTCTAGGCCCGGGAGCACTTAGGAACGCCTTTGATTCGTATTATACGTTTGGCAGTACTGAAGTATATTGTTGCTGGCACTGTCAGTCGAGGTTTGCAAGTTAGGTTTTGAGTCAGTCTGACCTAACCTCGAATTTGACATAGACTGCGTCACCAACAACAGATTTCCGTACTGCCAAACGTACGTAAATTACAGCAGTTTTAATGCAAATAGTTTGGGACAGTTTTTAATAAAATCAAAATGGTTCGTGTTCTTGTTTAGTATGTAAAAAAATATTCGACATACGGCGGGTATTCGCTTTCAGGTATCTCGCCCTAGCGGGCTTGACTGTGATGTACTAGCTCCGCCATAAATGCTTAGTTACCGGCCTTATGTCGTAAATAACTGTTACGGTGGTAGATATAAATATGAAATTGTCCTGCATGTTAAGACAACATATTAATCGTTTTATGTATATTGCCTGTTATTTGTTATAAACAAAGTCTGGGTGTAAATAACTTCTTCTTTCTCTTCATATAGTCTGAGAGACTGTTACATACCACAAAAAAGTGGTTTTTAAGCCATCCTTAGCCTAGACCGGGATAGGTGGCTAATCTAACCCCTTGAATTAGAAAAGAATTCCCCGCAGGAGTTACAATCACCAAAGGCATGGGTATGGTGGTCGGAGAGCGTACAATGTAACCAATGTTCAGGTGTGGGGCTAGAACCCACTACCTGCGGACTGCAAATGCAAACGTGTTACCAGCCAACTATCCGGTCGCCTTTAAATAACTCAATTTGTTTATTTCTGATGTTGAAGCGAAGAACGCATTTGCGATTTTATCTCTTTAGGTTGCAAACCATTAATAAAAAATGGCTACAGAGATAAAAATAGGTTAACTTGTATACTCTACTACTATTACCTATATGTTAAAAAACTTATTTAAGGTAGGCCTTGGAAAGAAAGACAGAAAATCTAGTCATGTCATAACTTAAGTCTGTAGGTGAATGTCAGATTGCATTTTGTTAATGAAAACATCTGTCACTGTTACAGGCAAAAGTTTACATTGCATTAAGTTTTCTTGTATCTAGCAAAAAGGAAGATAAGGTGGCATTTACACAACAACAAAGAGTGTTTTTGTTGGAAAGTCACTTTCGACATGGAATTAAAGTCCATTCTATTGAAGACCCCTTTAGGGAATTGAACGAGCAGTTTCCCGAAGCAAGCTATTCAATATAAGGTAGTTAGTGATGATTTATCAAGAATGGTCCGTAAATTCCGTGAAACTGGAAGTGTAAACTGGAAGCAAGGCAGTGGTCGACCAAAAATACGCACTGAAGAAGTAGTTAATAATGCGAAACACATTTTGCAAGAACAACCACGTGTATCTGTTCGCCATTTAAGGCAGCAATTAAATGTTTTATATACATATCATAGAATATTAAGAAGCAATTTGCATTATTTTCCTTACCCGTTGCAAGTGTATCAGGAATTGCTGCCAAACGATCATCCAGTTAGATTGGAATTTTGTAACTGGTGTATCAATAATTCAGAAAATAACGATGATGCGTTTGAGAAGACTTTCTTTACTGATGATGCATACTTCTATTTATCTGGCTATATTAATTCACAAAATATGAGGTTATGGAGTGCTGAAAATCCTCACACTTTTCGAGAAACTCCCCTGCACCCGTTAAAAGTTCGTACTTAAATATATTAATCAGCTTCACAACCGCAATAAATTCATTGAATTTGCTACTAATCAGAATATAAAAGATTTAAGGAATTTAATTACATGTCAGCGGAAAACCTAATCTAAAAACTATAAACTGAAATCTTGACTGATAATTCTAAAGTTTGCTATTGACATTACTTTTCCATGGCCAACCCTTATATAATTTCTTTTTGAATGCACGGTGTTAATCATAACAGTCAATAAAAAATGTTTTTATTAAGTGTTTTGTATATTTTTAAGAAAATAGTTTAAGATCAAGATGTTATTTTGTTCTCGTTGACTAATGGTAGTTCATTTGCTACAATGTAAGTTTTTTTTTAACCACACGATTACTTAAGTTGCCTTTGAATAAAATTTACCCAAGTCTAGTTAATGAATTGCTGTTCTTGAGTGTTATAGTACTTGTTAGAAGTATATGTGACTTTATTTAGCACCATAGAACATATCTTCTGCATACATGTTGCCTAAAATTAATCCTTATACAGTTATGGGCACTAAGGGATGATAAATGTAATTTATTTTATTAAATTGAATTTCACAGTGGGCACAGAGCGATCAAGAAAATGATCTAAACATTTGTATTGCATTTGTTTCCCTTTGTTGGCTGTAGAAGGGAATATTTTAAATCATTTACGCCATATATGCATGACGTCAGGAAGAAGATAACTACAACAAACTTTACCTGTCAGTTTCCATCTGCATTTTTAATTACCTCCTCGATCTATATAGCAGTCCTTGTTTCACAAAGAACGAGAATGTATCTAGTTCACGAGGAGGTAGATAGATACATTCTCGCTCTCTATGAAATTAAGGTCATCTATCTAATGCGCCTTTTGTTTAGGCTGTTTCAGCGTACATGAAAAAATTAAAATGGAAATAATTTTCCAACTCTTGATTTTAGGTCACATGTTTCTTGGAACTTAAAAAACTTCAAAAACACATACATAAGCTATGTCTATCGTATTCCGTGCTATTATTATTTGACTATTAACGCTTCGTAGCAGGTATTTTGGAAACCTTATCTGGCTAAAATTCTTAAGGCACGACATATAGATGTAAAATTCAGTTTTCTGCCGCGTTGTTATACAGTGAAATTTTATTTTTACACCTGTTCGGATAATGGAGGCACTTTTATCGTCTCGCTTTTAACGCTTACTCGCTTATTTGCCCGTAGTGAATGTTGGTGCTGAAGTTGTCAATTCTCCAACAAGCCCCGACTGTTCGTTTCCCTGGCTCGTGATTACCACTGCCAGCTGACTTACTTTTATTCTGAATTTATCGCGGCGACCTAAATGGCTGTATTGAGATTGAATAAGTTCTGTTAGTAAGCAATGCATGTTGTGAATTACCGATACTAGATAGCCAAATAACCAAGCAAGTTTGGTTGTTCTCGTCTTATTTATTTATTTATTGGAAAACAAACAGGAGTAGGCCCAATTACATGTTTTCTCTTAAAAAAAGGATATGAAATTACAGAATACAAAGAAACTAGGCTAATACAGGATTGTATACAAAAGAAAGTTGATTATGCTACGTATCTTTCTAATTCGAAATTTCGACTGTTAAATCGTATACTGGAGGCATACAAGTAAACTTTTTGAAATGTGGTGTTGGTGACGTATGCTCCGGATTCACTGGATAGAGCACCGGATAAACATCTATACACTTACCCAGCTACAAATAAATATGAGAGTATTATTTATTCTGAGTCTGCACTCGAATTTAGAAATCTTTTCGGCATTCTGGAATGAAAGCTATTTGGAAAGGCTTGTAATTCAGGGTTGATAAAAATGAACAAGACGCAAGAACCGTTCACCCAGCAGATAGTACTCGCTTGACACAAGACGTTGTTTCCAACTGCCAATAATCAACATCATGAGATTGTATTAACATGATCACACTTTTCTCACAAAAAGATGAATTAAGAAGAAGAAGAAATACACAAGACGAGATGCTACAGGACACCTTATTAGGTCACTACAAGGATTTGATTTTTCGGTCTCTTATAACCTTCCTGGTCCGTAACTGAAAACAAGCTCTAAAATTTATTCTAATCTAAAAGATGTAATACATTTTACGCGTAGTAAAGTAATGAGGCATATAAATTTATATCGAAGCAGGTAATTGTGGCCCTTGTAAGTGAGATAAGCTTTACGACCAACAATTACTATAGCAATTTGCACAAATTGCAACCTCATGAATTAATTTGCAATATTTCAGGGTAACAATATGTGCTGTTCAGCTAGATTTTTCTCTAAATTTAAATGTGGCGTCAGACCACCGATCGGTTACCTTTATAAAACTTTCAAGAGCCCGTCCTTCGAAAATGTTCGGATGTATTGTTTTGGAACAGCTTTAATAAAAGATCTGAGATAAGTGCTAAACAAGTTTGCGCACTTCACACAACGTGCTCAATGAACTGAAAGTTCTGTCGCGTTTCTTTATTTACATAAAGAACGCCTCTAGAAATTCTCGGTAAAATCGAGCTATTGAAGTAAGCCATCAAAAAGGAGAGAGGAAAAGTATTTACAGAGGGAGCTCCTGAACGTATCAACAAAATTCATCCCTTCGTGTTTTTATTACCGGCGCTGTTGCTCCACCATCTGGAAATGTCAGGAAACAAGAATGCATCAAACGCGCAGTAATCTGGCCGAAATAATACCGAATCCGCAAAAAATACGCCTCTGTTGTGTATTAATGTCTCTCTCCATCCCACGGTCGAATGCCTCGCGCAATGTCACAACGCGCCTGGCGATTAATTCTAATTATAAGTGAAAATTGGAAGCAGTTTTCAGCTGAAACCGGTCTGGCTATTTTTTCAGCAACCGGACGTTGTTGTGGCAGTTCGCCCATGCAATGTCAGCTGAAAGGCATATTTTAATTAAAGCCATCATTTGGAAAGAGCGGTTATAAAGAACAATAATAAAGTGGCTGGAAGAGAAAAAATCACAAAGAGGAGAGCTGAACATGACGCTTTGGGAGCGCCGCGAATTTGTTGCTGGATAATTACAAGCTCTCGCAAAATAATCACAAAGCACCAATTAAAAAGTAAAGCTGTTAATTTTAATTTTATTGCTGAAGCCCGCCAGGCCTTTTTTCAGCGCTCGCGCTTTGTAGATGGGAACATTGAGATTTTTATTAGAGAATGCAGTCGCTCAGCGTCGCCTGTAATTACTTCGGAAAATTCCGTGCGGATATTAAACGACAAACAAGTGTATTTTATTTAGTGAAATGTAAATCTGCCGAATGAATTATGCAGAGCTAAACCGTAAAAATTTTATGGGCTCTAAACCCAGGGCCAGCGCACAGAACATCCCTTTATTTTTCCCAAATCTCCCACTTAAGAATGGCCACTGAAACCAGACTATGCACACCAGAATAGTTTGGAAACTTTTGTCGTAAAATCTTAAAGCGTGTTTAATTTTTTATGTCGCATTTTTGAGGGAAGGTTAAACACGCGAGGTTGAAACTCAAATTGAAAGCTTGATATTTTCTTAATGTTCTCGCAGAATTATCATCAAGTTTTGATTAAACTGTGAAACCTTGCCTCCATTATATGACTAGGACCACTGTTTGTCATTTAATATCATCAACGGATATTCTTAGTTTTTTTTTAAATTATTCTGCTTCTACGTTGATGTTCGAGTTCAGAACTCCGTGACTCAGGATTAATTGTGCAGGTGGAGAGTTTGTGATGTTACGGGTATTGATAATTTTGTAAGGTTTGTTATTTTGCCCATGAGCTGTTGGGCGATCTACCTTGTTCCATCTGCAGTTCCTTGGGTGGTTAGTTTTTCAATTTCACTGCGTCGTATGATTTGTCTCATGCAACCAAACATTATTCGTTGAATGGTTGGGATCAGCCGGTGTATGCCTTATGCATTTAGTTTCTGATGAATTTGCCCTCTGAGAGGTCCATGGTATCCGTAGAATTATGTGGTAACATGTCATTTCAACATCTTCAATCCGTTTGAGGCAGACTTCTTTCAAGATCAAAGTTTTTAATCGTTAGGTTGACATTGGTAAAATTAGGGTCTAGCTGTCTATTTACATTTTGCATTTTAGCGAAGAGTGCTTCTGTCCTTCCTAAACTCCTTCTGACTTTTCTTTCGCAGTCCCCATTGTTTGCCATTTGAGCACTGAGATAGATGTTTACAAACCAAACAATAGAAGAATATCTATATATGAAGTACATGTATATTTGGACCACGTTAAACAAGACACATAAGTAACTGTTTTTAAATTGAAAATATTTTGCTGCATGGAAATCCACCATCGCGATTCGTTGTATAAAAATTCGGCTTTGCGCGATGTATACGTGCAGCTCGTTGTGAATTCTCCTTAGAAACTATTCGCGCACGTCTGTATTTGTCTGTTAATAGCATTCCTATATAGTAGTGAAATTTTCCCACATCCTGGAGCATCGCTCCAACTGCATTTAGCCCTTTACCGTAAAGTCGTGTCTTAACCCTTAATTACAAGTGCACAAAGTGTTTCTCTTGATATCAAGTGGGTAGATATTTTGTTCTATTGCATGGAAATTGCTTAAGCCTCACCTAACCTATTGTTGCAGAGTTATCTATATGCAGTAACCGCCACTGGAAGTTTTCGTTTATGCTTCATAAGATATACACGTGTTTTTCGATCATCGGAACACTCGACCAGTTGTGTAAATATAATAAATTGGTAAGATTTAATTTTTTGGTGCTAGATAGTAAAGATTGTTTCCACGTTTGTATTTGTATGTCTAACATATTTTTTTTAATTGTTTCTAGGTTTCCAAAGAGCCCGAAAAAGATAACCTATGATGAGCAAGCTAGGTATGTAGAAATAGATGATGATAACTTGGATGATGTGAATACCGAAGTCGACATTCATTATGTCATTTCGAAAGCCTCTGAAGACGAGATTATTTACGTAAGTGAACTCGATACCGAATCTGAATAAGAGGGAAGTGAAGACTTCGAATCAGGTAAAGATATAACGATGCAACAAATATATTTGCTCAAATTGACGAAGTGGAGAAAATCTGCTGTTTCCAGTAAATTAAGTAAAAGTAAGATACGCAATATAATAACAATTCTACCTACCGAAAGAATTATACCTGATGAGGTTACAGCTTTGCATAATTTAATAGGTACTCAAATTATTGATGATGTCACACTGTATACGAATATATACAATCAAAACCATCGTACTTATAAATACAGCAACGAACGAGATGCCAAGAAAACCACAAGTAGTGATTTGTCAGCAGTCCTTGATTTACTATATTTCTCTATTGTAAAAATTCAAATCATACTAATGTCCTGGACTGTGGACTGATGACGCCACCGGTATAGAAATATTTCGCGGCTGTATGAGCTATAGGAGGTTTCTACTCCACTTAAGTTGTATTAGATTTGTTGATAGACAAACAAGAACTGACCGGCGAAAAGTTAACAAATTAGCAGCAATACGCTCTACCCTAGATCCCTTTGTCACTAATTGCAAAAATAGTTATTCTGTCCGAGGCAAAACCATTGATAAAAAAAGTCGAACCGTATAGAGAAAGATTTATTCAGTATATACCGATTGAGCCAGCACACTATGGTATAAAAATATATGTGTGATTCGAAAACTTTTCATACCAGTAATTTTGAAGTGTATTGCGGTAAGCAACCAGAAGGGCCATATGAAAAGTCAAATACACCTAGAAATACCGTATATCGACTATTAGAACCAATGAAAGGAACAAACAGAAACTTATCCTGTGATAATTGGTATACCAGCTGTCCAATCGCTGAAGAGCTTTCGAAGAATAAAATAACATTACTAGAAAACAAGCATAAGATACCATCAGAATTGTTACCCTAAAAACATAAGGACTGTGGAACTTCAATATTGGGTTTCCAAAAAGATGCCACCATAGTTCCTATGTTCTTAAAAGGACCAAAGCTCTGTTGTTATTTTCAGCGATCCATTTTGATTCCTCATTGGTTGAAGAAACAATCAAACCGGAGATCATAGCCTTCTTGAATTCAACCAAAGGAGGAATTAACACATTGGATCAAATGTGTAATTCGTATTCCGTTTCTAGAAGAAGTAGATGATGTCCATTAGCAGGAGTTAATGTGCAAATACTACTACTTACGCTTCCCATACAGACTCGCCACAAACTAGGATATTTTTAGAAAAGATTTCCGCTAGGTTTGCTGAAGCCGTATCTGACTGAAAGAGCAAATATTATTACACTACCAACTACTATAAAGGTGATCCTTTCCAAATACGTAGTTCAGGAGGACAAAAAAGAGGTAGAAGAACACCAGCAAAAATGCGCCGTTGTTGCTGTTTTTGCCCAAAGCTGAAAAGAAACAACACGACAATTACATGTACAACTTCTAAATGTATTCCTGAAAAAAAAAACTGTTACTATTACGTATGCCCGCCAATATTGCACAACTATTGATCCTGGTCGTAACTAATCTAATTAATAATAATATCTGCAAGAAATTGCTTTCCCCTGTAATGGATTTGTTATTAAACACCTAGTTTAGATGGTTTGACTGTATTATCTGTAACCTCGGTATAATGCTCAACTTGCCCCGGATCCGGGTTACAGAATTGGAGAGTGCCTTTTGTGATTGTGCAGCAACCATTGTGTGCGGTGTGTCTTCATGATGTGTTGACTTTGTTACTCTATCTCTTAGGTCTGTGGTTCTGTGTAGAGCACACTTAATTTGGTGACCCGCTGTGAATGGTCTCAACGAGCCCGATTCCAATTGCCAACGCTGCGGAAAAATTCCGACCCCAACGGGATTTGAACCGAGTACTTGCTTAATGCAAGCCTAGCGCCTAGAAAACTGTGCTACGCAGCTTCTTTAAAATATAAAAGAACAAAGAAAATTAGGTACGTTAGAATTTGCTGAAAATACGAAGAAATAATTAACGCGCACCAGCTTGTCGCTACATGCATTTACAAGTCAAATAAAAAGAATAACTATATATGAAATACATATACATTTAAACCACATAAAAAAGAACACATAAATAACTGTTTTTAATTTGAAAATATTATACTGCATGAAAATCTACCATCGCGATTCGTTGCATAAAAATCTGGCTTACGCAATGTATACATGCAGTTAAATGAAACTCATTCTGAATTATTCGTAGAAACTATTCGCGCACGTATTTGTTTGTCCATTAGTCGCATTACTAACGGTAGTAAAATTCTTCCATATCCTGGAGCATCGCTCCAACTGCATATAGGCCCTCTATAGGGTTACCTTAATATCGTGGCTTAAAACTGGATCATATCCTCACCGGCATGTACCCGGCCACTAAAGTACCAGCATATGTCATCAATCTTGGACGGCTAGATACATGGAAATTGCCCACGTGCTGTAAGGTCCACTGCCTCTCTGACGAATGGCATCACGAAACAATCGGGACGTTGCGGAATCCCTTGGAGAAATTGTAAACGTGTACTCACCCAGTACAGGACTGACGTGCAAAGACTGGCTTGCAACGCACAAGCACTTAGGCAGTAAATTCTACTTACTGCGTGGTATCAAGCCGCTTTATTTAGCTCACTGTAGGCGCTTTTACACTGCAAGCCGCACGTAGACGTGCTTCTTTGCGGTTACGCACCCTGCGACTAAATTGAGCTTTACGATGACCGCCATTGAATGCATATCGAACGCTTCACATACAAACTCGATCGATTCACGCAACCAAGCAAATTAGCAATGACAATGTATTCAAACACAGATTGATTATATTTGTAGATATTAAAAGAAACATTTCAGGCGAGAGGGGTCCGATCCTCGTTTTATGAAAGAAAACCTACACACTCAACAATCATTAAGAAGCACTCACAGAGGTTAAGTTTTAAACATAATTCGGCACTGGTTTTCTCACTTCTCCGTATTAGGTCTGCAATTTCCTCTTCAGAAGAAGCTAGAATTGTGGTGTTGCTCGCATATCGAGTGTTGAAGGTTTTCTTCACGCTATGGTTACGCCGTTGCAGTATTTTGTGTGCTAAATAATATTGGTGGCAGAACGCATCCTTGCCTGACTTTTTTGCTTACTTTGAACTTGCTATTTGATGTTTGATCATCGATTCTGGGTAATTATGCTTTGTTCTGTGAATATATGTTTTTTACTTAGCCATATGATATGTTAAGTAATTTGATCAGCTCTGACTGTAGTTGAATCGTTCTAATTTTCTAGCTAGCATTTTGAGTTTCACCTTCTGGGGATGGTGATCTCATGTGGAGGTTTTCCTTTTTATCATTACTTAGTAATTTCTCTAGTTAAGTTGTTATTACTCTTCGGCTATCCGGCTAACACCTGTGACAGTCGCTAACCCCTGCGACTTACCGGATTTACGACCAATGAGAGCTTATAGAACCAGAGACTATTGGCCCAGTACAAAGAGGAAGAAGTAGAATAAGTTGTGGTATTCAGCTTTGCATCGTCATTGTCTACTCATGTTATCCATATTATTATTATTATTATTATTACTATTATTATTTTAGAGATTCTAATGAAAGAACATGTTTGTTTAAAATATCGGAATTTTAGGATCTCGTACTTCTTTGCATTTTTAGGGTAGAATATTTCGTTTTCGCTAATCCTGAGTAGCCCTTTTACCGTTGTAGCTATAAATAGAATGTTTTTGGCCATTTTTGTAGTTGTTATGATTGGTTTACGTAGTTGAAGGCATATACCTACCATTAATGTTAATTCGTGTACTTTTCTGGAGTAGATCTTTAAATTTCCATTTGAAGTTTTGAGGTGACGGCTGTCATTCCGGTGTGTTTCGGAGATGCCCATAGTGTTGGTATTTTAATTTTCTAAGTTTCATTTAGTACTATTAAGTTCCATGTAAGGTGGCTCATTTTCTATAGGATTAAATGAAGATCTCCGTTATCACCAGAGCTGAAGGAAAATTGTCTGCAGATTATGGAGACAACCTTTCGAGTGAAACACTATTATTATTTTAATTATGATTACAGATAGAGGGCAAAGCCGATTAACTGCATAAAACAATAGGTACACATGTAAATAAACCTTTAAAAAATGTCATAACCGAAATTAATAATCTACGTACATACTGGATTCAAATATTGAACATATTCATAAATAAAAAATTGTTGACCTATGTACGGCCAGATTAGATAGCATTCAGTTCACCGTGTGCGTTTTTGAAAGAATTAACTGAAAACGACACAATATTGCTATCGAGACCGTTCCATACAGAAAGATTTGATTTTTTTTGGTTTCCAAGTTACCTAAAGATTGCCTTCGTTTCGCTAGCTGTACAGATTGCGGCAGGCAACTAGGATCATTGCAAAAGCAAGAAGAATATGCATGTGGCCGTTGTGGGGTTTAGCAAACGAACAATCAATGTGCGATAGCGGTAGGTCGTTAGGGGCATTATAAATGGGTATATATGCGATGTTTATTTTTTAAATACAATTACGGCCACATGTAAAGTCTCCTTGCATTTATTATGGTCCTAGTTGCCTGCCGCAATCTGTGTAGTTTAACAAATTAGTAAATCGGTTAAAAAATTGCCATATCATTATTATTTTGCTATTACTGGTAGCATCCCTAGAATTCATCATCTGGGATGTCGTTCAAGACCAGCACTGCGACCTTTTGGATGTCCTCTGATGTTTCAAAATGATGCACTTTCACTACTGATTAGACGTTTGGGAATTGAAGAAGTCGCACAGGGTAAGTTAAATAAGGAGGCAGAGGCAACACTGATTTTCCTTTGGAAGTCCAAAACTAGCTATGAACAGTTTTCAGAATCATGTTCAGTTCTTCCGCGATTATTTTCAAGGTTAATCTTCGATCGGATCGTACATGTTTGTTTAATCTGCGTGTGTTATTATCGGTCCGTGTTGTAGATGGGTGCCCACTGCTGTATTCGTCGTCGACATTGATTCTTTTTTCAAAAAACATTTTATGCCAACGGGGGTCTTGTGCTAGTGACATACTCTCCATTTCAAAAGCCTGCTGAAGCTTACCATACGTTGCCGTGCCATTCTCATCAAGTTTCACACAAAGAATGACGGCATACCGTAGCGAAATAGTACTCGATTGTAATTTCGTGACGAAGACCACGCACACGTCTTCACTTGTCAAGCAGCTACTGAGCGGTCGTGGCAGCTAGAGTTGCGGGGAGGGGGGCATGGTAAACATGTTCTGTGGAAGCGAGCTGTAGGGTTGCCACGAAAGGCAGGAAAAATCAGTCTTAGAGGCATTTTCATAATTGATGGCGAATATAAAACACTGTTGAATGTCACAAAAGCAATTTTTTCGAGCTTGGGCTTGAATAGTTTTTTATTGCCAATATGTGACATTATTTTCAAATAATTAACAATCGTCTTGGGAAAAATTGGAACTGACACTAACATTTAACAGGGTTTTCTATTCGCCATCAAATATAAAAATACGTCTATTATATTATTGTACAACCCCGTATATGGATTCGGCATGGAAACCCTGATTTAAAAGATGGCTCCATACAGCTAAGAAAGGAAATTGGACGCTTACAGGTAGAATATCCAAAAGAACAGCATATGCCTTGCAAGCTCATAAAGTTTGTGCACGTGCTAATTGGTCTATTAGCTAACGTAAAGTGAATTATGTAGAACGCAATTTAGGAGCGCGGGTGGTCAGAGGTTCAGTGCCACCCTTAAACGAAAAGTAATCTTGGCCCTGGCTAGCTGAAACTCTCGGCAGTGAATGGCGTGGATTAGGACTAGACAAGAAATATAAGTGGGCGCCAGTCGTTCACCCCGACAAAGAGAACAGGTCTAGCTAACAGTCCAAACCGCGCTTACATGTTGTGGCCTCTCGGGAAACAATTGTAAAGTCTAAAAGAGGTAAGGTAATGTGGGGTTGAATAAATAGATGTATGCAGTGACAAGAGGCTTTAATAATAAAAGTAAAAAATATATCAATTAAGCTTGTGTGCAAACACATAGGTAAAAAACGGGCTCGAAGTTAAGAAAGCTATAGCAAAAATACGAAAAGGTTGTGTTGTGTCAATCAAAAAAATATATAGCAACCGGGTACCAATGTATGCAAGCTGCTTTAACAATCTAAAATACTACGTTAGATGCTAAGTTGAAATTCTCAAGCTAAATTTGGAAAAACTAAAGTTTATTCAAACTGACTGTTACAAGTTCTGGCACACACGGTAGCCGCTATCGCAACGAGATTATTTGAAAGGCAGCCATGGCTGTGCGAAAAACTTATCTGAAAAAATTACAGGGTGCTTGTATCGAAGATCTTCACTATCTTACTACACAAATCCTGTCTAATGGGCCTAACTGTACAAATAAAAAGTAAAATTTCGTTATTATATTAATAGAAATAATAAGTATGTGCTAGTACTTACACTAATACGAGGCATAAAAAAACTTTAGTTCCTACATAGCTCGGCTTAGTCGAGGCGTTCATGACTGCTGCGGGAAACTGAGAAATTCGTCAAAGCTGGATACTAGCTCTTGCACCAAACTGGCAATGTTTTCGGCATTTTAGCGGAAAAAACCTCGTCACTGAGGTGGACAGGGCCAGATGGCCCGAACGACGTAAAGAGCAGCTCGGCGCGTCGCCACGAAGAAATTTGATGCTTATTGTATACCAGAGCAGGTCTAATGCTACGAGTATATAAATTGCACTAAGTATGCGGAGAGGAATACAATTGTGTCCGCCTTAAGCTGGAGAGCGGGCCAAGAGTTTGCATGCAGCAAAAGACAATAATTTGCCACGTTTACAAGGCTAGGTAATTTTCAAGCATGGTAGAAATTGGATTTGGCACATGGGTCACAAATCTCGAAAAGTGCCTGGTGACAAAGCTCACAGCTTGATTCGCAAAAAACGAGACGAAAAAAATTAAATTCTGCGTTGTTTAAACGTCAGTGTGAAGTTAACTCTACTTCCACTAAAATTGAGTAGAGCAAAGGAAGTTTATCCGAAAATGGGAGCAAGCTCACATGTTTCAGAATGAGAAATTAAACTTCCAACTTCGAAAATAAGAAGAGTTAGAGTTAGAATTTGATGCTACAGAGGGAAAATTCAGGCTAGCGACTACATACTAAAGAAAGTATAAGCCTAAGCATGAAGTGGATAGACAAACTGGGGTTCTATTCCCAATAAATTTTTATAATGTGCATATAAACTGATTCAATCTCCACCTTTAATTCAAAATAAAAAAATCACAGCTAGAAATGCACCTTTACATAGAAATAGATTGGGATTCGACAACTGACTTTTAATCAGTGATATGGTGTCAATTTCTACGTACTACTATCATTTGCCTAGGCTTGGCCAAATTAATTTGTACTACGCATAATTGGGCAAATACTTATTTTCGAAAGCAACTAAGCCTGCTAATCACAAAGTCAATGGAAACGAAAACTCTGTTCATGTTTCAAGTATATAAGTAGTTACTAAACCCCGCTTACCAGTAGATAAGACCAGTAGAAAACATCATGCTAAAAAAATTACCTTATAACAAAAAGGACAGATAACAGGTAACCTAAGATATGTATTACGGATTGTGTTTTGTGTTCGTTCTTTTCCAATCAATTTATTCCCCAAGAAGTGTAAAGATAGAAATACAAGAGGAAACCTACCGTACGTATCTTCTTATGTTAAAAAATGTGGAATATTTGGTAATAACCACAATGTATAGGTGCAATGCAGAGTGCATGCAATTTTTAGTATTAGGTGCACTCCAAAGGGAAAATCTACGCTAGAACCTCAAATTACCCACTAATTTATATAGGAAAAGATAGTTTAGAGCTGTAGAAGAGCTGTAGGAAAAATTGTAAATGTAAATTCACACTGTCGGCGCAGGTACATTACAAAGCAGCTTACGCCTGTCGAGTTTGTTAGGTTATTTGCAGTCGCTGTCATTGTTGTAATACTCTATAACGACAATATATTAAAACAAAATACACGTTGACGCCAAATCAATGACGATCACTATTTGGAGTGCATCCAATATAAAAAATTGCAGATAATAAGTGCAAGAAAAGTAATATCATCATTGCGTCTATGCGTATTGCTTCAAAGTTTGTTTACGAGCAGTAACTGATCATTAAAATGGAAAAGATAAGACCAGAATCATTTACACTGTAGAAAACATCATGTTAAAAAAATTACCTTATAACGAAAATGACAGATAACACGTAACCTGTATGAGTGTTATATCTCTACATCCTGGTAATTGTAATTTAATGGTGCCCATAAAGCTATCATGATTCTATTATGGTAATGTGATTTTGTTAAGAATGCTTTTTCCATTAGCGTTTCGTGAGTAGGTTATAATCAGGTATGCTGGTCTTCAATTACCATGGTATCATTCTATGTGTGCTTCTTCCATATTTATCTCAATCGCTTTAAATACTGATATTTTCAGGCTAATAGTAACATTATGACAAATATATTTCGTTTTCTAATAATACCCAGAGTAACATTATATTCACCGTATTCCAATTTAACATTCCATAATTGAAAATTTTACTTATTCTCAGGGAACCTTGTAAACTTGGAAGAGGACGTTGCTTAGAATGCATTGGGACGACACCTTCAGTATCAGTTATTATGATAAAAAAGTGCTTGATGAAGGCAGTTTTAGTAACTAGAAGGCAGCATCGTCGAGTTGTTTCGAAGGACCACAAAAATTAACATCTTGCATAATACAAGTTAGCTAAATAGAACTCCTACATAGAGTACGTACACTATTACGCTAACAGCTGTTCTTAACATTTGGTTGGCTGTACTTAATTCATGCTAAAAGTCGGGCCAATCTACTCATATATCTTTTATGTTGAATTAATTGCGACATCATACCGTATGCACGCTACAAAAATGCAATAGATTAAAAATTACAGTTCCAGTGGTGCACTCTATGCTGACCAATACGACCACTACGCCTCTATTTCAATTTAATCTCCTAATGCGTCCGATTTAAAATTTATAGCTCACCACCTTTTTATTCTAGCTCTTTGAACTCTTGAACGACCTTACGTTAAAATGTTCTGTTTTAGTTACAATTCGAAATTAGGTTATGGTGGACTGTATGAAACACAAATTTAATTAGTGGGAATGTAAATAGAAAAACTGATCATTATAATAACCTCAAGAACAACTACGTTGGTTTTGTATAAGAAAACGTCGTTATCAACGCTGCAATCATATTATACTAAGCGTATTCAGGAAAAATTCTCAAAAACAAAACAGCATTATTCTTGATGAACGTTAACCATTCTAAACTATGGTATACAATTTTATATGAGCACAATTCCTCTTTGTTGGTCAACAAATACATGTACGTTGCATATTGTTTATATAACTAAACTTTCCTTTAATCTTAATACCACTATTCTCTCGTTTATTGGCTTGAATGCTAAAATCGCATAGTATCAATCGTGGCGTATAATAGAACTTGTTCAGTTTTGTCCTTTTTTCGACGAGTTATAAATGATGGTGAAGTAAAAACCGATATCTTGAATACCACCTCCTTTCCATCTTATTTGCTCTAGTACCACAACGTGAAGCCGGTATCGTTTGATTTCTTTTTCGACATCTTCTTTTGAATATATTTTAGGTGAATTTCTTACGTAACATGCTGGAATGCAAAAATTGCAATTTCGTTTGTTTGCCCTTCGCCGAATTCTTACACAAGTTATTACGTTTTGGCCACTATTAATCCACATGTGTTGATGAGTATTTCAATAGTATATTATATACCAAGGGACAAAAGTGCATCATTTGATTCAGCGAGTTTATTGGCCGAGTCGAAATCGCGGGCAATAATCACTCAAAGGATTAAAGGCACTTTGGTCCCCAGGTATATACGCTATTTTTTGGGGCCCCCAGATCACAAATCATGAAATAAATCTGATTTTAAAATGTATACTTTCGATTTGGACAAATGGTTGGTTTTGGAAATGTAGATGAGTAACTAAGGTAATATTGTCAATAATAAAGACCAAAGTGTCACTTTTAATCCCGGAGGGATTAAATAAGAATTTAATTCCTCAGCGATTAAAAATGGCACTTTGGTCCTTCAAAATGAGGCCTAAAGTAGGTCGTTTAGTCCGAAAAGTTAAAAAATGGTGTTATTTTATACAAAACAGCAACCAGCATTTATTTAACCAAAATATATTCATAAATGTAGGAAAATGTAGAAATACGGATATAGAGTGGATAAAATATTTCAAGGAGCTTTAGTTAATGTACGCCTCTGGAAACAGAAACTTTGACAAATACGGAGATGAGAATAATTATACGAATATCGGCAATGAGTCATAATCATTTCCCATGGAGAAGTTAGAACAGCAATAACAAAACTAAAAGATAGAAAGTCCCCAGGCATCGCCCAGATAAGTACTAAAATTCTAAAAGGTGGAGGAGACATACTGGAAGAAGAACTGACAACTATATTCCAGAAAATCATACAGGCAGGAAAAATATCTGAACAATGGAAACCTGTTATGTTTAATACAAGAGTTTTTATTATGTCTTCTTGTACACATAAACTTGTTATTCTATATCTCATCTAACTCTATGGTAACATGAACAACTTACTGGATCTATATGTTACATGTTCCCTTATTTTATACATTAAACGTAATCCCCAAACTGATCTCTTAAATTACATTTTGTATTTACAAGATAGTCTTTAAATCTAACCGGCAATTGAATATTTCTTCTGGGCCGCGTACACTTGGCAGTTGTTGATGAACGAATGGTTGGTGAAACTTTTGGAGATTTTACTTCAGAGGTTCTCTCTTGGACTCGCATTGGTTCTTGCATCCCAATGATCATTGATGAACTACTTACTGGAGTTGTTGTAGCAGATCTTGACAATGTTGATGAATTTTCTTCGTGCGAATCATTATTTGGTGTTGATGGTTTTGTCATGTTACTGTTTTCTCCTTCAATCCTATCTTTTAAATGTATTCTGTTCCTGCGGTATGTAGCTCCATTTTCAGTTCTAACATAGTATGAATTTGGATAGTCCGTTGCCTCAAGTACTTTTCCTGGTATCCACTTTCTCACACCCTTTTGAATATAAATCTTTTGACTGGGTTTAAGTACGCTTAACGCTCTACTTGAACGATTTGCGTATTTAATCTGCTGTTGCTGGTGTTTCTTCAATAACTTCTTGTTTTGTACTACATTAAATTCTGGTTTCAGGTTTATTGTAGGGATTTGGGTTCTAAGTGGTCGTCCCATTAACATTAATGCGGGAGATGGTAAATCTTGTTTTGGAGTATTGTTGTATTCCATAATAGCTATATTTGGATCATTTTCTGCTTGGATGCTTTTGAGAATTAGCCCTTTTACAGTCTGAATAGCTCTCTCTACCATACCATTTGATTTTGGGTAATGAGGACTAGATGTCATGATTTTCGCATCGATTTTATTAGCAAATACATGATATTCTTTTGAATCAAAAGGAGGCCCATTATCACTATGTATGACTTTTGGTATTCCATGCGTTCTAAATATTGACATTAATGCTGCAGTTACAGCTTTAGTAATTTTGCTATTTAATTTGCGAATTTCTATAAATTTGGAATGGTAATCTATTACAACCAAATAATCTTTTTCTATCAAATGTAAAAAATCGACTCCTACCTCATTCCATGGAAGTTCAGGTATTGGATAGACTGTTAAAGGTTCTTTGACGTTTGATTTTGAATACCTCTGACAGATGTCACAGCTTTGCACCCTTTGCTCAATATCTTTTGCCATACCTGGCCAAAAGACCGCATTATTTGCTTTTTGTTTACATGATATTATACCTTGATGTGCTAAGTGTATACGATTTAATACTTCTTCCCGTTTTGCTTTTGGTATAATCATTTGATTACCACGAAAAAGTAATTCATTATATTCATGAATGGTACTTCGATATTGCCAGTACAAACGAATTGATGCTGGTACATCTTTCTTGTGTTCTGGCCACCCTGTTCGTATAAAGTGTTGCAAATTTTGCATTTCTTCATCTAACTTTACTGCTTGTACGTACTCATCTGTTTTTTTATCGGACATAGACACCACTGTATTTACTTGCTGTGCCGCCCCTTCTAAGTAACTTGTATCTACAGATGTTGTTCCTGGAGACCTAGACAAGGCATCAGAAACAAACATTTTCTTACCTGGAACGTAGCTTAAATCAAATTGGTATCTTAACAGTTTCAGTATCAATCTTTGTATTCTGGGCGATAAAGTGTCCAACGGTTTCTTGATAAGACCTAAAAGTGGTTTATGATCCGTTTGGATTTCAAACTTTGTACCATAAAGAAAATAATTAAATCTTTGACAACCATTAACAATAGCTAAAAGTTCTTTTTCAATCTGGCTGTATCTTTGTTGACTGTTAGTTAACGTTACCGATGCATACGCAATTGGGTGTTCATCTTGTAAAATTACTGCACCCATTCCATTTTGGCTTGCATCGACTGATAATACCGACTTTTTTAATGGATCAAAAAACTTTAAAACCGGTGTTTCTGTAACAAGCTTCCTTAATTCTTCAAAACACTTTTGCTCAATTTGTTCCCAGATAAACTTATTTTTAAAGCTAAGTAGTTTTCTTAAAGGTGCTGTTTTTTCAGATATGTTTGGCACAAATTTTGCCAAATAATTTATCATTCCTAAAAATCTCATAAGCTCAGTTCGATTTTCTGGAGCTTTGTAGTCCACTATTGCTTGTACTTTTGATTCATCTACTGCTATTCCGTCTTCTGTAATTACATGACCTACATATTTCACTTTATTTACACAGTACTGTACTTTTCTTTTATTAAATTTCAGTCCATTTTCATTTGCTCTTTTTAATAATTTTCGCAATCTTTCATTATGTTGTTTTTCAGTATTTCCAAAAACCAAAACATCATCCATAAATGTACAAATACCTTGTAATCCTTCAGTAATTGTGCGTTGAAATACCTCTGGAGAACTACTTAAACCAAAAGGTAGACGAAGGAAGCGATACCTTCCAAATGGTGTAGCCACTGTACATAACTTTGAGCTTTCTTTATTTAACTTTATTTGTAAAAATGCCAATGAAGCATCTAACACTGTAAAATATTTTGCTTCTTGTAATTCTCCAAATATCGTTTCTTGTGTTGGAATTTGGTAATGCTCTCGTTTTATATATTTATTTAATTCCCTAGGATCCATGCAGATTCTAATTTTTACCTGTTGGTTTCTTCACTATCACAATTGGATGTACCCAATCTGTTGGTTCCTGTTCTTTTTTTAATATTCCAGCATCGACCATTTTGTTTATTTCATTTTTTACTTCGGCTATTAAAGCTTTCGGAATGACTCTAGCATTTGTAACTTTACTTACAGCTCCTGGTTTTAATTTAATTTCATATTGAAATGGTATTGTCCCTAGTTTACCATTGAAAACATCAGGAAACTCATCTATTATAGGAAATGTTTTTACACTATGAACTCTGTGAATCAACTGTAGTTCTTGACACGCTTCCAATCCTATTATGGGTTGTATAGACTTTTCTATTATAAAGAAATCGAGATTTAATTTGTCAACTTTTGACGTTTGACATGTCAGTTTGCAAATACCTAAAATGTCAATTTTATGCCCCATGTATGACGTAACTATTTTATTGGTATTATTTAGTTTATACGGAGAGCATCATATTTTGACTTTGGTAATACGTTGCAGCCTGTGTCGAGTTTAAAGGATACTATGGTTCCATTCACTTTGATAGATTCTCGCCACTCAATTGCATCCACTGAACATCTCAATGTATCTAACATGAAATCATGTTCGATTTCTGTTTCCTGCATTACTGAATTATCTTCATCTAAAGTATTTATCCATTTTGCTTTGCATACTTTAGCGAAATGGTTACGACGTTTGCACTTTTTGCAAAATTGCCCATATGCGGGACAGTTTCTCGGATCATGGTGATAGCCACAACGCGAACATTGTCTATTTTCCCCTCTGCTTTTAAATTTGTTCATTCTTTCTTGACCATATTCACTTGTATTTTCATATTTCTTGCTTGTTCCCATTACTTCTCTATGTTTCTGTTTGTTAAGTACATCCACTGTTGTGCCTTTTTCCATTTCTTTCATCTGCGATTTGCTTACCTCGTTAGCTCGACAAAAATTTAGTGCTTTTGTCAATGATATTTCCGGTTCTCTTAAGAGTCGTTCTTGTACTGCTTTATCTAATATTCCTAGAACAATTCTATCCCGTAAAAGACTCTCATGCTGATCACCAAATTCACAGTTTGTTGCCAACTTCTTTAAATCAGTTAAATATAAGTCAATAGACTCACCTTCTCTTTGTGCACGACTAAAGAATTTAAACCTGTCAAAGACAGTGTTTTTTCTAGGTTTACAAATAGCATCATATTTTTCTATGACAGTTTCTAAACTTTTTACTGTACCTTCAGCAAAAGTAAAAGTATTATAGATTTCCAATCCTTCTTCTCCAATCAAATTTAAGAATATTGCAATCTTTAAATCCTCTGCCTTATTCTTTTTCTCCGATGCCACCATGAAAACGTCAAATTTTTGTTTCCATTTCTGCCATAATTCTGCTAAATTTCCTGATTTGAAATCAAGAGGTGCTGGTTTATTAAATCCTTCCATTTTGACCACTATGCTGTCACCATGTTATGTTTAATACAAGAGTTTTTATTATGTCTTCTTGTACACATAAACTTGTTATTCTATATCTCATCTAACTCTATGGTAACATGAACAACTTACTGGATCTATATGTTACATAAAGGAGGATCAAAAATGGAACTTTCTAATTTTAGAGAAAACCCTCTTTTATGCAGCATATCTAAGTTATTAACAAAAGCAGTCTCCGAGAAGTTAATGAAAAATGGAAATAGCAAATATACAGCAAGAATTCCGAAAGAATATAACAGTGGACGCTATATTTGTATTACAACAGAACCTCTCGAAAAGGCTATCGAATATAATAAACCTCTAATCCTACGTTCTGTCGATTTTACACAAGCGTCCAACGCAGTGGACCTTAGCGACATTTTGGAATTGCTAAGAAAACAGAAAGTGAATTATAGACTAATAAAAGTCGTAAAGGAATTAAACATCAACAACAATTCCCACATCATAAAGATCAATGTAAAACTAACAGAGAAGCTCCCAGTCGCAGTAGGGGGCAGAGAGGGTGATAACAAAGACCCACTATGTTTAATATACTAATAGAGCAGATTGTAGATAATGTTGTAAATACAAATTGCAAAATGATGTAGTTTTCGCAGCGGAATGAGAGGATGATCTCAAATAAATGGTATTCAAGTTTAATACAACTGCAAATAAGCTTCACTTGCAAATATTGAAAAAGAAGACGCAGAAGTCTATAGTAATATCGAAAGAATCTATTCGGTATAAATTGGGTCTTAATGATACTTCCATATCTGTGTCAAAACTGCAAATAATACCAATATCAGAGTTGAAGTACAAATTTAAGCTAACAAAGTGGCAGCAGGTTCTGGCTATCCTACGTGACATCTGGAGTAATACGTAGATGTATCTGAGAAAAGCAAAATCAGCATACACAAAACCTGCGTAAGACCCATCTTAACCAGTGCCGCAGAAACACGAACAGAAACAACAACAAAAATAATAGCTTGCTTTATTTAAATGAAGACACTAAGGACAAAAACAGGTAGAACAGGTAGCGACGTCAAACATATAAAACCTAGGACATAGCCAGGACAAGAACACGAAGACGACAATGGAAAGACCATGTGAACAGACTGTCAGCAAACAGATTACTAAAAATAGACCCCTGAAGAAATGGTGCCAGAGTTTGGTATCAACATCAGCCGAAGCAGACCCATAAGGCTATGTGGATTTAAAAAGGCGAAGAGGAATAAAAAGAAGAGTGCGCCATCAAGACAACTTTAATCTGACTGAGATTGTTGTTAGGGAGCGGGTTGAAAGTGACCGACTTTAACACAAGCCAGACCATAGGCAGACACCTTGTGACGGATATATGAGGATTGTTCAATAGAAACACAATTATTGAAAAATCTCTATTAACATTAAGGCATGAGTCCTATTGTTGTAGTAATATATAGATTTCCTGCTGGTAAAATTCTTGCAGCTATTAATGAAACCAGTCTCTAACGGCAACCTGCACTTCAACGTTCAAAGTGAGTCGCTGTCCCTTTCGCGTGGATTTTTAGTGGTTGGCGTCTTTTGGCTTTTGAAAATTAAATATTATCTTGCGACGGATTTTTCATAGTAAACGCCATTTCAAAGCACCATAAAAATGCACACAAAGAAGCAACCACAAAGAAATTTGGGAGGTACCTCACTAATACGTTAATAAACAATTTCAATAACCACATGCAATTGTCGTGATAATCAAGTCGCGCCTGTGCGATCCAAACGTGTTTCTATTGCACAATCCTCGTAGTTAACCAAATGCTGATAATTAAACTGAATCACCGAATGCCTCTTTGGTGCTTCCGTGTCTATTTTATGTAGCCTAGTGGCGGACGAATTCTTCGTTTAGTCAAAATTGTAATTACCGCTTGTGTTCCAATTCCAAGCCAGGTTATCGGAATTTGGTTTAATGCTTTTTTTCTGCAACACGATGTATCTTCGGTTAAGTGTTATGCTGCTATTGTTAGAATGGCTTGGGCCATGCAAGTGTTACATGACCTTTTCCTTTCGTCTACGGACGGTCAACTTGAATGCCCCGCTTCTTGCGCATCCGGTTTTGTGTGCCGAAAGGACTGAGCGACTAGCTGCTGTAACGTCCCAAATCACATGCAGTTTACAGATGACGTAATGTTGCCTGCCTTTTTAGTCCGAAGTCTCAAATGCAACTTGTCACTTACAACGCTAATTGGCCAGTTAAGGCACTAGACACTTATTTGCTCGTAGAATAACAACCAAAGTTAGTTCCCCCCTGTGGTGTTGTATTTGCAAAGTTTTTAGCGGAGTGCTTTATGGACGCTACACGTATCCATGGCAGTAGCTTTTTCTTGTTGTAATTTGTATTTTTTTATTAGGAATTTGTCAGACGAAGCTCCTTATTTATAATATACTTAGAATACTCGGCACTAACTCTGTTACGATGGCGGTAACAAAAGGTGCTCCAGCTAGAAAAACGGAAAGTGCTAGTTACGGGAAATTGTTCTAACAAAGCTCTCTCGCTGTTCTACTTTTCTGTTTTTTGTGTCGTCCAG
This sequence comes from Agriotes lineatus, assembly GCA_940337035.1. Taxonomy (NCBI): domain Eukaryota; kingdom Metazoa; phylum Arthropoda; class Insecta; order Coleoptera; family Elateridae; genus Agriotes; species Agriotes lineatus. The sequence goes on from OW679200.1 coordinate 14,066,485, forward strand.
ATATCTTTGCTTTCTTTCTGTTTCTTGTTTTTTATTGCTTTCGCTTGTTGCTTTCACATACTATTTTATTCTTTCTCTATGGTGTATTCTTTCCCATTTACTATAAGTATATTCTATACTATGTTTGCTCTGAATACCTTACTTCTTTTTATGTGCTGGATCAGTATTTTCCTGTTCCAATATTTGCATTGTCAAATCTTCAGTAATGTACATGTTTTGTCGCTTAAGACATGACGTTTAATAATCTTCAGTTTCTTTTTCCATAATATATTTCTTTAAATATTTGTATTTTATTCTGTCGTCCTTGACTATGATTTTCCAATCTCCTGGCTTCTTCGTTTTCCACGTTTATTTTTGTTCTCATATTTCGCGGTAATACTTTCCTTTGCCTTCAGATGCAAATCTATGTTGTGTGCTATTTCTCTTAATTTTGCTCATCCTACTTTGCAATTTCTATTTCGAGTATATCGTTCCATTCTTAAAGTTTGCGATTTCTAATTTATCCAATTCTTTTGAAATATACTACGTGCTTGGTTTCTCCGACAATGAGCAGTCCGGAGCAGTCCCAAGTATCAAAACTCTTCGAGGTATTACCATAGAGTAAAAATAGTAAAAGGGTTCAGCCATATGGACTAACGCGTAAGAACTGTTAAATGGGTTGCTTGTGTATACTATTGTAATATTTTTTATCCAATATCAATATTAAACCGAAGTAACATTTTAATCATCATAACCCAATTAGTTAGTTTTAGTTTACGTAATAATATTTAATGTCATCTGTGTTATAATATCACCTGGCAACTAAAAAGGTTAAAACAAACAAGTACTGCGATTTCAAACAAAACTTTTGGTTTGATGTTTCTGTGCTTATTGACAGGTGTGGATAAAATGTACTGCACGCGTAGAGTTATTTTCCACACGAAAAACTATTCCACACGGCCTACGGCCTCGTGGGCCAAAGTTTTTCTCTAGTGGGTCATATCGACATAATACTACTTGTACAGTAAATACCTAACTGTTATTATAAATTGAAAGTTAGTAGAGGGCGCTGCAGATGCATCAATTTATTTTATTTGAGGTTACTGTGCACCAAAGAATATTGTCGCTGTGATCAAATTGTGAAATCATGACAAAGCCATTCTGCATGCTATGAATTTGCTGCGAGGTAGGTAGACACATATATCGTCGCATTGATAGTATGGATGTCAAGTAAAAGGATTATATTTCACATTTCAGTTCTTTGCGCAAATCAATTAGATTTGTTGATACTTAAACATTATTGAATCAACAAAAGTTAGAAATTCTAAATGGTTATGCCTCCCATTAGGTTTAATTTGTGAGCCGCTGAATAAGCAAGCTCTATAAAGGCAGCCAAAGAAACCCTTGGTTCCCAAAGCACCGCAATGGCGAAAATATTGTTTCAGAAATGACATCGTTGAGTAAACGATTTCTGTCAGAATATAAGTAGTACCGTAGTTTTGACCGGTTTATTAGTTCAGTTTCATTGTTAGAAGTGGTGGTTGCGTAATTAAATACCAAGTAAATTATTGAAGCCCAATTTGAGAGAATTGTTCGCTGCTGTGTTCGTGGGTGTTTCCAAAAAATTGCAAACAGTCGTATCTAATGAACTTCCATATTCCGTTGAATCATGCCGTTTCTGAAACAATATGGCAGCCATTAGAGTTTCAGAGACTGCTTTAATCTCTAGCAAGGTACTGACGTAAATATACCAAGCTTGGAAATATAGGTCATCCCATGTATTTCCACTATGAGGTGCGCACGAGAATGGCGCCAAATGACGGAACGTTTAAACCTTGTAGTGTACTAGTAAGTACATGACAGTAACCTTTAACCCAAGTTTCGCCCTTTTTTGGTCAGCGATAAAATCAAATAAACTAAAACCATGTCTTGAATGGTTAGTGCAATTTAAAGATGCACGCCTTGGCATTTTGCAACCATCTAATCTTATCAGCTTAATGGTTCAGTTAGCTGATAAGCTGTGACGTTTTATGGTTGCGAGAGTGTGTGTGGTGGGCACGCAAATGGCGTCTATCGCGACGACCTCAGTTTCAAATCTTGCTATATTTACGAACCTTGATCTCTAGCTGATCTCAAGGAAAGGCCGTTTATCGCGTGTACGTCCAAAATGGTAGTGGTTGAGCCTCTTGTCGTTATTGACTCTGTTGTAGAATTTACTATCAATGTTATGTATAAAAGTTGAAAAAAATAATTAATAGAAATTACTAAAAAAACTAAACTAAAGGCTACAAAAAAGTTTATGCGATAAGACACCTTTCATTTACGAAACTACTTAGGAAACAACGTGTCTATATACATATCTATCATATGTAGCTGTCATGCAATAAATAATAGATTATACAGTGTCCATCATCACTCTGCTCCTAAGATATGGTGACACTAGGATATGGCATCAAATATGGTCATCCTGCATAGTTCCCTGCTTTGAACAACAAGTGGACGTTTTCTTCAGTTTATACATTCTGTGGGTGGTCTTGTAGATATTTTCCATTTAATTTAGTAGTTTAGCACTGAAAGTAGATTTCTTTTCAGTTTTAGCATGGGTTTCTAAATAATAAATTCTACAAGTATAGAGATTTAGGTGCTGTATTACAGGTATTCTATGAAAATATTAGTAAATCTGTCACTCTATTTTTTCTTCGTTTTCAAGGTACTTTTTGTTCATGATAGTTCTAAAAATAATATGTAATGCGAGGCTGCCTCAACAAACAAAGTTGTTTAGAACAAACATACTTATGAAATACGCAGTGACCAATATCTAACCAAACCAGTTAAATTTAACAGAATTGTGAAAAGTATACTTGAACTCGCGAGGTCATGGCAGGACTAACATATATAAAATTTAAGTTAAGAATGATATTAAGATCTTTTATAAGTTGAACGCCGCATATATTTGGCGCGCTGCAACTGCTCTTAGTTGTTGCATCCACTGATTGGACTATACCTAGCTAAGTAATTTATGGTTTACTATCTAACGTAGTATGTGTTCTTTACCATCAATTTGAAATATGTTGTAATATGCTAGAATACGATTTTGTACTCGCAAACTATCGTAAATTGTGGAATGTGCTTCAGCAAGTAAGTTTTAGGACATATTCCCATTTATAGTGCAATAACGCCCTCAGCGTATCAATATCATTTTCTTATGTATAACTTTTCTTTTATTCCTTCGGTTTTGCTGATACTCCGCAGATACATTTCATAGGAATTGTTTTGAAACCCTTGTTACTATCAGCTACGAGGCCGACTCAAAATGTAATATTATTAATGGAGTCTTATAGCAGAGCTTTTAATTATTTTTTACTTCTTTTATTTGTAAAGCGCAGTGTAGTTGTGTGTTTTGCAACTGGATAAAAAATTGTCAAAGGTACAAACGTGAGCAAACGTTCAAATCTCGAAGCTGATTAGCGAACACATTTCCTATTGACTGGGTTTTATGTGACGGGACCTGCTCTCTGTTGATGGTCATTAGAACACCATAGTCCTGTCTTACATATTAAACAATGCTATTTTCTCTAAGTTTGACTTACTGAGCAGCCAAAAAGCGTGTTACATGTGCTAAATGGGAATTTACCGCAATAATCACTATCCGGAAACATAATGTTACCATGCTTCCGCTTGAAAATGTTGCAAATCTAAGCAATCTTGTGATAGAAAATGTAATAAAAAACATAACAGTAAGAATAACTGGACGGCAATAACGATATCATCAGGATTATGCTATGCCTTGATTACGTTGTCAATAAAGAGCGCTTAAATTACAATCATAGAAACTGATCGACACCTACAACTACTTGGAACATAATATAGGAGGCAATGGAGGCTGCATAATTTACATCATCTATCTTCCAAAGTGTAGTTCTATAAATTGAATGCTTTCGAATGAATTATATTTGACGGTTTGTTTTTTGAAGAACAATTTCTGCAACTCTTTTGCTGTATTATCTAATAGAGTTTTGATGACATTCTCTATAATTTGCTTCGTCTTTGCTGCTAATATGTTTTGCACTGCACAACTCTTCAAACCGATAAACGATCAGAAAGCAATGCATTTTCATAAACTGACGTCAATTGTTTTTTTCTGGAAACGAATTGCTTAGAAACACCCCGAGCAGAAAGCGAGTGGTGTTGCCACCAAGAAATTCGTGAAGCATAAATAATTGATAATTCTTAGTCATCGAGTGCTTATTTGATTAGCTTATACTATTAACATCAATACGGACATTTTATTAAAAATATATTTATTTTATTTATTATTATCCTAAAAAAATTTTTGAAAAGGGCATGACATTGACAGGTGACAGCTGAAAATTTAAAACGGCAAACGATAACATGTGTAACGAACCATTCCTGCCACCTGAATATATGCATTTTATTTCCATTTCTCATACACTGCTAGTAATAGGTTTAAATGTATTTTTTGTGTGTCTTATTATGTATTAAGCTGTTAAGCATTATAAGTGCCTGTACGCGAGCTCGCGGGTGCACGGAAGTGCATTGTGAGAATACAAAGCATTCCAGGACGCGGAGTTATAAATAGCACCAAGTGGGTGAATGGCTACGTTGTATTAATGAATAACTACAACGATGTGTTGAGGACCGCGGGGGTTTAGTCGCCGCCAGATAAGCGGCACGTGTCGTGTCTCATTAACCAAGGTACGACGGGTTTTGATAATAGTGAGTTGTGGGCCTGCATTATTTGCCGCCGACAAAAAGCCAGGTTTCTGAGTGGGAATAGAGAATACGAAGGCACCACCACCAAAGGTTTGCTGCATTTTCCATCGAAGAGGGCCGTAGACGTAGACGAACGCCATAGAAGCATGGTTCCTGTCTAATCACGAGAGCACTGGGAAGGAACCAAATGCAAGGTTAGTTGTTAGGTAAAACGACAATACGAAGTGAGGAAGCGGTTGCTACATGTTTGGAAATTGTTTCAATGAATGATTGCGACGTCGTAGGCCATTGTTTTCCTGCCTAAGACAACGGGGAATTACACGCACCCCAAACGACGTTAGTCCTTCATTTGCTGATACAGCGTGCGCTCTTGAACTGCACGTTCTCAGGCAGCGGGTCCAGCTACCAGCGTATTTCAAGAATAGACAACTTCGCCGAGTTCATTTGTGCTCGGAATTTAAATAAATTTCGCAGTGTCGATCTTGTACTTTGCTTTGACCGTTGACCATTAGCGCTATATTTTAGGTGCTTTCATGCATGCAGCGTTGAGCCTGCTTATTGTGTATTTTATAGGTATTTTCATGTAATATGCGAGTAGAAGCAGCTGCCGCGCGTAGATAATCAGAGTATTATTAACAGCTTCACTGTATGCTTGGACATAGTTTATTCTTGTTGTTCTATGTACCCGTATTCTCTTGTATTTGTGTTTTTTTACAGATTATAAATCTTTTTATGTAAACTGTTGGGTTTTTATGGCTAGTAGAGTTTGCACACATAGTTTCAGCATTTCAGGTGGCAACAAGCAACTCTAAAACAATATTAGCTTGCCCTTAGATCCACTGACGATGTTATATATGTCTTATACCTCTCTGACTGTTTGAACTAGCGAACCCAGGGCAATATAAATTAATAGTACAGTAGAATATAGGGCCGAGTAAAAAGCCGCACGGTGTTTTCATTTATTGATACATTGTCTGATCATCAACGTTAGCACTCACTTTAATTTGTCAATTTTCACAATATTCAGAATATCAAGGAAAGGGAAGACCCGGAAGAATATGGGCAAAGAGATGACTGACATTTTCCGTAATTTGATGGTGTCACCATTTGCAGGCTGAAAGAAAATATATATTATGTAAATAATTTATTGTCTCTGTGAAAGTGTTCTAGCTAAATACATTTTGAGTAACAATTGCAGCAAGCTGTGCAATATCCGGCTATGTAAAATCAACATTGAGTAATACGCATTAATGGTCCAATTATGTTTGTTAATAAGGCATTGATCATAGGGAAAAAACCGAATTCTTAATTTGAGCAGCACTTAGAGCTTGATGTAAGCTCATAATTTGGATGTTTATATTTAAACAGCCCTCTAGTACGAAATAAGCCTCAATTTAGCGCCTTTATGGCTCGTAAAACTTATAGCCCCGTTATAGCCGAACGTCGAAGCATTAACATACCTTTGTTTCACACTTAAAGCTGGAGGCGGTCACACAACGTGATGTGTTAATCTAAAAGTTTTTGACACGTAATAACGAAAACGTCAACAAAATAACTAATGATTATAATAATAATGCTTGTTTGTAAAGACGTAATTTCAGTCGATCGTCTAGGGTGGTTTAGTTTGCAGAATTGCATGTTCGCCCTGGACGCGTGAATCACGCACGGTACGTCACCGTCTGTTCACGCCATGCTAAAAACCTGCTTATAAATTTTAAAATTATGTAAAGCTCCCACTGCAGTTGCTTGAAGAACTACAGGCAATGAAACTAATCCACGCTTATGTGTTGATTAGGTCAGGTACACACGTGCCTATCCAGAAATTATTTTGCTTTGGGTGTTAACATGACCGTAATTACTTGATTCTGTTGCAAAACTTCATCGTTGTACTTTTTTGTTGGAAAATACTACTTGCTATTAATTAACCTTCCAGTTTTAATTTTTCCGATTTATTTATGTTCTGACACAGTATACCTACCTTAATTATATTATATGTTTCCACATATTTAAAAATCTGTGGATTATTTTTCAAATATTCATATTGTAAATACTTATTATATCTATATTATGTGTCGTAGACATAAAGCAAATTGAGGCAAATGGTCATTTGCCTAGATATATCCCAAGTGCGTAGTGCCTAGTACACAACGTCGACTGGACGACACGTCGACCGTGAACACTACGATGGTCGTGGACAAAACGCTCATCGTGGAAATAAAGCATATATAAAACAAGGCTGCAACTAACCTAAACAAGCTATAACGAGACACAGCCTCTTTTCCGAATTTTATTATAAGACTGACATTTAGGCAAACGATCATTGGCCTGAATTTGCTTTATACCTACAGCATAAACCGATTATGTTTCACATGATGCAGTAAGAACAAATTTAAACTCTGCGTAAGTTGGTTTTATTTGACTTCAATTTAAACTAAAGCTGTGTATATCTAGCTTTAGTAAAAATGAATCTAAATAATTAGCCATAATTTTAAAAGCAGCTGCCCTTTGAAGTATAATAGCTAAAATATTTACTCTAACAAAACTAGCAACCCGTATGTACTTCCTAGATAATAATCTTATTTCATTCCAGTAAAAATAGTAATATCAGAGAAAGTTGTTGTTGGGTAATATAAAAGATATATTGTTAGTCACCCATTTTTCTACGTAAACCCAAAAGTAGAAAGGCGAAAGAAATTATGTAAGTACTACTATTACAATCACCGCGATTATTATGTTTATACGTAGTAATCTAATGCATCTTAAAATATTGTACTTATATTTATATTAAGATGTTACCCAAAATGGATGAGATTTATGCGACTGAAACTACAATAGATGAAATCGCAATGGTACAAATTAAAGAAAATCAGTTAAACTACTTATACCTAAAGAGGAAACTAAACGCCTTTTACAACATAATTCAATAAGTGTAAAAATGAATACATCCCTATATAACAATATATACAGAACACAAAGTGCAAATTCTTTAAATTATTCAGAAATAGGTTGTTAAATAGGTCAACTAAAGATTTTCAGCAACTCAGAAAATTGATACAAGCACTATAAATTATACGTACAGCTAATAACGAAGATATTTTCACATATAGTCTCATAAGAGCATTAATTCATTCCGGAAATTAGTACGTTGTTGGAATGCAGGAAAAATAATTTTCGGATACGAATTAGTGCTCGAATGCAGATTCGGTAAAAATAATCGTAATGACACAAACCCTAAAAAGAATAAGTAATGTCTACCTACAAAAAATGTCGAAGAAATTGTTGTGGTAGTCTTGATTACGGCTCGTGAACTAATTTTTCTATTGGTAATTAATGAGTCGTACGATTTTCATATAAAAATCTCAACTTCAAGTGCAACGTACTCAGTTAAACAAAAACACTTACACAAAAATGGAACAGAAAACAACACTTCACTGGAGTGGACGTTCTGATTGCTATACTGTGCTCTAAAGTTGTTCAAAATAAGTTAGAAGTCGAAATTTTACATGGAATCATCTAAATTTATTTTCCAGTGCGCCAGGAGATCTAAGATGTAGTTCAGCAATCTGGCTTTCAATCCTGATAGATCATTTAAAGTTACATTAATATTATTATTGTTAGTAGTAGCATTATAGATTTAGTTTACCTAGTTCATAAATAAAAAGTGACCACGGCAAATTAATGAAAATTGTTTAGGCTAACAATAAGACTTGCTCAAAATAACCTCAGGGCAAAATTAGTAACTGTTAACTATAAGACACTACATTAAAATGTCTTCGTGGGTTCATAGAGGCTGATCAGATAAATAAACTTTTACATGACAACAAATTGTGCTTCCCAATGAGTCAAATGAGACAGGTTTAACAAAATGCTGCCCTTTAAAATCTGTTTGCTGTTGTTTAAGTGTGGTTGAGTTTCTGCTACTTCGCTGAAGTTGACTGCTATGTCGAATGATTTTCACAACAAAACCATAGATGTAAGATTAAAAGTAATGTAATTTTTGAGATCTGCGTCTCCGCATAGTCTTGCTGTGAGAGTTCCGCTTTATTTTATCGCAATAACTCGACAAGGTGTTTGTTGGTCTTCTTGCATCGTGGGCCCCTGTTCCAACCAATAAAACCAGAGTATTGCTTAGAAGGTCCTTATGCATCTGCAATAATGTTTGTGCAACTTGGGAATGCAAATTCAGCAAAATCCGTCAACTTGCTATGATTGACATGAAAGGTTTTACATTTAGGCAATTTAAAGAAAGGTCAGTCTACTGCTTGTTTTTTGTGGTCTAATGTGTGCAACCTCGAAAACCTGTCTAGCTGGGGGCCCCCTTTATGTGCGATGGATTGAGATAGCAAACTTTTTTGGATGCAAAATCGTCTCTGATACGAACCTAACCTTCAAGACATACTTGGTTTTGCATGAAATTCAGCTATGGGGCTTGTCTGTGAACCACGACCTTTCTACAGTGGTCAATCAAGTTAAATTTAATTTTCCCAAAATACCACAAACGCATGTTGGAGCGTCTAGCTCGTTATGGTTCTTAGGCGCACAAATATCACACAAGTACACTTGAAATACAGTTAGAAACATGTTTTCTATTGATATTTGTTTTTTGCAAGTTTGATCCATTAAGTGTACAGCTACTTACAGCTACATTTGCCAGATAAAACCTTACTTTTAAATAAAACGCAAATCCTCGACGTTATATGAATGCAGAGGTTGCAGCTCGAAATTGCCTGGGCTTTTGACTAAAATAGATATTATGAGCACAGAGCCACCTTTTAGTGGTTATATTGTCAGAAGTGACCCTTTGTCTATTATGCTTATCGGCAGATAAATGTATTCTTGTTGCACCGATGATGTAATGCAATTACTCGTGTGAAAGCTTCTATCATCTCAACATGTATATCCAAAACCTGTATACTCAATTTAAACCCATCTTACGATCAGCATAACGTTCGATGTACTAGTAGATACACCTACTGGGTCGCGTTCATGCACGATAAACATGTTGAAGGTTGGAAATTGCACCTCTGGAAGGTTAGGGAAATTTTCAATCAAATAAAGTCTTTTACCTATATAAAAAACTAAATTAGTATGTACTGACAGTGTTGCGAGCTTTATCATACAATTAACACTTCTTAGTATAGTTACTATCCTGGGCAGTTTACATATACATACTGTGCTACCGAAAAAGAAACAGCCTTAGGGAAAGCTTTGATCAGATTATTAAAGTGTGTTTATAACCTACACATTCACATGCTTTCTAGTAGACAGCGCCAGTGGTTTCCTGGCGAATGCTCATGTATTCTGGTTATACTTGTGGCATCTCAATAGTAAATACCCTCACCTGAATTAGTACCATGACCTGCTCCAGTCCATTACTTTTTTGATAACGCGGTAGATCCACCTTCTAAACAACAATAAAAATCCTTAACATGTATAATTTTAGAGGAGGATATTGAAAGATACGGTTACATTATATATTTTTAGTGATTCAGTATGCGTAGATCTGTAACGCTGGGGTTTGCATCAAATTTTATACGTAAATTATATTAAATTTGATACATCGCCTAATCGAACGTTGCGTCTATTCTGCGCGCAAACTGGCGATAACAAATCACCTATCCGCTGTGCACGTAGTCGCGGTGTATGAACGACGGCGTCGTTTCCTTTTCCAGTGGAAGCTAGGACAAGTACCCCGATAACGCGGCAGACAAGGTATAAAAGAAGATTACATTGCCAGTTCAAGTCACTTCAGATTACCTGTCCTGTTCAGTTTCCAACTTGAGATTTATCCTCTCAAATATCCCTCTCTTTTCCTACCTGGGTCCTCCGGTCTGACATGCTGTACTGTCTAACAGGGTAGACCTCCAACCCTTACCAGTCCAGGCTTCACGGAAAATGACGTGTTGTACTGTCAACCCTAGAAGCTGAAACTTTCTGCACCGCACCCGCAAAGCGAAGCCGCTAGAATTCGATTTTACTTTGATTGTTGTACTTTCTTGGAAAATCAAATCCCTGAGGCTACAACCCCTGCTCGACTTGCTTCACTATCTTGCACGGCTAACCGCATAAAAGTCATTTCCGACCGCCTAATTAATAATTACACACCCCGGCGCTCCGATGTGTTGAATACATCACATAACCTCAATTTAGTAATAATTGAACCTGTAGGAACCGCAGCACCTGCACCGCTTGCGAACGGCTAGACTCCTGTAGACGCCCCTCATAAACTCACCTGGAAGGCCCATTTTGGCCATTAAAAGCAGAATTCGTGGACTTCGAAGTTCGACTCCGCAGCCCACAAATTAGATTGTCAATAACAGAGGTTCAGGGCGAATAAATTCTATCTCAAAGATTTGACACCGCAGTCACTCCAAGATCAACTCAGAACCACCGTAAGGCACCAGCAACCCTCGCACAAGTATCTAGGCACCATCAAAACCCTTAGGTAACCCTTAAAGTTGTTAAATTGAACGCATAATTGCAGCACAGTAAACCAAAACAAAGACTGAGCCGAAGGTCAAACTCCAAGGAACATCCGACCTACGGGCTAAAATATCTACTTACCCCCAACCTCCGAAGCTACCGCCGATCGTACCTGCCGACCAACCAAAGGGGCCTGCAATGCTTGCCAGTGCATGTTTGCAGTTTTTTCAAGGAAACCAGAAAAACCGTTCCAGAAGATTATGTTAATTTAAATAATGTCATGCGAGCCATTTCGAGCAACAATCCGCTCCTGCTCTAATCCCTTAGGTTGCCAAGATAGTATTGAAATAAATTAATTCACTCTGGTCACTGTGATATAAATAAGATTGTCAAACAAACTGTCATAAATAAATAAACGTTACATTGGTGTCAGAAGTCGGATACTTTAAATAAATAGTGTGTAAAAATGTTTAGAAAACTGAGTGATTTGAAGGTGACCGAATTGCGGCATTAATTAAGATCGTGAACTGGAAACAACAGGAAAGAAACTAGAGTTGGCAGCTCGACTTAGACAAGCAATAGAAAGTGAGGGTTTGGATCCGGAAACGTTTCTATTTACGGATGGTACGTCTTCTGCTATAATTTCTGCAATCGCTTCCGATATTTTATCTTTGGAAAATAAAATGTCTTCTATGAAAACTGAAATTTCTTCTGCTATTTCCGCTTTAGAAAGTGAGGTAGCTTCATATATGTCTTGTATGAAAACTGAAATTTCTTCTGTGGAAAATAAGATGTCTTCTGTTGAGGAGAAAATAAAAGAGATGGAGAAGAAAATAGAGGAAATGGAGAAAACAGAAAGACAAGTTGTGGAAAATACAGGAAGTTCTGCTCGTATTAAAGCCCCAACCTTCGACGGAAAGATGTCATGGACCAATTACCTAAAACAGTTCGAAACAGCTGCAAGAGCGAACGAATGGTCTGAAAGAGAAAAGGCAGTAAATCTGACCATCGCCCTTCGAGGAGATGCTTTGGATATTCTTCAGACCATACCTGTTGAAGAGACGGATGACTTTGAACAACTTAAAAAACGATTAACCATGCGATATGGCCACGAACACTTGGAGCATTTGCACCAATCACAGTTAAAGAATCGCAAACAGAAACGAGACGAGACCCTTCAAGAATACGAAGTGGATATTGCCAGGTTGGTACGATTTACCTACCCATCAGCTCCAGAAAAAATAATGGAATGTTTGGCTGTCCAAACATTTCTGGATGGACTCCGTGGCCTTGAAATGCAAAGAACACTCCGTTTAGCTCGTCACAAAACATTGGTCGATGTCTTGTCCGCTGCTTTTGAATACGAAGCGGCTACGCAGGCTTCCGGTGGATACAGTAAAGTAAGGACCGTAAAAGAAGAAGAAAATGAAGATAAATTCGACCAACTGGTTAACATGATAAAAAGCCTTACTAATAGGAAGACGAAGACTATCAGGTGCTGGCATTGTGGTGAGATCGGACATGTACGCAGCTCGTGTAAACGCCCTAGGATCACTACCAATCAAGAAACCACGCAGCAGGAAAACTAGAACGGGTCGGCCTAGGGGGGGGGGGCAGCTTCGACGCAGAACCGTTCCAAAGACCCTCTCATACTGATAGCCTCTTTGAAATGTCGCGATGATAGTGTATACGTAGACGGCGAAGTAAATGGTAGAAAGTATATAATGTTGGTGGATACTGGAGCGACCAGAACCATTATACGACCGACCACTATAAATAACCGCAAGAGACTTTTACCAACAAGATTGCGACTGCGGACTGCCACAGGTGAAAGTGCCAACATCCATGGGGAAATTCAGGTTCAATTAGGAATTGGTACAGAAAAGTTTACACATACTGTCATTGTCGCTGATATCAAAGAAGATGTTATATTAGGAATGGACGTAATGAACTTACATGGTTTCCAGGTGGATTTTAAGAACAGAGTGATCAAAGTTGGTACCGAAGGGGTATTTCTTCATCCATATGAGGACAGTACCGCGCAAGCAGCTGTACAGGAAGATACGGTGGTACCTGGTAGAAGTGAAACCATTATAGTAGAGCGGTTGCAAGGAACTGTGGAAGAAGGAACACCTGTCATGATGAAACCTTGGAACCACGATGAAGAGGTTGGTCGAGAAATTTTGATCGGAAAAGGGTTGGTCACTTCTGCTAAAGAAATTCCAGTACGTCTCATAAACGTTAATGATCACCCAATTACCATCAAGAAAGATACCAGGATTGGAACCTGTGTACCAGTAACGTCCATAATTCATCAGACCACTACTTCTGATAATTCCAAGGACAAATTCGAGCAAATGATTGCAGTTGCTGGTCAATCTCTCAATCGGGTGGAGAAAAGTAAAGTAAATTAATTTCTTCTTCGAAATCGTGATATTTTTGTACCAAAAGAAGGAAAAATGGGAAGAACTTCTGTCGTTAAACACAAAATTGACATTGGTGACGCCGAGCCGATTCGTCAATCAGCTCAAAGATTACCACAGGCAAAGAGAGAAGAAGCTGAAAGGATTGTTCGAGAAATGGAAGAAGAATGGTAATAGAACCTTCTACCAGCCCATGGGTGTCTCCGGTAGTCCTGGTCAAGAAAAAGGATGGAACTACGAGGTTCTGTGTGGACTACCTTCAGTTGAACAGTGTTACCAAGAAGGACAGTTATCATTTGCCTCGAATCGACGATACTTGGGATACATTAGCCGGAAGTAAATTATTTTCTACTCTAGACTTGAAGTCTATTGGCAAGTAGAAATGGATCCAGTGGATAAAGAAAAGACAGCCTTTACCACCGGATCTGGATTGTGGCAATTCAATGTCATGCCATTTGGACTCTGTAATGCTTCGGCCACATTTGAAAAACTTAAAAATGTGCTGAAAGGGTTATCCTGGAAAACCTGCTTGGTATATTTAGACGACATTATAGTCTTGGAGAAGACATTTGAAGAACATCTGAAAAACTTAGAAGATGTTTTTAAAAGGCTTGAAGCTGCCCAACTGATGCTAAACCCAAAGAAGTGCCAGCTCTTCCAAAATAAAGTGAACTACCTGGGTCATATAGTTAGCAAGAAAGGCGTGGCTGTAGATAAGGAAAAAGTTGCTTCCATCAAGCAGTGGCCACAACCAACTGATAAACATCAAATAAGAGGTTTTCTTGGGTTCTGTACGTACTATGGAAGATTCATAAGAAAGTTTGCAGATATCGCTAAGCCATTAACACGACTTACCGAAGAAGCAAGAGATTTCTGCTGGGACAAAGATTGCCAAACTGCCTTTGAAACATTAAAAAAATATTTAACCATAGCACCAATATTAGGCTACCCACAACCAGAGGGAGAATTCATTCTGGATACTGATGCCAGTAATGTAGGAATCGGAGGGGTGCTTTCGCAGATTCAGGAAGGACAGGAAAGAGTTCTGGGTTATTTTAGTAAAGTGCTCTGAAAACCTGAGCGAAACTACTGCGTCACGAGAAGAGAACTTCTGGCAGTTGTGAAGTCCGTGGAACACTACTACCAATATCTATATGGAAGAAAATTCTTAATCCGGACCGATCATGCAGCCCTTAAGTGGCTGATGCAGTTCAAAAATCCAGAGGGTCAAATAGCCAGATGGATTGAACGACTTCAGGAATACGACTTTAAGATCGAACATCGAGCCGGAATAAGCCACAAAAATGCCGATTCCCTTTCTAGAAGACCGTGTCCAGCAGAGTGCTCCCACTGCAACAGAACAGAATCCAAAGACACTGCAATACTAAGAACAACTGTAGTTAACAATGAGTGAGCACCTAATAAAATTAGAGAAGAACAAGAGAACGATCCCGTGTTAAAGAAAATGCGACAATGGAAAAAGGAAAATCGTCGACCTACTTGGCAAGAAGTGTCAAAACTCTCTCCAATAGTTAAGTCATATTGGGTTCAGTGGGACCCTTTTATTCTGGAAGAAGGCTTATTAAAGCGAGTACTCGAAAATGATGATGGTTCTGAAAACAGAAAACAGTTGGTGATCCCAAAAGCCAAAGTAGCCGAAGTACTTCGTGAGTTACACGACAGTCCATCAGGAGGACATCTCGGTGTTAAGAAAACCCTTCAGATGGTTCGTGAAAGGTTTTATTGGATGAACAGTTCCGATGATGTAAAGGACTGGTGTAAGAAATGTATTACCTGTGCTACGAAAAATGGACCTCATCGAAAAAAAAAAGCTCCCATGAAACAATTCAACGTCGGAAGTCCATTCGAGAGGATCGCCTTAGATATTGCTGGACCATTCCCCATGACCGAGAATGGTAATAAATATATGATGGTGGTTATGGATTATTTCACGAAATGGGTGGAAGTCTACGCCATTCCAAATCAAGAGGCCGCAACTGTTGCAGACGTGTTGATAAGAGAGTTTATCAGTCGAGTGCCCTTGGAAAGCCACAGTGATCAAGGCAGAAATTTCGAAAGCCAGCTTTTCCAAGGAATTTGTGACAGACTAGGCATGCAGAAAACCAGAACTACAGCATTGCACCCACAGTCGGATGGAATGGTAGAGCGAATGAATAAGACCATTGGCAAATACCTATCAAAAGTGGTGTCCAATGATCAGCGAGATTGGGATCAGTATCTCTCGCTCTTCGTAATGGCCTATAGATCCGCCGTCAATGAATCGACAGGTCAAACACCAGAAAAAGTCCTGTTTTGTCGTGAGATGAGACTACCGTGCAACCTCGAGTTTGGATGCCGACCTGGAGAAGATATAGCTGGTGAAGACTATGTGATCCGCTTGCGAAGAAGAATGGACGATATGCATGAGTTGGTTCGCTCTCATCTTCAAATAGCCAGCGATAGGATGAAGAAACGGTACGATACCCAAGCCACAGAAGGATGTTTCAAGAAAGGCGACAAAGTCTGGCTCCATAACCCAAGAAGACAGAAGGGTTATTCTCCAAAGCTACAAAAGTCTTGGAAAGGTCCGTACCTTATCAAGAAAAACATTAATGACGTCATTTACCGTATAAGCAAGATTCCAAGCGGAAAACCGAAGGTAGTGCATCAAAACCGGCTGGCTCCATTTGAGGGTGACCATTACCAAGAAGAAGAAGTAAACCAACTCCAAGAAACACCTGACCTTGCCTTTGCAGAATTTATGGGTGCATATGGAGGTACCGGGAAAGCAAGATATGGTGTTACCTTTGAGCAACAGCAAGATCTGCTCACGCTTTCAGAAGACTACTCGTTGGCCCATAGCATTCCCGCCAGTATCAACGACGCACAAGGACTGGCATCCGTTTTCCGAAAGAAGTTTGGTCGATTACCAGAACTTCATGGTCAGTTACCAGTCCCTGGAAAAGCCTTGAAACTTCAAGATGGATCACGCTAGCTCTTCTATCTGGTTACAAAAAATACTTTCTACGAGCAATCCACTTATCATGATGTATGGGAAGCATTACTTAATTTGTGGGAGCACGTATTGGAGTCCAACGTGAAGAAACTAGCCATGCCGAAGATAGAGTGCAACCAGCTGGATTGGAGAATCGTTCGAAACATAGTGGAAGTAATCTTCCAAGATACCGAAGTCCAAATACTGGTCTGCAGCTATTCGCCCAGTGTCCAGGTTACAGCAAGGACCGTCCCTTGTTACTTCCATGCAACTGGAATTTGTAGAAGAGGATTCAGTTGCAAATACAACCATTCAGTTCCAGTTCCGTAAAAGTTCTAGGGGAACTATCTCTTAAGGAGGGGGCAATGTCATGCGAGCCATTTCGAGCAACAATCCGCTCCTGCTCTAATACCTTAGGTTGCCAAGATAATATTGAAATAAATTAATTCACTCTGGTCACTGTGATATAAATAAGATTGTCAAACAAACTGTCATAAATAAATAAACGTTACAATAATGTACAATTCAGATTTACTTTGAATTAATGCTTATTTTGTAATTATAGCTAAACATAATATATTTTTGATAATTATCTGGCGTTTTTCCTAGTCGCATATATATTTGAGTAAACGTATTTCTCCGATTTGAGCTTAACCCGAAAGGTAAATCTTTGGCGCCCTTAGCTAGGTGTTGAAACGTCACAGATCTACTTTTCCGATTTGATACTATAAATTCAGAATTGGTATGTGAGCTCGCCTACAAAAAAAACCTGAGTAAGCTGGCGGCGATAAAATACTCGTTTGTACGCCTTCTCTTACCTATATTTCACATAGTCGAGTACAATAGTATTTTACATGCAGAAGTTCAGAAACGAGATGTTGCTTTTCAAGAGGTTTAATAAAAAACGATAAAGTAGAAACGTATGGCTACACAAGTAAACGAACCCAGCATGTGCGATCGCGGCTACCCGGTCAAACATAAATACAAGGGTGTTATACATATAACAATATAACTACAATAAATGAAGGAGTGCAAAGATTAAAATAGCCGTGGAAAAAGAGGAGAGGAAGCGTTTAAGAGAAGCTGGTTGGTATTTACGTCTCCAAAGAAGGAAAGGTTGACGGCAAAAGAAGAAACAAATATGAGCTATAAGAAATTAAGAAACTATTAGTTCCTGTAATAATAGAAGAACTCAAAGTAGAGATGCTAGCAATACAGCGCTAAGGAAAAATGTACTGACCAAAGCCGTACACTGTTAAGACAAACATAAAGAACAGGCATCCAAAGAACCGTGCTTATAAGTAAGTTCTTGGCCAATCTGAGTATACTCGTATATCAGATTGGAAAAAAGTCTAATATTTTGAATTTACTACGGTATAGTTATTTTGGCAACTTCCAAGTAACTGCATAAAGAAATTTCAGATTCCCAGAATGTGCATAAAAGCTAGAACGATTGCAATATTAAAACCTGAAAAAAAAACATTAGACCTCTAGAGCTTAGCATGCCCTCTACGGCTAGAAAATTTTATTTTAATTAGTTTCTGTTTTGAAATGCCAAACAGTTAGTTAAGAGCCAAGATCCTTCGAGATCTGGAGTGATTCAATCGAAGGAATCGGATAAGAATTATTTATTGTTACTTCTAAGATAGAAATTAATTGATTCTGGTATGTACAAGTACGTACATATAAATCATAGAGCATATTATTTTCGTGGCTCTAAAACTGCACTTTTCTGCAGTTCAAAAGGCCTGACGGGTTGCATGCGTCCTTATGAGGTTCTTAGCTAGTGTGCTACACCGATCTCACATGAACGTCAATAATGGCAACCTGTAATCAGATTCAGTTAATAGCTGCCGAAATCTTACCCTAATGTGCTCGAATTGTAGGTATTTTAAAACTCGATTCACATTATAGTGCAAGGCACATGCCATGCACGGGCAGGGTACTCGCTCGGCAAAATTTATTTCTCATGAAATCTTATGAATTTTGTCGGGAGGCATTCACACTAGGCGGTCACCTGCTCGGCAAGCGACGGCGCTTGCACGCGGGTTTTCTTTCGAACAATATTTGCCGAGCACGTGCCGAGCCCGTTTCGCAAAAAAAGTTTTGTGTGAATACTCAACCGGGCAGTCGATAGTCGAAATCAACAAAATAATGAGGTGTCATCAGAGACAAACTTTTGCATCGGCGATGAGTAAAATGCTACTAGAATATGTACACAAAAATGAAGAATTGTATGATTTTTTACATCTTTGTTATGACTTTTTAGCATATTATGTACCCAAAATGTCGTTTTCTTTTTTGGCATCACTTTACAAAGTTCTCTTTATCTTCTTCGTCTAAAATTAAAGATTTTTTTATTAATATTAAAGTTGACAACATATTGTAAAAGCTCTTAAAGAACGACTGAAACCCGCCGCAGTGTGAATGCTTGAAGAAATCCTTGCTCTTGCCGAGCCCATGCAGTGCCCGTGCCTGGCATGTGCTTTGCACTAAAAATGTGAATCGGGCTTAAAGGTGCAGGAAACGAGAGCGAGGGGTGAATGTGTGCCCACTAACCTGAGCTACCCTGTAGCTGTTCTACCGGCATCTCCTACCTGTCAAGGAGACGGTTTCACGTCTCGCAACTCGACCCGCCGATTGCTAAAGGATCTGGCGACCTGTGGTGACCTTTTCGGGCCTGGGAACTCGGTATAAGCAAGGACGCAAAGCATCTGCAAAGTAAGATAAACATGGGACCGTTTGGGGTGCGTCATCGGCGGATCATTTGCAAGTTGCAGCCTGCACTAACGCCTTCAAAGTTTGGTGTTTGTGTTAGGTCTGATTATTATTACGCATGGTGATTTGTTAACGACGAGTCGTTTCAAGTGTCGTTTGGCCTGTGTTAGCTTGACCATATTATCGATGTTGATCCATAGAAACTTAGCAGCGGTCTCGAAAGGTGATTTTCGTTTAGAGACTGGGATTGGAAAATATATGAAGTCGTCACAGGTTAAACTACAGCGCTCTCAATCCAGACGTTAACGCTATCACGTAGTATCTTTGTACTAGTTAGGATATAAGCGATAGGCAGCTTTGTTGACTTAATCTTTAGGAAAACGTCTGTACTTGTCACTGGTTAGACTTTAGCAATCCTAGTTCAACCGATAGCATTATTGAATAGAATCTTTCAGGGTAAGGATATAAGCAACAGGCAATTTTACAAACATGAGCTTTAGCAGAACGTTTGAACACATAACAGCTTAGACTTCATTATTATCAGTTTAGACATTAGAGTTACCAGGCATATAGGAAAGGTTCAGATCAGGTCAGGTAAGGTTAGGTTTTGGGCAGTTCTACTTTTCGAGGAGAAGCTGGATTCAGAAATTAACTTACGCGAGCTGGTTTCAAAAGATTAGGTAACCACGTGCTCACCCCAGGTGCCATCTACGCTGGACGCTAGCGGTCTCAGGTTGTTCTCAACTGGCGCTTTCTGGCTTTGCAGCATTAAGCGAAGCTGGTGATGGCAGGTAGGGCCTTAAGCCTTTTAGAGCTAAAGGGTGCTCTCAGCAGGCATTCGACTCAAGTCTGGAAGAGAAGGCTGAAAAGCCTGACATTGCTCGGGGATTGACCTCAATGAAATGGTGTAAGAGTTACGGAAGAGAAGTTAAAGGTCTACAAACAAAATATGAATTCAAATGGTCCGTGGTGAAAAAGTGTAATAAACTGTGTCAGAACGTGAAATATAAAATGAACTTCATAATTTAAAAGAATGAAGTTAAGGTTATCCTTGGTGTTATAGTTAGAATATTAAATACGTTGCTTAACGCGTAAGTGGAGTCTTCCGCTGCCTACGTTTCGTTAATGATCTTTTTAGAGCTTGTGTAATATCAGGCTATCTAACTCGTCCTGTCACACTTTATATACCATACCAATGTAAATAGATATACTTTTATATGAAGCTGAAGAGAATGTTAACGAGATTCGGCCCCTCGGCCCCTTTAAAAGTTTTGCCATTCTACAAGAGTAAAGCGGCACCGATTAACCTTTAACTGTATTTTTATAACCCGCATATTTAGCAGAAGTTGCAATAAAAATACTTTATATGTCAACTTTCAAAACTTTTTTACATCTTTTAATATAAAACCGTTCACGACGTTCTTGCTAATTTGAACTGTTACTGGTTGCCTTAACGGTCGATGTTACTTGCTTGAAGTTACATGGGTTAATACTGCCTTTTTATTTATTGCTAGCTTCGTTGCTTAATGAAATTGCTTTGAAAATAAACACAGAGCGTTCCTGTTTCACATTCTGCTATTATTTGTCCGCCTGAATTCGGATAGGTTATTAAATTTTTACTGCTATTGGACAGCCATTCAGCTCATCAAGCCATATCGTTTTTTATCGTCAATCTGTCAATTGATTTACACCATTAATGCTGTCGTGGCACAGGATTATTGATTTCTAATTTGTTATCTCCATCTAGCCGTTCTTTGACCACCCTTTGCACACACCTACGTTTTGCACCAGAATATTTTTTTCTGTGAGCTTTTCAACTTTGTTGGTATTCACACTCGGACGATCCTATTAGTTTTTCAGAATTTGTACAAACAAGTTATTTGGCATTATAAAGTCCTATGGGAGATATCAAATATTACCATAAATAAACTGCTGAAAACTTACAATGGCAAATAAAACTAGCCGTTCATTGTCGAACATTACTGTTATTCTGTATCACAAACTTTTCAGATTTACTGTTATGCTCTTGAAAACCCTGAACCTTTCATGCTTACTGTACATTTCTCTAGCAAAGAAGTGCCTCTCTAAAGACACTTTTATGTTCTTTACTGGTGCATTAAGTGAACCTCTATACATCGGGAAGACTTAATTAACTCTTGTAAATAGAATTAGTTTCCCGCAGCCGCAATATTCTTTACCTGATTATTTGATGATGTTTAAATTCTTTGAATTGAATCTTAAAAATAGCAATTGTTTTTACCGAAATATTAAATATGATTTAACAAAACAACCAAAACCAGTAGTACTAATTCGCTAATTTTAAACTTAGTTTTAAATCGACATCACTCGTCTGTTTTTTAAATTAATTTTTTTGTCTCTTCTTGTCCTGTTGTCTTTGCTTATAGATATTGCTTGTTTTTTTTTCTCGGGTCCATTCTGTGTACACATGCTAGTTGTTTCTTTTCTGTGTTTTTATTGGTTGTTGCTCGATTTCCTGGTATACCGTTTCATTTCTCCATCTGTCTAATTTACTTATTCCTTTTATCCTTCTCAGAAACTTCATTTCTATTGCTGTTAGTTTTCTCTCATGTTCCGGTAGTGTTGGTTGAACTTCTATCGTATATAAGATCGTTGGGATTACTGTTGTGTTATACATTTGTTGCTTTGTCTTCTTGCTTATTTCCATTTTTTCAAGTATTGTTTTATATCGTATAGTTTGTATTTGTTGCTTTCCTAATCGTATTTGATATCTCCATGTCTATCTTGCCATCATTACCAATAATCAAACCCAGGTATTCGAAAGTTGTTAGTGTTTCTAAATTCTTTCTTTTACAATTAAAATTATGTTAACTATTCTGTTTGTTTCGGTTTATCTGCATTTATTTTGTTTTGTTCTCATATATTTCCATTCCCATATATCAATCAGGGTTTGCATTTTTCTAGTTTTGTCTGATACGCGCACTATATCCTTTATCTACATAGACTTGTCTGTCCGGGACGCTGTTTTGTCTGTCCGGACGCTGTTTCAGCAGCCAAACCGTAAGAGATAGAGAAAAAAGTTATGAAAGTTATATGTTTAGAATGGTCATGTCAGGTCAGGAACCGAATTTCAGTCACGTGACACTTCCGGTTTTCGAGAAATCACGTGATTTCCGTCCGTCCGGGACGCTGGTCCGTCCGGGACGCTTTCAGCAGCCAAACCGTAAGAGATAGAGAAAAAAGTTCTATTTGAAAAACGGTCTTTTTGTTTTATTAAATGAGACATTTGTCCCACTGGTTGTTAGTCATCTGCATAATAATAGTGCCTCCATTCTGATAGGGTTGAGATCTTTATATCCTATTATTGTTTTTGGCGTCCTCCTTTTACAGTTCTTCATTATTTTATCTATAAATATGACAAATAGAAGGGGGGCTTAGCGAGTCTCCTTGTTTAATTCCGATTCCATTAGGAATGGCTATGATATTAATCCATCTATTTGAATTACCCTTGTTACATTTTCTAAATGCTCTTAATTGCTTCTATCAATTGTGGTGATGTTTTTAATTGTTCTAGACAGTCCCATATTTTATATGTTTGTACTTTGTCAAACGCTGATTTTAGATCCACAAAAGTAAAGTGTCGCTCTGAATTTGTTTCAATTTTGTCATAAATTATCTTTCTAATCACACTTATGTGGTCTGTTTTTGTCGTGCTGGTCTATATGCTCCCTGTTCATCCCCGATTCTTTCCTCCACTTCCATTCTCAGCCTTTTTTCCAATATTTTGCTTGTATGCTTTTATTTGCTTGATATGTGCTTACAAACTTTCCTTTTAGTATTCTTTCAAGATTTTGATGTTTTCTTGTTTATTTGAACTAATTTTTTTGTGTATTTTTTTTCACCAATCTGATATTTTTATACTTCTTTGTTTTTAGTGCTTTAACGACGTTCCAAAATTTTCTATTACTTTCTTATATGGCCTTTGGATTTCCTCTCCAAATTCCTCCCAGAATTCCTTTTTTTATTTTTTCAGTTCTTCTTTTGCTTCTCCTCTTTTTCTTATGTATTCTTCTTTATCTTCTTCATTTTTTGTTTCGATACATTTTTTCCATGCTTTTTTCTTGTTCTTTACTTTTTGTTGTACTTCCATAGTCCACCATCTAGTTCTTTTAAAGTTCCATGATACCTTCTTTTCTCCACACACTTCTTTTGCTACTCTTTGTTACGTTGTTTTAAGTATTTACAGATCTCATTTATTGTTTTCTCATCTCCAAGCTTCTCTAGTTCTTCTTCCATACTTTTCTGGTATCCTTCCCTTATTTCGCTATCTTGTAGCTTTTCAATCTTTAATATTTTGTAGATTTTGCCGTTTTTTTCTTCCGGTTGATTTATATTTACGTTTACTGTTACTGGTTTGTGTTGTGTGCTTATTTCCGCGTTTTTAATTGTTTTTTTATTCTTTTACTAGTTTTTGCATTTGACGTGTGTATATTATATAAACGATGAAGCTTCTTGCATTTCTTTCTGTTGCCTCAAATATATAGTATTTCATATTTTATGATCATTCGCTATACTAAACTCAAGCAATATGTCTCCGTTAGTGTTTTAACTGATTCTCCATATTTGCCTATACTTCCTAGTCCCTTTGCTACCGTGAGACCATTGCAGAAAGCTGAGACGCTTTCCTCATTTTATCTATTCTGGGAAAGTACCTCATTTTTGTTGCACCATCTATTGGACAGTGCGACCGCTCTCCCTTCCTTCCACACGAGTGCTATATTGCCATTTGCTGGGACATAATGCGCAGTTGGAGAAGGACTTCACGGAACAACGTCTGTTGACAGCTAAATGTTATAAATGTATACAGTTTTCTCAGTTTTGATTTATGTGATCACCCATTTCTCAATTAAATCAATGTAACGTTATATCTAGCGAATAGTTTAATTTAACACAAACCTGTTAAAAGTGGTTACATTTTTTAGTTGGGTCATCACACCTAAAATTAAACGTAGCACCTTCTTTGTCCATTATCAAGGTGTACTGCGCTGAGGAGTTTTAAGTTAATAGGCGTCTTGATATTTGAATTTCTCTTTATTTGATATTTTAACTACTGTGTAAAGATGGAAACCCATAGCGGTCTTTTCACGCCAACTATTAACCATTTTGAGGACCTAAAGTAAATTCTGATTCAAATAACCCAGTTTTCCCGAAGGTAGAAAAAGATTTCCTCTTGTTAAAATGCTTACCACTCCACCTCCGATCTATAAATTTACAGGTGGCACTCAAAAATTTTCCCGATTGACATTCGACAAGAAAAAGTTTCGAAATCCCTCCTGCTTCACTGAACTATAGGCCCCCATTATCTCCTTTTTCTGTCTTAAATCGGTTTTATTACATAACACAATAGAAATAGTACTTTATGTAACTAGTCCTCAAAGCAAGGCTTTAGGGGACGAGTCGTAATATGAAGATGAGTCCTCTAAAGCCATTTGAGGACGTGTTGCATACAACGTTTTTTTGTATTAGCTCTCCAAACATTATAATATGAAGTTTCAATTACCATTAACGCGGCATTATATTAGGAGGCCGCGCGAAAATGTACTTTTCGCTCCCCAAACTGGTTACTTTGGAAACTATCTAGGATCCTCAAAATGGCCGTTTAGAGGCCTTGTACTTAAAGTCGTCGTGGCAACTAATGTTTGAGTCCGCTAAAATTTTGCCATGACGACTTTAAGTACAAGGCCTCTAAATGGCCATTTTGAGGATCCTAGACAGTTTCCAAAGTAACCAGTTTGGGGAGCGAATACAAAAAAGAAAATTAGTCCAGTGCATTTAGGGTGTGACCTCGGAAAAAATCCTAGAGAGCTGAAATTTGGTTTACACCTACCTTTCACCGTTTCAAATAAGGGTTGAGAAGTCCCCGACAATCCGTTGTACGCATAACTTTTTAGAGTGCTCAGAAAGTCGATTTTTCGGTTTTTCAACTATATCTTCGTTCCTATCGGCTTTACGACTACGAAGGTACAATAACAAAAGAAAGGTAATTAAATTCTCTACAAAAAAGGTTGTCTATAGTTTTTACATACAAGTAACAGTTGTCACGGAAATTTGGTAGGAGAGGTCATGAGTTTGGAAAATATTATTATTCATTTTGAATATTGTTGATGAGAGCAAAGACCCTTGTTCAAGGGCATACATAGAATCGATGTCTGGATTGTCAATGTTCTGGTCGCTTTCGATTTCGGTTACCTGCGAATCCTCCATTGGTGCAGCTTTCAAACAAGATTGTCCGTGACAATGGCCGCAAATGGGTGTGCAGACGAGTTCCAATAGTGGTTCTCATCCGTTCGTGCAATTACAAATAATTGATAGTAGACTTGGTAGAGATGCTCTTCAGCTGCTTTGGCTCTAGGTGGTGTCTTTACCTACGGATTTAGCGAAGCACAAATAACGATAGGTGTTTATGAAATCTTCCTTAACTGGAGCACCACGGAAAGGGACGTTTAGAAGCGCACCTTTAGGCGCGTATTATTAGGCGCGAGTTTTTAGGCGCGAAGCTTTTAGACGCGGACACGATTAGGCGCCTGGAAGTTTAGGCGCCTGGAAGTTTAGGCGCCGCAACTTTAGGCGCCGCAACTTTAGACGCGGGGCAGTTGTTAACTAATTATTGCAGTCATTAATAGTGAAGAAAAATTCAAACCTTCATAAGCAATACATATATAAGTATACAGTGTGTCCAAGATAAGGAGGGCCAGTATGGGGATCTCGGTAATGGTAAGAGATACAAATTTGGTTAAATGGGAAGAAAGTTGCGCAATTAAAGGACTAAAAAAATAACGTCCAGAAATCCTTGATATGATTTTTCGTTTTTGAATTATCTCAAAAAAACCGAATTTTTGGATTTTCTTTTTTATTTTTTTATGGCGTTAATATTAAAGTTAGAGCGAAACTGATTAAACTTCTTTATAACAACTTTTAGTGGACTTAATGATTACGTTATCAATTTTTTATCCGACGTTTCGTCTTCGAGAAACCATCATCAACTTCATTTTTTTAAATACGGTCCTGGTTTTTTGATGCCAAATTTGCAAAGCCCTTGTTACTCTGAATTCAACAATGTGCTACATATTATGGTTTAATTACGTTTCGAGCTTTTTTCTGATCATTATCAGTAATTTTTTTAGATACGGACCTGCATTTCTCATAATTTTGTAAAAATAAGTTCATACAGTAAGTTAGGCCTTTTTACATGCCGTTAAAATATTAAAATGCACATCATAATGTCATAATTCTGATACATTAATTTAATAGCCAACCAATAACTATTAACAATAAACAAAAAAGAAATGAACAAAAGATAGGCAGAAAGAATGAGAAAACGAACATCGAAACCATTTAATAGGTATTAAATTTACAGAAGGTATTCAAAAAGGTTGCCATCATTCTCTATGCATAAATAACATCTAACTGTAGAATCTAAAACATTATTCAGCAATACTGGCGTTATACTTTGAAAGGCTTCAAGAACCAATCTTCTAAGTTCTTCTTCTATTTCAAAACGTTAAATACCTATTACATTGTTTCAAGGCTCGTTTTCTCATTCTTTCTGTCTATCTTTTGTTCATTTCTTTTTTGTTTATTGTTAATAGTTATTGGTTGGTTATTCAATTAATGTACCAGAATTATGACATTATGATGTGCATTTTAATATTTTAACGGCATGTAAAAAGGCCTAACTTACTGTATGAACTTATTTTTACAAAATTATGAGAAATGCAGGTCCGTATCTAAAAAATTTTCTGATAATGATCAGAAAAAAGCTCGAAACGTAATTAAACCATAATATGTAGCACATTGTTGAATTCAGAGTAACAAGGGCTTTGCAAATTTGGTATCAAAAAACCAGGATCGTATTTAAAAAAATGAAGTTGATGATGGTTTCTCGAAGACGAAACGTCGGATAAAAAAATTGATAACGTAATCATTAAGTCCACTAAAAGTTGCTATAAAGAAGTTTAATCAGTTTCGCTCTAACTTTAATATTAACGCCAGAAAAAAATAAAAAAGGAAATCCAAAAATTCGGTTTTTTTGAGATAATTCAAAAACGAAAAATCATATCAAGAATTTCTAAACGTCATTTTTTTAGTCCTTTAATTGCGCAACTTTCTTTCCATTTAACCAAATTTGTATCTCTTACCATTACCGAGATCCCCATACTGGCCCTCCTTATCTTGGACACACTGTATATATATTCAGCTTTTTACGAGCCTTCTTCAGTATTCGAGTTTTACAAATTTACATATTGAATTTACATTTTATCAATTATGAACAATTAGTTATTTACATTTTGTATATAGATAGTTTAACGTAGTGAAATTATATGGTGTGTATAATTCCACCACGTTAAACTAACCAGATACAAAATGTAAATAACTCATTTTTCATAATCGATACAATGTAAATTAAATATTTAAATTTGTAAAACTTTAACCCTGAAAAAGGCTCGTAAAAAGCCGAAGATATATTGTTTATGAAGATGCGAATTTTTTTTCAACATTAATGATTGCAATAATTACCTAATAAAAAATTTAAAAATCAAGAATAATATGAATTTCTTTCATGTGGCGCCTAACTGTCCCCGCGCCTAAAGTTGCGGGGCCTAAACGTCCAGGCGCCTAATAGCGTTCGCGTCTAAAGCGCTCGCGCTTAAAAGTGCTCGCCAAAAGATGCGCGCCTAAAGAATCGCGCCTAAACGTCCTAGACCGGGAGCGCCATCTATGCCCAAAAAATATAGTAATCCATTATGAGCAATTGATTTGTGGAGAGCATCACTTTTAGTGAAAACTTAAGCTGCATTCTGTAAATCCTGTCTTTTTTGCAATAATTTCAGAGCTCCTGTTTTTCCCTTATGGAAAAGATCAGATGTTGTATCACAATCAGAGAACGCATGTAAAAATAAAATATGGTCCTTGCTCTTCTCATGTTGATTGAAACTTCGGGAAGAGAATGTTTCTTGCTGGACTGCTCCATTGCCCAGTTTGAGAAAAAGAAATCTTTCCCAACAGGTGTTCGAGCCGTTAAAATAACCAAAAGATCAATATCTTCTCCAACAACAACGGTTGTATTTGTAAATGAATGTTTCAGTGCTCTTTCAATTATGACAACGTCAGCATCACCCTCAGCCTGTTCGACGAGGAAATTTGTGGCTTCGAATTTCTCTGACAGCATCGAAATCAATTTGCATTTGTTGTTGCTTTTAGAAAGAAATGTTTCCTGGCTGACTGTTACATTCATTGTCTCGTCATAAACACGTCTGAAGATGACGGTTTTGAAGATCGGCGAAGTTATTACATAGCTTTCGCATTGTGTCTACTGTTGTTATACCCATCAAAAACAATCACCGCCTTTTCACCAAAATTTGTATGGACATAGTTAAAAGTTGCCAGCGAATTTTTTAAAAGCTTCATTTTTCATGGAAGTTTCTAATCCCTCCATGTCCTGAATATACAAATGGGCCGATTTTGCATAAAACAAATGTCCTGCTGCGGGAAAATATGGTAGCATTTTTTTACAGCAGTTAAATGCATTTTCCAATTTCCCATTCTTTCTGCTCTTACAAATTCCTTTGCAACAGTAATCATAACGAAATATTGTCCCCACACTAGTACGGCTTTTATTTTGTAACTCAGATGTTTGTCGTCAAATTTTTCAACTCACCAACATTATTTGACTGTTCAACGTCTTCAAAAGATAGCGATGCTCCGTCTTCAGGAGCAGAACAATGATATTTCCTAAACTCATGACCTTCCTACCGAATTTCCATGAAAATTGTTGCTTGTCCGTAAAAACTATAGATAACCTTTTTTGTAGAGAATTTTGTTACCTTTCTTTTGTTATTGCACCTTCGTAGTGGTAAAGTCGATAGGAACGAAGATATAGTTGAAAAACCGAAAAATCGACCTTCTGAGCACTCTAAAAAGTTATGCGTACAACGGATCGTTGGTGACTTCTCAACCCTTATTTGGAAAGATGAAAGGTAGGTGTAATCCAAATTTCAGCTCTCTAGGATTTTTTCCGAGGTTACATCTATTTTTCGGATAAATGCACTGGACTAAATTTAGTGCACTAGGAATTGCATTATGTAGATGATCAAGTGGTACTCGCTTGAATATATGACAAGGAAACTTTCAAAGGAGCGCTAAAAGTAACTATGACTCAAAATCATTATTTAGGCGTAGAACGTAATAAAGTCTCGTAAAGAGTATATACACGCTGATTCTCAACTTATACGCATAATTGCAAGGACAGAGAGTTCGTGATGTGTAGAGATGGGTAATTAAAAAAGTGTAGTAAAAGTTTTTTATTAACGGAGATAACGAATTAATTATATTGAGCGTGGTGAACTAGTAAAATATAAGATTATCACATTTACCTTGAACTGTATCTGTGACTCTCCGTCACTAGTTGTCAAATTGGAACTTCTTTTATTCATAAAAGAAAAATTAGAACACCTAACTTCACCAAAGCAAAACTCATGGACATAGTATTAAATTACGAGGAGGTACGCCAAAATTAAGTCGCAGCAACTTGACTTTATGCGCAAAGGTTTCCTCAAAGATATCATCCGGATCGAGAAACTTTTCTACGTGTTGTCCACTACGTACGTGTGGTGCAGTATGGATTCGATGCCCTCAGGTGTCATCGAAAATGAAGGAAATCACTTCAAACAATTGTTGTGATACTGCAGTTTAAGTTAAATAATTAATTCGTTATCTCCGTTAATAAAATACTTTTACTACACTTTTCTTAATTACCCATCACTACACATCACGAACTATCATTCGTCGCAGTTATGCCTATATCAACAATCACCCGGTATAGTTATGATATTGTACGTCAAGATTAATAATTAATTGTTTAAAAAAATCATACGTCAAGATTAATTATGTAATGATAGAGTACCTATATATTAAAACATGATATTTATATAGGGGGAATTTGATATAAAAAGCACAGGAAAACTATTTAAAACAAAATACTATAGATTTAATTCTAATCCGGTGAGGCAATTAATACTCTTAGAAAAAGGTTCTAACATATGACTCAATATATGATGTTTGAAGTAATAAAATGTTATTTAGTAGTATCAGAGTACAAGTCATAATTGATATTAGATAACAATTAGAACAAGCTATAAGACAGTTTGAGTAAATGTGAAAGGCTAAACTAAATAAATATTTAAAAAGACACATAATCTGTCAAAATTATTGAATAATTTGCAATGTAAATAATACAGGAGTATTATTTTTAAAAAATGTGTGAATAGCGATTACTATGGTGAATTTTAATTGAGAAAAATAATAAACTAATTTTTATTTAGACGAATGTACATGTAAAGATGTTGTAATAAGTAAAAATTAAAATAAACCTCTATTAAAATGATTTTTTTTAATTTAAAATATTATAATAGGGTATAAGTAATTGATATGGATAAATAAATATATTCAAAATCAGAAATTTAAACAAAATATAATATTAAAAAGTTATAAAGCTACTAATGGAAGAAGAATTCGACAGGATGGTATTGGAAGAACAAGGTCAACAGCTACGAGTAGCAGAATAATCTTTCGTCCCGTGAGCAATTGGATGTGTTTAGAGCTGAACTGTGATAGAGCCATTAGTCGATATTAAAGGTTGGTGCTGTGGAATCTGCAGGGTGATTTGGTTACTGACTGCAGTGGGGTTGCTGTTTGAGGTCGAAGTGGATACCTCGTCTTCAATATTCCGGTGTAGGTCATCCTTGAGATTTGCTTGAGGATTAGAGTAGGCACAACTACACGTTCATCTAAGTAGTTTGGGTTGCGGAGCCTTCGTCGCAGATTTAATTGAGGTGGCTTCTGCGGTGCAGCATATTGCAGAGATTACATCATCGCTGGAACTATAAGATGACGCAATTAGTATAGCTGCCGTTATAAGAGGTTGAGAAGAACGGTACTTACCTCGTTATTCCGCATCACAGTGATGTGCTGACCGTTGGTGCCTGGCTGTACTGAGGCAGATTGGAAACACTTAAGTGAAAGGCATATCAGGTATATATAAATAAACATTAAAATGTCATAAAAGTGAGTGAATAAGATATTTACAAGAAGTAATTACTATTTATCATTATTTAAAGACGATATTAACTTTAAAAATATGAATTTTTGCTTACCTATCAAGATTATAATTTGACTCTGACAGTTGTCAAAAGTGTCATTTGACATAATTCTCATATTACCAAAGAACTATAAAATATAGTTATTGTAATTCTCAATAACAATCAAGACGATAACAAAGTTTGAAATTGCAAACAATTGATTATATTTGATGAAGCTTGAACCTAACCTGATTTAAGAGTTGAATGTTCTACCGGGGATAGTAAAATAAATATACTAAATACTACATAATTAAAAGGGGCATATCTTTACAAAAATTAATCATAACGAAAATTTATCTAAATTAAATCAAATGAAATAGCATAGCACATAAGGCGGCTATAGCAATATATTGAGAAAGTTATGTTCTTTTAATTTAATACTTAATTAAATAAATAATTAAGAACCACCTCGTAAATATCTTATTTACCCTATAAAATTCTAAGTCGATTAAGGGCGAGTTGTTCAGTCATGGATTAACTTTTAATTCGGGTCAACTCCTATGGATACAATTATTGAGACAATTGTACCCATAGTAACTAACCTGGGATTACAGTTAATCCATGACTGAACAACTCGCCCTTAAAGGAGTTGTAATTTACTAACTCGCTGAAATAAATGGTTATATGCCCTGTTGATATTTTATTTATCTGCAAGTATTAATAATTATCATGGCTAGCTTAAATTTCGGTAAATCATTTACTCTTTCTCTCGGTTAGGTTCAATTGGGCTGAATGTATAATTCTTAATTTAACTTAATACGGTTCTGTACTTCGTCTTTGTACTACTGCGCACAAGCAAATACTCGAAAGTAGGTCATACGTTAAATTAAAATATTTCGCTGGCAAAGTGCGAACGTGAATTTAAAAAACAAAGTGAAAATTTATCACAGTTCCACCGGTAAATATTTGAATTAAGCTGTTTCGCGGCATTGACCTCATTTGTTTTTCTAGCATTTGTTAAAGGGGGCCCACATCTATGTACCAATTGTTTTACTTGGCGTCGTTTTAGGATATAACTGTCCCATAACCCCAAATTATGGAGTTGGGCTAATTTGCGGGCAGGATAAATTTTACAGCGATGAATATGGCTTGTATTGCCTTGGGTAAGACTCTTGGTGCACATGCATAAACTTTCCGGTGCTCACTTAGCTAAATTTTAGGGGTAGATAGTACCTGTTGTTGCCGAACTTATATCGGGGCTCGAAGGCGACGCTGGTCTCGTCGGACTGCTATGGGCCTGATGCTGCTGCACTCCTCGATCACGTCCTCCACGGGCTGCTTTAGGCACTGGTGTCTTTCTCTCTGGGCTGTTTCGACTCGTAAGCCTCCATGCAGAGATCGTAACGGGCTGCTTCCGATGTGAGGTAATGGTGCTCGTGCTTCGGAGAACTATACAACTTATGGTGTTGGATTTTGATGCAAATAACACCACACAACCACGAAATTGCACTGAATTGACTGGTATAATTTTGATATTTAAAATAATTTGTTTACGATATGAAAATTAGTTTTATTCAGGAGTACATTTTACAACATGTCAATTCTTACATTAATTCAATTGTTCTCTCTAATATCCGCTATAAACAATTGCTATTTTTAATCTTAAATAAAAACGGATGTGAATCAAGTTCAAAATGCTTACTTGTAAATCTAACTTTCTCTAAAAACTACAACTTATGTATTAATTCTTATTCTAATACTATGGTCCACATTTATAATTAGTTAATCAAGTCTTTGGGTCACTGCACGTTTGTTAATTTGCTTTAAACTGTTCACATAAGTCACTGCACTGATTAATTTTATGAAAGTACTTCTTTCACCAAGGCGTCCTTTGATTTCACCTGTCTGATTTTCCACACAATTTTTAGTTCATCTGCTGTGTCTTTTTCTTCATTTTTCTATAACCCTGGCTTGATTCTTACAGTTTTCCATCAAATTGCAGTTATATGAGATACCTCACCCTGAACTTTAATGAAATGTCCATTAATTTGGCAATTCTATCAGAGTTGAGTTTGTAGGGCTTAATACCATCGCAATATATGTAAAAATGAAAATCACCAATGACCTCTTATTATAGGCCAGTGGCCTGAGTAAATCCACAAAGTTTTGATGAGCCTTCTTTGCCCTTGAGACGGGTAGGTGACTGGGCTTGCTTGTTAAGAGTTAACCACTACCACAGGTGTCATCGTGGTAGCATTCTATAGTCGACGGGAATCGAACCCGAGCCGGCCGCCTGAGACTCGAGAATTTACTCCCTGAGCTATCTGCTCAAGAAATGGTTAACCACGGGGTAAATACTGTCTGAAAAAATACAGGTGCTCTGAAAGAGGAAATATACAAACTAGAACAAATACGGTCCGATGAAGAGTAGAACAACATATGACTGATAATTCTGGCAGATAAGCAAGAAAATGAGAAGAAAACTACTCTCTTTGGAAATGGTGTAAAGGGCCGATTCGTGTAACCATATATATTTCATAATGTGAGTATTTAACCCTATCCTGCTAGTAACAAAGTCAGCGAACAGTGTTCGTGTGGTCCAAACAGCACGGGACGCTGCGTGAATCATAAGTGACCACTTCGGGGAGCATCTCCGAAGTCATCTGCAGTTCGCAGTCAGAAGCTGCTATTGAGGCACACGTTATAGCTTCAAAGAATCCAGGCGACTTCGTTACTATTCCGAAGCTGAACTCCTGGGACCTGTGCAAGATTGGTTACTGTAATTACACTTTACGGGCAAATGTATGGGCCACGAAGATTGGGAAAATCCAAAGCCGTAATAAGTAATTGATTGTTGTTACAACGCATTGCGCAACAGTTATACGCGCCTAAAGGTTACATGTTGCTTATGTGCTGAATTCGCAGAACCCGAACAGGGCGTCACCACTGAATCAGCGTTTGTAATACACGCTAAAACGTGTTGCATCAGCAAATAACTACATTCACGGCCCGGAAGGAATCAGGGCCAACCTCAAGGAATTGCTGTTTGAGACTTAAATATTTTCACGCGATGTGTGTTTGAACTGTCTCCTCTAATTAAATTTAAGGCTCACCTATATTTTATAGGTAACAACGTGAGTAAAAACAGCTTTCTCCCTTAGATATTTACAGTAAGGGGCTTATATTTGTTGACAGCTTCACTTGTATGTATTGACACAGTTTAATCTTGGTGTATTTTATGTAAATGTGTTTTCCTGTATTTGTGTTTCTCTTACAGATGATACATGTTCTTATGGAAACTTGGGTTTTCATTGCTGGCAGTTTTTGCATGTACAACTTCAGTATTCCAGCTGACAACGAGCATGCCACCCACAGAGCAATATTGACTTAGCTTAAGCCATATTGAGACTTAAATCGAGTTTTCTGTGTCGACCACTGTTTACACTAGCAAACCCAGAGTAATACAAATTAATAGTACAGTAGAGTATAAGGCTGAATAAGCGTACCGTTTCAATGGGTTACCTTGGATCAGTGGTCCCCAAACTTATTTGGCCTACCACCCCCTTTTCAGAAAAAAAATTACTCAGCGCCCCCCTGGAAATCTACAGTCTTTAAGCGAACAAACAGAAAGATATTGTAGTGGTAGCTTCTTGAGACTGATAATTATCTATAAGAGTATTTCTAGATAGAAAATTATTTTGAAAGAACAAATTAATTAGCAATTAAAAAGTACAAGAAAGGATTTATACATTAAAAGTACAACATAAATATTTGAGAATTGTTTAATGAATGATACATTAGATACAGTTACTGTTAAATTGCGAATAGTTTATTAAAAATCTCCGAGCATATACGTTGATTTAGTTAGCATAGTTGTTTGGTAACATCAAAGCTTAGATTTTAATTTGTAGGAATTAACTGACAATCGGAATAACTAAAGATAAAGCTAAACTCAAATGATTGTCTGAAAAAGGGAATTATGAAATGTTATAATAAAATATGCCATATAGAAATTTTTTCAAAATTATTATTGCTAGAGAAAATGATATTTTTAAAATAAACAAATCTTTTCTGAATTTCTAACCTATATTTTGAGTAAAAGCAAATTTGAATAATAAAAGCCCTTCATTATAATGGTATTTACTTTCTGGATGGTGTATTAAAGGGTGTTATAAAGTAAAATCAAAGAAACAGAGGATAAACAGACTGAATAAATACGGTAATAAATGGTATGAAGAAGAATAAGAACATTTAATAATGGTAAATAGTCATCATGGAATAAATAAATCAGTAACTTGCATTTTGTGTGTTTATTTGGAAAATAACGTTACACAACAGATGAAATATGTACGAATGGTTTTTCTAAATCCTCTTATCTTCTTTTCCTTCTTTAGGCTTTCATCGCCCCCTTATTTTAATTCACCGCCACCCAAATGCACCCGCGACTACTATCGCCCCCCTGGATCGTTCCAGCGCCCCCCAAGGGGCGATATCGCCCACTTTGGGAATCACTGCCTTAGATCATCGCGAATATCTAGAATCGAAGAAATAAGAAATGCGCAGGTGGGAGACATAGTCAAGAGAACAACAAAAATAGTCTGAGGAGTAGAAAGGTGCTAACAATAAGGCGTAGAAAGCATACTGTAGCATTCAAGCAACGACAACGCTTAAAATGCCATCTTTTTTTTTATAAGACAAGCAAAAGATAAAGTTTCTGAAATATGTTCGCCTTACATTCCCTAATCTGCTCATGCTAGAAGGTGTTGATGCGATGATAAGTTTATAGTCTGAGTTCAATGGGGTGGCTGATCTTATGCGAAAGAAACGTCCGGTGCAATTTGCGTACCTTGCCGTGAACAATGCAGATGTAATTCTAAATCTGACGATTTTCACCTGTATTGTATTTTTACGTTTTGAAATAGCTATTTAAGTAACAAAGAATGTAACGACCTATTAACATTTGAGGTAGGCAAGTACAAGCCAAGGCAAAGCCGCGACTTGTTGCTTGCCGAAAATGCATCTTGCTTTGCTAATTTTATTATCCTAGGAACTTAATAATAATATTAAGTTCCGTTGTCAAGAAAAAGCAGCAAACAAATATAATCACCGACTTACACGTTTTGTTACTAAGGCTGTATCACTGACTTACATGATCAGCACCGGGAAAAATAAATTACATGAGGCCTTGAGTAGAAATATTAAAGTTTCTATTGGTGGAATATAGCTCTGAAATCGATTAACAACATTTGGTTTCTACTTCTTATTTTGTGTTATTCTTGTAAAGCTGACTACACTTAGATCAATCTAATTTCTTATAACTCTAGCAGACTTTTGTTTAATTTAATCCAAAATGTGACTTTGTATAAATTTGTAATCTAGAACGCAAAGTTAAAACAACAACCCCAAAGAACGCCGTTGTGTATTTCGTGCTAAATCTACAGCCGAATTCCACGAAGCCTGGGGGTGATATCAGCAGATCGAGGGAGGAACAACAAGCAATTGGTCATGCGATTAAATTCGACAAATTAAACTGAAGGCCCAAGCTCTACTTTATGCTTTTCACTGGCTGCTTCCAGGAGTAATGATAACAGGATAGCTCAGCTATGAAATATGCATGGGGACGGCGGTAGATCCCAAATACGGCATACGTTCGGGATGCATTTCCAGGAAAAAATGTCGGCTGTCAAGTCCATTTTCGCGATACTGTTAAATCAAGAGACAGCCATGTGCTGCCTGGGGATTTTGTCTTTCCATTTATGCACGTGAATTTCCCTTTGCAGCGTCTTTGTGTGATTTGTAATTCGCAAGAGGGCCTCCTGCCTGGATCATTGTTTCCGGGACATATAAATAATGACAATCCGCAAGTGAAGAAGTTGTTGGTTTACGAGCCGTATTCTAAAGTTTTCTGCAATGAAACCTTCTTAAAAAATCAACATTTGTTTTAGTATCCAAACACAGTCATACTAGTTAGTGAATCACACAATTTTCCTTCATAAGTTATTTAAGATAATGCAATAAAATCAAAAACCCCCAGAAAGAATATTCTGTGCTGACGCACAAAAAAATAATTTCATCGCTGTCTATGTCTGTGTATTCCTGAAGAAATAATATCTTCTGGAAATAAAATTAGGGTGATTTCAGCTTAATGGCTAAGCACACAATAACATACAAAGCTTAAAGGTGATTACATAGCATTGCTGAAAACAAATGGTCTTAACTCATGCCAACCCAGACGTGATGTTTACCTAAAATATTACAGAAACGGAAAACAATGTTACACGTAATAACTGACATACCAAATTGGCTCTAAGTACACAAATGATCTCCCTGAATTTAACTCTTATTCACATACCAGTAATAGTTTTTCCACTACTTTTTTATTTAGTTTGATATTGAAATTACTGCCAATTCCATTACATCCCAATGTAGTGCTGTTGCAGGACATCGCATTTCGCCGTATTGAATTAGTTTTGGAATACCGAAGAGGATAAATCGATAGCAGAATAACGCCCACTAACATGCTAGTAAAGATGATTAGCACAAACCACTACGGGTGGACAAAAAAAGTTCAGTAGGGTCAGATGCGGTTTTGGTAAACAAAAGTGAGCAGTTTTCCCTTACTGCCTCTGCGGTTATTTATAAAGTGCTAGTATAACATTTGACTATTAATGAGAAGTTATTGTAAGAATGTTACCTCTGATCACCGTCAATAAAAATCAGCGCAACTGAAATAGTCGATATTGACTATTTACATATGTAGCGTGCTGTTTATATTCTAATGAACAATAGGTTATTATTATTAATTAATATTAATTTGTAATGATGAAATATACATTCAATGTTTATGCCCCACACATATTAAACAATGAAATTTAAATTTTTGAGCAATGAAAGCTGAGAAACTAATACTACGAAAAACAGATTGATTTAGGCAAAGAATCACCTAAACAAATGTAGAAAAACTGAAGCAACTCATCAAGAGCGAAAATGCAAACAGTGATACATTTTTCGAGTTTGATAATAACAAAATTAGAGACCCAAAAAGATAACGGAGCATTTTAATAACTATTTAGTTGATAGTGTTAAAGACATTCACAAAATGATTAAGTTAGCTAAGGATGAAATAAATTTAGGCGACATTGGTATAAGCATATTTGGATTTAAACCAATATTACCTTAGGAAAAATACAAAAACATGTTTTAACAATAGGTAACAAATCCAGTACTGATGGGATTAACCCTAAATTAATTTGTGACGCTGTGGTAGTTATAGTAGAAATGTTGCTACAAATTATTAATGAATCGTTTACAACTAGGATTTTTCCTGAAATTTGGAAAACGGCAATAGTAAGTCCAATACCCAAAGTAAACGGAACAAAAAAAAGTTCAAAATTCAGATCAATCAATATGTTACCTGCGATGGAAAAAAATATAGGGCATACATCTAAGGAAAAACTAGAAAATTATTTAGAGGAAAAGAAAATCCTGATTCATAAACAACCAGGTCTCCGTAAAGATCACTCTTGTGAAACTTCATTAAATTTAGTTTTGGTGAACTGGAAAGAAGATATAGAACATGGGAAAAAATTATAGCAACGTTGCTAGGCATGAAAAGAGCATTTGATTTGCACCTAGCAAAAATGGAAAAATACTGAATCAAATAATCGAATTAAAGTGGTACAAGAATGATCTATGTGTCCGTCAGCAAATTACTAGATATGAAGGTGACAATTTCTCGAGCAGTTGAAGTGTGTTTGTTCTGCAAGGTTCCATTGTATGCCCTCTATTGTCTATCGTCTATATTAACGATATAAACTCAGCAGTGCAAAATTGTCACATATAATCTCATAAGAGCATTAATTCTTTCCGGAAATTTTTTTGAGTGCGTTCCAACAACGTCGTATTAATTTGCCCGAGCGGGACGCGAGGGCAAATTAGGACGTTGTTGAATGCACGAAAAATAATTTCCGGATATGAATTAATGCTCGAATGCAGATTCGGTAAGAAAATCGTAACGACACAAACCCTAAAAAGAAGTAATGTCTACCTACAAAAAATTTCCAAGAAATTTTTTTGTTGTCTTGGATACGGCTCTTGAACTAATTTTTCTATTGGTCATTAATGAGTGTCGTACGATTTTCAATACAATTTATTTGCAGATGACACACTGGTAACTACTGCCGATATAAATATGAACGATGCAGTAAATAAATGACATATATTGACCTCAAAAGTATATCTCAATGGCTAAAATTAAACAAGCTTAAGTTAAATACATCTAAAACAATGATAATCAGTAGCTGACGATTATTAACCAATACATAACTAATGCATTTGTTGACGATGTAGAAATTAAATATGTCCCTAAAATAAAATATGTAGATATTATAATAGATAATAGGTTATCTTTTAAGGAACATGTGGCTTTTGTTGTACGTAAAACGGCTAAAACATTGGTTTCTTCGAATCAGTTCCCAATTAAACTGATGGTCGAGGATACTTGTTTACAAAACAATTATTGCGTCACATTTTGAATATTGTGCTAGTGTTATTTATTGCCAATGAAGCGTCTACTGAAACTACAAAATAGAGCAATGTGTATTATTCTATTTTTAAATAAACGAACTAGCATCAATTTAATGTTGGAAACTCTGCAGTGGCTTAGTAGTAAACAGCGATTGTATACAATAGAGAGAGTTATGGGACAAGAAGTGTAAATAGTAGAGGTAATAGGCCGGTTCTGGGACCGCACCTCCTCACCTCTGACGTCACGGCGTGAAAATAGTCCATCTCTCTCTAATACATGTAAAGGTATATGTCTATCTCTGTCTACAAAGCAGTGTTACCAACATACACGGTGTTCCTTAAAAAGTTTATGTAACTAGATGAAGTCCCTAGATTAGTTACTAGATTTGGGCGGCAAATTTAAATTTAGCACGTATAAAGGTATATGTCTATCTCTGTCTAAAGAGCAGTGTTACCAACATACACGGTGTTCCTTAAAAAGTTTATGTAACTAGATGAAGTCCCTAGATTAGTTACTAGATTTTGGTGGCAAATTTAAATTTAACACGTGTAAAAGTATATGCCTAGCTCCACCTGTATTAAATTGAAATTTAGTAGTCTCTGTTGTTGTCTAACGAGTTACTCAGATACTAATACAACCGACCAACCAACGAAGTCGAGAACTAAAGTTACCAATAACAACACAACTGCGAGTTTTGCAGGCTCGGCTTACCGATGCGTCTAGGTAACCTCAACACCTTCGTAAAGGTGTCTCAACCTCAAGCTAGTTAAAGTCAGAGTATATTGATTTTACATAATACAGGTTAAACAGCATCTGAGGATTAAGATTGTTTGCATGCTAATGTTAAAGTGTTATAGTAATCTAAATTATTAAAGATTTGAGCGAGCCAAGCTGCTGTCGATAAGAAACGTAAAAAACCGCAAGTCTTGATAAACCCAACTCGTGAAACAATACATGACGCAATAGGCACTTCAATTGTCATCAGCTATCACCGCAAAGCATTGTGGGTAAAAACATTATATATAACATGTAAACAGGAGTTTAAGACCTCATTCTCAGTCGCAATGAGTGAGTTTCAAGAAAAAGAGAGCGGTTGGGCTTTGAAAAATTTGTTATTTGTAGAACTAAATATAAATAAGTATAACCCTCTACGAGCCTCATCATACATTCAATTACCACAATCTATCGGAAACAAAAAAGCAGTAATTAATATACACAATTTCGACAACCAGTGTTTCATGTGGTCTGTATTAGCTGCTCTGCACTCTGCAAAAGTACACCCGGAACGCGTGACCAATTACCAAAAATACAAACATGAACTTAATTTTGACGGAATAGAGTTTCCCGTTAAAGTTAAAGACATAAGTAAATTCGAAAAATTGAACAATATTTCGGTTAATGTTTACGGTCTTGACTCAATTTATAAAAAATGTAAAATAAGCTACGAAATTGCCGGCCCATTGCATTTCACGGAGAAAAAATTAGATCAACATGTAAATTTATTACTAATAGATGATGATATAGGTAATTCGCATTATTGTTTAATCAAAGACTTATCTCGGCTTGTAAGTTCACAACTAACAAAAAAAGATCACAGGAAGTTTCTCTGTGATGGCTGTTTAATCAATTTTGGTAACAAAGAAAAATTACGCAAACATCAAAAGCACGACTGCAATCATATAGCTGTTAAATTACCAACAACAGAGATGCGTATGGATAAATTTGGTAATAAAGTTCCTGGCAACATTTTAAAATTCGAATCATTTGAACAAAAATTAACTTTGCCGTTTGTAGTGTATGCAGATTTTGAATCTTTACTTGTACCCGTTCAACATTGTCAAAAAGATAACAGTGGGCCATTTACTGAGCAAACACACATGCATCAGCCGTACTCTTTCGGATACTATATAAAATGTAGTTACAACGACTCCTTATCTAAATACGTTACATATCGAGGAGAAGATTGTGCCGAGGTATTTTGCGAACGGTTAGAGGATGACATTAAGAAAATTTACCACAGCCACCTAAAACATGTAGTTCCAATAGGCACACTTAACAAGAATGAACAGCTTACCCATAAATTATCTCCAAATTGTCATATATGCGAAAAACCATTTCTCGAAAATGATGAGAGGGTTAGGGATCACTGCCACTTAACAGGTGAATACCGTGGCCCAGCTCACAGTGTATGTAATCTCAATTACAAAATTCCAAATTTTA
This sequence comes from Agriotes lineatus, assembly GCA_940337035.1. Lineage (NCBI taxonomy): Eukaryota > Metazoa > Arthropoda > Insecta > Coleoptera > Elateridae > Agriotes > Agriotes lineatus. The sequence goes on from OW679200.1 coordinate 14,108,620, forward strand.
TTCCAATATATTTTCATAACTTATCTAATTACGATGCACACCTTTTTATCAAAGCTTTTGGTGGACTTGAGAGAAAAATAAATGTTATTGCCGAAAACAAGGAGAAGTATATCTCTTTTTCAAAACACATTTTAGTCGATACAAAAACTAATCATTTGGGAAAAGAAGAAAATAGGTTCATAAAAATGCGGTTTTTGGATTCGCTTAGATTTATGCCTATGAGCTTAGACAAATTGGCAAAAAATTTAACTAATGATGAATGTACATCTATCAGAAAACATTTCCTGGAAGATGAAAAATTTGAGTTAGTGAGAGAGAAAGGTGTGTTTCCTTATTCGTTTCTAGATTCTTTCGACAAACTCGATTACAACACATTACCATCACGTGAGGATTTCTTTGATAAGTTACGAAGCAGTCACATATCTGTAGACGACTATGAGCATGCGCAAAAGGTTTGAAAAACTTTTAAATGTAAAACATTAGGGGAATATTCCGATCTGTATTTAAAAACTGACGTTTTGTTGTTAACAGACGTATTCCAAGCTTTTCGACATAAATGTAAGAGATCATATGATTTAGACCCAGCCCACTTTTTCACCACACCAGGTCTATCTTGGTCGTCTATGTTGAAACTTACAAAAATCGAATTAGAACTTTTAACAGATATCGATATGATTCATTTTATTAAGAAGGGTATTAGAGGGGGCGTGAGCCAATGCAGTAAGAGATATATTAAAGCTAACAACAAATACATGTCGAATTATGACGAATCAGAACCGACAAGCTACATTAACTACCTAGATGCAACCAATCTTTATGGAAAAGCTCTTTCAGCCAATCTACCCATCAATAACTTTAGATTTTTAACATCTGAAGAAATTAAAAATCTGGATATACTATATCTACCCGAAAATGTAGTGACAGGCTATATTTTGGAAGTTGATTTAACTTACCCCGAAGATCTTCACGATAAACATAATGATCTACCGTTTTGTCCAGAAAATATCATACCACCAGGTTCAAAACAATCGAAATTAATTCCTAATTTGAATAGCAAGACTAGGTATATTATTCACTACAGAAATTTGCAACAATGTTTATCAGCCGGTTTAAGACTCGAGAAGATTCACCGCATACTATCTTTTAATCAGGCGCCTTGGCTAAAAGAATATGTAGATTTAAATACACGCATGAGGAATGAAGATAAGACCGAGTTTGGAAAAATGTTTTTTAAACTTATGAATAATTCCGTGTTTGGGAAAACCATGGAAAATGTAGACAAAAGGGTAGACATAAGACTAGTTACACACTGGGAAAACAAAGGGAAAAGGCTAGGAGCCGAAGGTCTTATTTCCAAACCACAATTTAAAGATTTATCCGTTTTCTCAGAGAATCTAGTAGCATTTCATTTAGAAAGAATGCATGTTAAATACGATAAACCGATATATATTGGATTCTGCGTTTTAGACTTAGCTAAGCACGTAATGTATGACTTCTATTATAATTTCATTAAATTAAAATATGGGGAAAACGCTACTCTCGCCTATACAGATACGGATAGCCTCGTTCTGAGGACCTATACACCTAACTTTTACGAAGATATGAAGAACCACCTAAATAAATACGACACATCAAATTTCAAGGAAGATAATGAATTCAGAATACCTAAAACCGAATCTGTAATAGGGAAAATGAAGGATGAATATGGAGGTAAGATTCTATGGGAGTTCGTTGGAACAGGGGCAAAAGCCTACGCCGTCAATGCTGAGGGTAAACTAAGCAAAACAGCCAAGGGCATACAAAAAGATGTGATCAAGAACGAGTTAACACTTGAAGACTATAAAACTGTAGTACTCAACAATACGACTATCTACAAGAATGTGCGAACGTTTAGATCGCATAACCACCAACTGGATACCGAACTGAAGAATAAAGTAGCGCTCTCTTGGAAAGATGATAAGAGATACATCATTCCCGATGGTTCCGGTAATACCCTAGCTTGGGGTCATCACAGAATTCCGAAACATGTTGAATAAATTCATACATGACAGACAATTCTTTGAAATATTGCGTTTGAAATGTTATAGTTAAATAAAATAAAATCATCACATGTATAAAATAGTTAAACAAAATAAAAAATATGAATGTATATGGATGGTGTTTTATTTAGTATCTAACCTGTTTTAACCTCTCTTCTTAAATAGTTTGTAAATGACCGAAGCAGAAAAGAAGCCGAACAGGTGATTCTTTACATCCAACAGGCAGCAATTCTCCCACTGTATATACCTAACTCCTTTATGAGTGACGGCCCACTTTGTACATGGGTCTTACAAACACTCGGAGTTGGTACTCTCCCTACGTGAGGGCCCTGATGGGGAGAAAACAGCCGATCGTCCGCTCAAGGCTTCAAACTATTAGTAATTTATAGCCATAAATGGCCCCTCGTATTCAAAGGCACTACACAGAGGCACGAGGTCAACAGCTTCTGCTTTGTAATTTATAACCATTAAATGACTATGCCTATTCTAAAGCACTACACAAAGGCACGAGGTTGTCAGATTTTTATTGAAAATCTAGATGTGCATACTTTACAGCTAACAACTCATAACATAAATTATAAACACGAGGCCATTAAATTTTTATGAAAATGCACATAGGCTTTTAAGAGCCGCCTAAAAAGGGCCCTCTGTGCAAAGGTGCGAAGCAGCTATAAATACGCAAGATACAGTTATAGGTCAAAAACAGCTCTATTTATTTAAATGACTTTTCGTAAACCGGAAACAGAATTTTAATCAGCGTTCGAAGCCAAGTTCAACGAGGGGTCGCATGACTATGTTTAAATAACTTTTCGTAAACCGGAAATTGATAAAAATAACAGAATTTTAATCGTCAGATGCATCACCACACATATAAAACCACACAACACTGTTTTTTTTTAAACTAAACAAATAAAATAAAGGGTGAGTGTATTTACAATTGTCGTTTTATTACACCGTCGTGCCCATAAAACGTTACAGGAACATGTTAGGTTGACCAGTGGTCTATTTATTCATCGTTGCAAATTCTCAGACACTGATAATGGAAGCCATTGATCCCCTGATGTTCGGTAGTAATAATTTTTGAAAGCGCTAAATTAAGATCTGTTTCCCTCTTCTTACTTCTTTAATAGTATGTCTGCCTGCCTGCCTGCCTGTCTGCCTGCCTGTCTGCCTGTCTATCTGTCCTGCCAGTCTAGCTGTCTACCTGTCTAGCTGTCTACCTGTCTAGCTGTCTACCTGTCTACCTGTCTACCTGTCTAGCTGTCTATCTGTCTAGCTGTCTACCTGTCTAGCCGTATACCTGTCTATCTGTCTACCTGTCTAGCTGTCTACCTGTCTAGCGTATATCTTTCTACTGTCTAGCTGTCTACCTGCCTACCTGTCTAGCTGTCTACCTGTCTAGCTGTCTAGCTGTCTACCTGTCTAGCTGTCTACCTGTCTAGCTGTCTACCTGTCTAGCCGTATACCTGTCTACCTGTCTAGCAGTCTACCTGTCTAGCTGTCTACCTGCCTAGCCGTATACCTGTCTACCTGTCTAGCTGTCTACCTGTCTAGCTGTCTACCTGTCTAGCCGTATACCTGTCTACTGTCTAGCTGTCTACCTGTCTACCTGTCTACCTGTCTAGCTGTCTACCTGTCTACCTGTCTAGCTGTCTACCTGTCTAGCTGTCTACCTTGCCTAGCTGTCTACCAGTCTAGCCGTATACCTGTCTAGCTGTCTACATGTCTAGCTGTCTACCTGTCTAGCCGTATACCTGTCTAGCTGTCTACCTGTCTAGCTGTCTACCTGTCTAGCCTGTCTACCTGTCTAGCCGTATACCTGTCTACCTGTCTAGCTGTCTACCTGTCTACCTGTCTACCTGTCTAGCTGTCTACCTGTCTACCTGTCTAGCTGTCTACTGTCTAACTGTCTACCTGTCTAGCTGTCTACCTGTCTACCTGTCTAGCTGTCTACCTGTCTAACTGTCTACCTGTCTAGCTGTCTACCTGTCTACCTGTCTAGTTGTCTACCTGTCTAGCTGTCTACCTGTCTAGCCGTATACCTGTCTACCTGTCTAGCTGTCTACCTGTCTAGCTGTCTACCTGTCTAGCTGTCTACCTGTCTAGCTGTCTACCTGTCTAGCTGTCTACCTGTCTACCTGTCTAGCTGTCTATCTGGTCTACCTGTCTAGCTGTCTACCTGTCTAGCTGTCTACCTGTCTAGCTGTCTATCTGTCTACTGTCTACCTGTCTAGCTGTCTGCCTGTCTACCTGTCTAGCTGTCTACTGCTTACATACTTGCACCGATAATGAAAACGAATGTAGTGACCAAAAAAAAACTGAGTATAATTTAAATCTACCGCCAAACCTGCGCAGAATTTGAATTTTCCGTCAAAACCTACGCAGAATTTGAATTTCCCCGTCAAACCTGGGCAGAATTTGAATTTACCGTCAAGCATGCGCAAAAACCCCCGCGCTGACTCCGCGCAGACCCTCGCGCAAACCTACGCAGAAACCTCAGACATCCGGTTTACTTTTAGCAACCTTGCACATTCCCAGACGCTCACATCCACAAGTCTTGACAGGTCTGACATCTGGCGACACGCAAATATAGCCTCTATTAACACCTGCAACAAAGGAGATGATAGGATAACTGAAAGATGTTGGGTGGGTACAAAAAATATGATCAACAGACGACTATTTCAATCGCTCCGTTTGTATTATAAAATTCTGCTACCCGTTTAGGATTGGCTTGCGGATGTCTTATACTGCAAAAACCAACTTTTATGCCATGCTGTATTATTTACTTGATTCAAGAATCTGGCCTGTAGGAGCTTTAGTTTTTTCGTGGAAACTTGACACAGTCACCTAAAGATTTTTACGTAAGGACCCAAATTTTAGATTCGATTAGAAATTCAAGAAAAATTGTTCCGTTAAACAGGTATCCGGACCTGATTTCAAACAATAAGTTTTTTATCCGGTAAAAATGAACTGTCCCTCACCGTTGGGTATAGCATCTTTATTAATTAGAGTATTGTTGTGACCTAATAGCTTTTATTTGCTTTAATTTAGTTTTTATTTTCAGGGCTTTATTTTAAAATTTTGATATCTTACCTTTTGTCTGCAGTCCTCTAATTGTAATAATCTTGAGTATTAGTCGTGCAGATTTTTCAAATGTATTATCTGCTAATATTTTCTTTAAGTATTTTATCACCTCTCTTAAATATCTCTCAAACTTTTAACCTGGAAGAATATTTTTGATAATATTTCTTCAGGAACTTGCTTACTGCTAAAGTGAGATCACTATATTTTACAATCGCTATCGCGTCTCTGATGGTTTTTATTTGAGTTCGAACTTAATTCGGTAACGCTGTCTGTTGCAGACATGTCGCGCGCGTGCGGTTGTAATACTAACTCTTGCAGGCAGCCGAGCCGCTCTATTTATTCATCGTCTAATCTGATAATGGAGGCCTGTGTCAGCAAAAAAGGCAGCATTCAATTTAGCTGTTGTGCAGATTTTCCTCAAACAATGGGTTCCTTTGTTCAATTTTTAACAGCTTTGCAAACATGTCTGGACATGTCTGAAGCTTTATCCTGTTTATCTGATAATGGCGGTCAGCAAAAATTCCCACAGACAACAATGGCTTCATTGTCCAATTATCGTGCTGATTTTAAAACAATGGATGCCATTGTTCTATTTACCAGCTTTGCACATTTTAATCTCCAGACAACAATGGCTTCATTGTCCAATGTCGTGCAGATTTCTCAAACAATGGATGTCATTGTTCTATTTACTGATAACAACATCCTGCAAGAATGGACATGTCTGCATTCCCAGACGCTCACATCCGCTCGAGCCTGAGAAAATTTTGTAAACATTTCAAAATTAGACATTTAGCCCAAAAAATTCCCGGAAGGATGCATCTGACACAACCTGTCGTGGAGGTAAAAATTTGATATTTTTGGCGAAATTTAGGAAAAAGTTATTTAAACATAGTCATGTGACCCCTCGTTGAACTTGGCCTCCAACGCTGATTAAAATTCTGTTTCCGGTTTACGAAAAGTTATTTAAACATAGTCATGCGACCCCTCGTTGAACTTGGCTTCGAACGCTGATTCTGTTATTTTTATCAATTTCCGGTTTACCAAAAGTTATTTAAACATAGTCATGCAACCCCTCGTTGAACTTGGCCTCCAACGCTGATTAAAATTCTGTTTCCGGTTTACGAAAAGTTATGTAAACATAGTCATGTGACCCCTCGTTGAACTTAACTTCAAACGCTGATTCTGTTATTTTTATCAATTTCCGGTTTACGAAAAGTTATTTAAACATAGTCATGCGACCCCTCGTTGAACTTGGCTTCGAACGCTGATTCTGTTATTTTTATCAATTTCCGGTTTACCAAAAGTTATTTAAACATAGTCATGCAACCCCTCGTTGAACTTGGCTTCGAACGCTGATTAAAATTCTGTTTCCGGTTTACGAAAAGTTATGTAAACATAGTCATGCGACCCCTCGTTGAACTTGGCTTCGAACGCTGATTAAAATTCTGTTATTTTAAGTTTATGTTTGTATTTTTGGTAATTGGTCACGCGTTCCGGGTGTACTTTTGCAGAGTGCAGAGCAGCTAATACAGACCACATGAAACACTGGTTGTCGAAATTGTGTATATTAATTACTGCTTTTTTGTTTCCGATAGATTGTGGTAATTGAATGTATGATGAGGCTCGTAGAGGGTTATACTTATTTATATTTAGTTCTACAAATAACAAATTTTTCAAAGCCCAACCGCTCTCTTTTTCTTGAAACTCACTCATTTTGCTATCTAACACATCAACGAAACCGTTATACACCGCATTAAGGTCTATCGAGTGGTCGCATTTTTGGAATTTAGTGTTAAATGATTTTATTTCCTCTAATTCTTTTGATGCTAATTCAAAAAGACCAAAAAGTTCCATATTTATTTTGAGTGCAACGTGTTTATCCAAGACGGTTAAAATACAGTTTAAGATTTTAGATTTCATACCCCCTAAAAATTCTTTTACATTTACGCAAACTTTATTATCATCTGCAGTAAGGCGATATGTAGCTATTCTGTTTTTAAATGCGTTATTTATTATCGAGATTCCGGATCCTTGTGTTACACTTATCCTGTTCTTGTGTTCCAAGCTTCTGTTATGTTGAGTTATATATTTTTTTGGTATATCAACTTCACATAGATCGCATCTTATTATATCTTCTTTTTTACTTTTCTTGTTTTCTGATTCAATACAGATGTCAGTACTAGCTGATGTTATCCTCGTACTATCTAACAATTTCCTCTTTCGTAAACCATGTTGTTTAAGGAAATGACCTTGACTGGTAAACACAACCCCACAAACTTCACATAAATTAGATATTGGGGTACAATACCCCTGTTGATGCCTGTGCAGGTTGTCCTTCCGTTTAAAACACTTATCGCAATAATCGCACGAGAACATTTTTTCACTGAACTGGTTGGTACAAGATTGCGACTGAGAATGAGGTCTTAATCTCCTGTTTACATGTTATATATAATGTTTTTACCCACAATGCTTTGCGGTGATAGCTGATGACAATTGAAGTGCCTATTGCGTCATGTATTGTTTCACGAGTTGGGTTTATCAAGACTTGCGGTTTTTTACGTTTCTTATCGACAGCAGCTTGGCTCGCTCAAATCTTTAATAATTTAGATTACTATAACACTTTAACATTAGCATGCAAACAATCTTAATCCTCAGATGCTGTTTAACCTGTATTATGTAAAATCAATATACTCTGACTTTAACTAGCTTGAGGTTGAGACACCTTTACGAAGGTGTTGAGGTTACCTAGACGCATCGGTAAGCCGAACCTGCAAAACTCGCAGTTGTGTTGTTATTGGTAACTTTAGTTCTCGACTTCGTTGGTTGGTCGGTTGTATTAGTATCTGAGTAACTCGTTAGACAACAACAGAGACTACTAAATTTCAATTTAATACAGGTGGAGCTAGGCATATACTTTTACAAGTGTTAAATTTAAATTTGCCACCAAAATCTAGTAACTAATCTAGGGACTTCATCTAGTTACATAAACTTTTTAAGGAACACCGTGTATGTTGGTAACACTGCTCTTTAGACAGAGATAGACATATACCTTTATACGTGCTAAATTTAAATTTGCCGCCCAAATCTAGTAACTAATCTAGGGACTTCATCTAGTTACATAAACTTTTTAATGAACACCGTGTATGTTGGTAACACTGCTTTGTAGACAGAGATAGACATATACCTTTACATGTATTAGAGAGAGATGGACTATTTTCACGCCGTGACGTCAGAGGTGAGGAGGTGCGGTCCCAGAACCGGCCTATTACCTCTACTGTAAATAATTTTAAATTACCAACAACAACAAAAGCATGCTCTCAAAAAAAGTCTATATTACGAAGGTTCAAAATTCTTGACCTAGCGAAACAGGCAACACATTTATCTGAGTTTAAAAAGTTATGCTCTAATATGTTAAATCTGTATGTAAATTGTATATGTGTCATATTATGTAAACATCTATCTTGATTAATAAACTTACTTACTTTCTAATTTTATTAGCTAACTAAAATTCAGCTATTTGAATCTTTATTTATTTTTTAATTCTATAAATGTTATAAATTCAATCGTAAATTCATTATTAGGATGACTAGTTCTGGGTACATGAAAAACTCTCTTTCACAGGTTTGGTCTCTAGAAAAATTGGTCCTATGACAACCGTGTTAATTAGTATTAGGTCAAATGCAAATCAAAGAAATTCGATTTCGATATAACCACAAAATCACTCATATGCCTTTGCTATTATAACGATCTTCACAAACAAATTCATATAAAACTAATCGAGCTCAATATTTCTTAACCAGGTAAGAAAACAATTTCTTTAATTAATGAATAAGTAATTAAAGATTCTAGATTCCTTGCTAACAGTAGCTTTCAATGCCAGCCATTTGAATTATCAGCATGAGCACTCAAATCAACTCAATAGTATTTACGTTTGATTATGTGACTTCTGCACATATTAACTTTCGATTTTGATGAAATGTCTTACTCTTATAGCGTCTTGCAATTCGATATTAACTTTAGCATGATTTAATATTGTTAGCACGTTTTTAAAAGATTATATCATAATAATGATTTTTTGGAATATTTAAGTTAATTCAATGTAAAATCATTTTGCATTACACCAATAAAAATCTGTAGGAATCGCTTTTTAGAGCATGAGATCTCAAACACACCTCATTTCATTTATTAGCTGTGCAAGTTTACTTCAAAACCAATATTACGATTATTATAACAAGTCTTTTGTTTGAGCCAATATTAAACATTAACTATAAATTTTCATCAAAACAATTTTTTTATAGTTTGTTTAATTTAATTACGTATTTTATCTTCATCGGTGTTGTTATAGACCAGGGCTGTCCAACACGTAGCCCGCGGGCCGCATGCGGCCCGCCAGGAGTTTTTTGCGGCCCGCGGATTGATAGGTACTATATTTTCAGAAAACATGAATCTGGAATATAAATTATAAATCGTTAAAAACAATAAAACATAGGTACATAAAACAAAGGTACAAAAATATATAAGTAGTAAAAGAATTTTCACTTTATCTGGCAACATTGTGTTAGGAAACAGTTCCGCCCACCTCCGGTGCAAGGCTTGTCTTGTCCTTTGTTTCGGTCTGGAAATTGCCACCAATGCGAATGGTACTGCAGCGATCAGGTACCTGTTTTTGACTGATTTTTTAATAGTGTTTAGCTCTTGTAGTTGTTCATTGATGTTTATTAATGATTACTTTGACAGTTCTTACTTTTGAACAAATGTCATTTTATATAGCTTACTTATCGCTATATGTAAATTTACATTAATTGATGCAGATTTTTTCTTTTGTAAATATCTCAAGAATGGACGGGAATTAATCTAAAGTGTATAGGATTTTTTTTTGTTTAGAATCACCTCTAGAACACATGTTGTAAGTTTGTCGGTTACCTCAGGGAACACCCTGTATTGTGAAGAATATGGCCTAAATTGTTTTTATTATTAATTAAAATTGTGTTGTAGGCCTTCACATAATATTCTGCTTGACATAAAATTATTAGACTAGTTAAAATAGAATCCGTACTTATTTACTGCACTGAAATAAATGGTTGTATGCCCTTTTAATATTTTATTTACCTGCAATTAATTATAACAAAACGCTAGCTCAGTAGAACAATAACTCTTCAATCCCAGGGTGAGTTCCTAGTAGGTTGTAATTTACAATTTATCTGGTACGGTACTGTGCACCGGAATTAGTTCAAATACGCGGTAACTAAATGTTTGCAAAACTGTCAAAAATCTCACAAAATGGTTCGTTTCGTGCAGTCAGCGTTGCTTGAAGTAAAATGCTCATGAAATTATGAAAAAACTCATATGGTAAATACTTAAATCTTCAGGCTTTGCGACAAATAACATCTTTTGTTTCATTCACGTATTTTTTTGTGACGTCAGATGGTCGCCGGCTTAAATTTTGCAATTGTTTTAATCGGACGCTTCGATACCTTCGCATAACCTCAAAATTTGGACCGCCTTGCTTATTTTTCGAACTGCACCTTTGGTGGAGCCCTTAACAAGCTTGTATCTTCTTCAGTACGGCCGAATCTCATATGCCCATGGAATTCCTAACGCTAACACTGATATTTTTAGGCAAAATTGGTACCTTATAATCGGTGGTGGCTGCCGCAATGCTCGGAGATTACCCCAGTTGGTATCTGCCTCTGGAACGGCTTTCTCTGGTGTTGATGCTGGCAGTGGCACTTCTACATTCCTGCCCGATGTGTAGCAGTGAAGAACCCTGGCTCTGGACCGTTATCTTGGCCGAAATTGAATATCGGAATCCCGAAGCGTTCAGCTTCCAAAGTCGTCGGAGATGCTCTCAGAGAAAATTTTATTTTTATGTCGCGGAAAACCCCACAAACATTCCCATATGAACTTCGACAAGTGTACAACAGAATAATATGCTTTTCAGGTTTCAAATGTTCCTTTATTATATAAAAACTTTAATTAAAGTGGAGCACAAATTTCACAATGTCAAGCTTCTTAATTATTCCTTTGTTCTCTCCCGTTATTAAAACAAATTCGAATCTATTGCTATAGTTACAATGCTAACGGAAATAAGTTTTGATTAATTTCAGTACATAATGGAAATAAGTTTGATTACATAATTTTAAATTTTCAAATTTCTTACAAACTAAAATATTGTCTTTTTCTTAACCTAAATTGTTTCTTTGCGCCACACACACAAACACGTTTCATTAATTGCTCTGCTTTTTCACTAATGTTAAATGCACTGGTTATTTATAGAGTTCATTTCTTCTCAATTGCTTTTCCATGTCCTTCTGCCTGCCTTCTCAGATTGTTCTTTTGCAATGTACTGATATTTTATTCTGGCTTTCTTTACCTTATTAGACTCCTCACAAATTTCACTGACTAGCTTTATTGAAATCTATGCTTCTTTTACATGCACATAGCAAACTTTTTTGTGTCTATTAATTTGTTTCGGTTCGGCTATTTATTATGCATAAACCTATTGTTTAATTTATTTGAAAGTCAAGTTCGACCCCTGTGAAAAACAAGCTTTGCCCTTTGCGTTCCTTTTACTCAGTTACTTTACTATTACTGGCATCTCTTTACCAATGCATTTATCGTTTGAATTTTAAGCTTATCATTGCAGTTACATAAAACACTCCAACTCTGTGCTAATTGAATTGTTCATTAGGTTGCACTGCTAGCAGAGTCGAGTCGTGGGCCTAATACCATTACAGTATATCTTTTACGTTTCAATGCTTTTTGTAATGTAACCTAAGCTTCTTGAATAAATACAAATTATTAACCAAATAGACACATTTTAGATTTATTACAAATCACTCAGAAAGTCACATACGACACATTTTGCTATGCAGCCCTCATAACCTTAAATTTTTTTACAGTGGCCCTTAGGCCACTCGAAGTTGGACAGCCCTGTTATAGACTATTAACCAAATTAATTTTAGTACCGTTAGGAGCTTCATCACCGCACTCTTTTTATGTAAAAGATACATTTAACCAAAATTTATTGATGAAGATAAAATATTGAACAATACACGTTTCCTTATGGCACTTAACGAGACTCGTTTGATTGCAGCAAAACGCGGCTCATTGGCTTGTTTTGACAATCAAACTCGTTTCGTTAAGGTGCTCATAGTCAAACTTGTATCGTTAATATCTATAACGTTTCAACTAGCATAACAAAACAACTATAATACAGCTATATTTATTATATACAGTGCGAGTGTAAAGTCTGGAACTATCGAAATGGAACTTTTATCAAATGTTTTTGAAAGAAATCCTCGAACACGTCAATTTTTATTTTAAAAAATACATACTTTACTGTAATTGTCACTTTTAGATTGTCTTTTGTTTTTGAGTTATGACGTTCGCGATCATTTTTTTAAATGGAAACCCCAAATTTTTATGATAAATTTGGACAGAGCATGAAATTCTAAGACCAAATACGCTAAAAAAGTATGATACTATATTTTGAAATTTTCGAGAAAATCGCTATTAAAGTATTAAAACAAAAATCGAATAAAAATCAAGTAGCCATGAAACAATGAGTTAGCCCTAAAATTATGACAGTTCTTAGTAGTTTGTTTATCTGTTTTTGTTGTGTGCTCCTAATTAAATAAATAATGATACAATATTTGAGTGAAAAAGGACCAATTGAAATTTTAGTATTGAGGGGATCTGGTAACCGTACGATTTTCTCGAAAATTTCAAAATACAGTATCATACTTTTTTTAGAGTATTTGGTCTTAGAATTTCATGCTGTGTCCAAATTCATCATAAAAATTGAGGGTTTCCATTTAAAAAAAGTATCGCTAACGTCATAACTCAAAAACAAAAGACAATCTAAAAGTGACAATTACAGTAAAATATGTATTTTTTAAAATAAAAATTGACGTGTTCGAAGATTTCTTTCAAAACCATTTGATAAAAGTTCTATTTCGATAGTTCCAGACTTTACACTCGCACTGTATACTGTTATGGTATTGGTACAGGGGTCTAAAAATCAGATTAACAAGATTAAAAGAATACAGTATTAAAAATTAGAAAGATGAATTTAGATGTAAAATGGATATCAAGATTATTAAGATGCATTTAGAAAAGAAAGGAAATAGAATTTATAATTTAATTAAATGAAGCTAATTGAGAAACAGTAGGATTTTATTTTAATTTAATATCTGAAATTAAATTGGAAGTTAATGACAAATACTTTTTTGAAATATACTATTTAACATACGTAGTAGGTATTAATCAAATAATAAAGCTTTAATAGTGTGTTGGACTGAAAAAAATAAGCTAGATGGCTAAGGAGAAAGTATTTATTGATAAGAACTTTTTTGAAACGAAAATGCAATTTTGAAAAATTGGAAGTAAGAAATAAACCCTTTTATAAGAGTTTTAAAATAAATATTTGGCATAATAAAAGGTTTAAAGTTACAAACAAATTGGCGTGGTAAAGAAGACTAAAAACTAAAATATTAAAAGAAGAATATGACAAAACTAGAATGTGGTGATAAAGGAAATTTAATACAATTATAATCTACAAAGGCAAATAAAAGTGAGGGAATGTGAATTGAGTTTATTGTGGAATTACATTTGCATCGACTGAATTGGATAACAAGGAAGGCTTTACAAGGGAGTTGGATTGCATCGACATCATTAGCAAAAGTTAGCAGATTTGTGGGGCTTGTCAAGTGATATCTGGTGGCTTTCCTCTGGTCAAGATTCGTGATGCTGGGTTGTAGCACAATTCATACATGTGATTTGGTTGAACATAAAAGTAACGCATATGCGGCTGAGGTCTATTTGTGTGCATACTGTGGTGAAGCTGTATGTGGTGAAAGGGATACGGATTCTGGACATATTGGCAGTTGATTATCAGTTGAAGCCTTCGCCGTTGATTTGCGTGGAGCAGCTTTGTAACGTGGTCAGTTGCAGAGTTGGACGTATTGTGTTTGGCAGATGTTTAATAAAACTTAACAGAATCCAGGTAATTTAGAATAAGAACTGAAGGAAAATAAAGAGTAAAGTGAGTTAATTTTAATTAAGAAAGTACTTATTATTTGAGAATGTCGTTTGAAGTGTCAGTTAACAGATATTTTGAGTTGTCGTCATAATATAGGAACATCAAATTGGGCACACAAAGTGGAGCTAATCGCCTTAACAATACATATATGCATTTTGGGGAAATTGCAAATAAATATTTTGATCTCTATCTGTCCCATTCTTAATTTGCAGGTGTAATTGTAAACAGCGCTATAAGGAAGTGTCCACGTTGGAGCAAGTGATAATTAATTACACTTTGCAATTATGTATTCTTTATGACTTTACCGTCAAAAACGACCGAAGCATAGCATTAGAATAAAGTAATTATTGGAATCACCCCAAAAATTCGAAATTGAATTTTCAGCAGATCTTCACGTTTTAGGGTCCCCTGAACGCCTAAACCCAAAAAACATGTTTTTGTTCATTGATCGGTCCGTCAGTCTATGTGGTTGTGTGTCTGTGAACACATTATCTCAAAAATTAAAAGAGGTATGACGTAGAAACTTTATATATAAGTTTAGTGTACTATCTAGATGCGACAGCAAGATTTTGAAGAAAATCCCATACCGGGAAGTATGGTGTTTACTTTTGTAATTTTTTGGCTTTTTTGATTTTTTCAAACTACACATTTTTATTATATGTTTAATGTGTATTGATGTGAATGAAATAGGTGATTTTATAGTTGAATACCTCTACAGTGAGTTTTTTTTGTTTTTTTTTATTAACTCTTATTTTAAATAGAACATTACATTTTTGAATTAGGCTTAAAATTTTAGAAAAATTTTGTCTTTTTAACTAACTGCTTTGTACGGTTTCTGTAGAATTTTTAATTTCCGGAAATTTTTGACAAATGCTTAAAAATTAAAAATCAAATTTTTGGCTAATTATAAAATCACTGTAAGAGGAAGTTGTGTGCCTGTATTACACCAGATTTTTTTATTAATGTTTCGATAAAACACATTATAATAGACCACTGTCAAAAAATGACATTCAGAGAACAGCATTAATAATCTGATCCAGTGTGCTGTCCGATCTCTGATTTGATTCTGCGAGTTGTAATCTCACTCCCTGGTGAGCCCCGTTTGATGCGGCCTTGACCTACTGGCGGCATGTACTACTGCTGATTGTCTAAGTAGCCCTTAATGAACGTCAAGGAAACGGCTGTTTCATTGTGCACGTATCTAATTTATTAATTTATGAATTTTGTGGAGCGCTTTACAACGCAAGAAGAATTCTGCAAATACTCAGGGAAGCTTAATTTGCTGTGCCGAGTGTCAGCGTATTCAAGTGAATTCTTCATGATTCCTTAGACGCCACCTTTGCTTAGTTAATTTGGTAATTTGGTTTCTCAACACTTCCAATAAGCACCGAAACTCTTTGCTTGCCTTGCTATTTGTTGTAACGATACATTTACAAGTTTTATTTGTTTGCGATTCTACTGTCTACTTTAATCTGGAAAATCTGTGATAGTAATTATTATAGTATTTTGACTTTTGTGAGAAATTCGTTAAAGAAACGCTTTAAGGAAGTTAAGGCTGACTGTATTTTATTGATTCACTGCCGACTATTATAAATTTTACTAGGAATATGTGTGTTTTAGTGACTCTAAACTGAGTTATGACCCGATTATAATGTCTTTTGCATTTCACAGCATTGCTATTTTGCTAAGACTTTGTGTTAATGAATTTTTATTTCCATCTGAGCACATTAGTTGTATAAATACTCATTGGCGCCCATTTTACTATGATGAACGAGTGTAAGCTTTTGTAGCAAACCCATGCCGTCTTTACTGTAAGCAAGTTGGCCCTAAAATGTCGGCATGCGGTCACGGTGGTTTTATTTTGACATCAAATTGGTATTAAATAGTTTATTATCAAAAACGTAGAGAAGCCGTTGCTGAAGCTAAGTGCATGAATGTGCACGTTCTGGTTACTTTACATGTAAAAGCAGAGAAGATGCAGGCAACTGGTCTTTTAATTGTTCACTGATAGAAAATAGTATCACAGAAGGGGACACCTAAAATGCTCAATAGTCTTTCAAATAATTAGGGCAAAATTCATTTTCTGAAAACTTGCACACCTGTAGATCAAAAGCCGGCAACAATATCTTTTTATGTTGTGGCTTCTTTTAAAGTTTCTCCGAGGAAATTTCCTTTGTAAAACATCCACATCATATTTTATGCTTCCCAGGGTTTTTCGTTCCAATTTATTTTTAAAGGACCAAAAACTATTTTGTCCAATTGTTGAATCAGATGACTTGGAAATCTTAACAAACTTACACGATTATTTGACGCTGCTGCCTGAACACTGGTTTTGATTTAGCAAAATTGTATTTTACGTACTTGAAGAAACATAGGGTATGAACCCAGCGACAAACCAGTTATAAGATACCTGGCCTTCCTTCCAGCGATTTGAAAATGTTGACTACCGCGTACCTGGAAAGGCTTTTTCGGACATCCACCTACACTGCACTTGCAGAGCGTCACCTTTTAAAAAGTATTAATTGATGGAAACACACTATTTTAAAGACAATTTGAGAATTTGAAAAATGTCTAGTCCTTGGGATAATGTTTCAGTGTTAAAAGTGACACTTTATATAAAAGATACACAAGGTATAAGCAAATAGTACAAACTAAGGATGAAGACTGAGGCTACCGGCCTAGAAAATTTTGATCAAAACGGATATTGTTAGTTTCCTTCCTGGGGTACCAAATGAGAAGTATTTATTATTAAAAGTGAATACATATGTATATGCAAACACATAGCATTTTTAATGTTTTAATTATGGGCTAGAGCAATTATGGGTGTATTTGGACCCTTTCACATAGAAGACCTTTGCCAGATGACTGTAGACAATAGTGATGACCTAGAAATCACAGCGTTGCTAAACATGCCACATACGAAAACCAAATTTCCAACAAATTTTACCGTTGTTGGAGTAACCATTTTACTAGTCATCGCTGATTTTTTATTGAGTGTCTCTGGCAATTGGCGGGCGGCCCACCCAAAGGCTTTAAAAATTGGGTACCGAAGCCACAGTTGTAGGGGTAGGGAAAGTAAGGCAGTCGTCGAAGGCGTGATGCTAACCACATCATCCAGTACGCCGTTAACAGTGTGCCAGATGACTGGGTTTCGGAAAGAGATATTTCGGCGATCCTGACTCGCCTTGTCTCAGGCCATGTCCCTACATGGAATGAAATGCCCGAACTTTACTTTACTTTTTACTCTCGAGGATTGTAGCTTTCTTAAACATGTCAGATCGTAATTTAAACAGGGCGTTATGGAAATTCATGTAATAATTTGAACCGCTGATAGAATCCATCAAACTGGACAACTTTTCTCGTTATAATTTTTCTTTTGATCGTAAATTGCGACCATTTATCCTCACTAAATTTGACGAGCAGCTCGGTAAGCAAATGTAAGTTAAAGATGAATGACACAAGTACACTAAAACTGCACAAAGAAACAGGCGGTGAATAACTTACCTGCCTCAATTGATTGTGTGCATTTCATATATACGTTGTCTGTGTTGTGCAATTGAATTAAAGTATGAATGTATTCGCTGGTATAATAGAGGATGTTTAAACACATCGTTGCATATAAAATAAGAAAGCCAAGGCAAGATTTTGGTGATAAGTGATATTTGGCTTGTGGAGGTGCTTGCCGATATAAAGGATATACTAGAGGTAGAAGCTTAGGTGCAGGTCATTCCAGTGTGGGGGCCATCAACAGCATCCACAGGTGAAGACATTTTGAGGCAGCGCCATCAAAAGGTGCTGGAGGTAGACCGTTGATGGGACGCTGCTGTTTGGGGTTGGAATGTTGCTGCCAGCTGCAGAAGATATCAGTAGAATACAATTGCTGATCCGAAGTCTAGGGAGGAGGACTGTAATGCCGGCGCAGCCAGCTACTGAAGGTTTAGAGTATTGGTGCGAAGTAAGTGACTGGACAGCAGTTATCTGTTAATAAAACATAGAGAAATTGATTGATAAGATAACTAACAATAAAAGGAAAAGTTTTTGCTTATTGAAACAATATTAAATATGTTGATGATTGTTAAAATATTGTGTTGGCACGTTCTCGGTTATTACATAATTGAAAGTAGCTTCATTTCTAATTTGCATAAAATACAATTCTTATTAGACTACATCATACTCGTATAAGTTATTTTATTTAAGGAAGCTGACTTGTAACATAAAAGATAATGAACACGTTATATCTTACCCCTTCTTAATCTACACACTAGAGAAAAATCGGATCTTAGCTTTGAACTACCCATCAAAGCTAATTAAATAATTGAGCAATTACTGACAATTATTCAATCTAAACTGTTCACTACAAGTTGAAATAATGTACTTATTCATTTATTCATTCAAATCTTTGAATTTAAATATTTCTAAATAATTTGCATAGGTCGCATAAATAATTATTTAGAAAAAGAACGTCTAATACTTATTTTTAATCATTAAACTATGTAAGTATCGCTACACCAATCTCACACATAGTCTGTTACTGGTAACGAGAATATAAATCCACAAATACTGAGATGGTTTTAAGCCTACAACTTGGCTCTGTCTGCAGTGCAAAATATTTAACCAAGTCAATAAAGTACAGAATTAAGATATTTTATGAAACTGTAATTTAAAAAATAATAAAAGTATTAAATACGTTAGTAATGAGATGCGAGAAGTTGTAATTAAACCGATAAAGGCACGCGTAAGCAAAGCATATTTCAGAGATTTTAAATAGAGTAATATAATTAAATAAAATAGGTTTGTGCATATTTAACACCAATTAATTAACACAAAAGGTTTATTATGTGCAGACAAAATGAGCGTAATTATTAATAAAAGTACAGGTCAGTGATTGGCAAGCAATCTGAAAGGTAAATGAGATCGGAATAAAGAATAATGGAAAATTTCAAAGAGCAATCCCGAAATTAGGCAACGGAAAAGAAAGAAAGCGAGCAATGTGTGTAAATTTGAACTCAATTTCCAGTGCATTAATAAGACAAAGTGAAAAAGCAGAGCAGTGATTTTAAAACATTTGTGTGCGTAACGGAAGGAACAATGAAGGTTATAAGCAAATGGATTTTTTTTTAGATTTAAGATAATGTTAATTTAAGATTTATGTAATCAAATTTACTCCATTTGTGTATTTTGATATTAAGCCTAAAAAAGTGCTATAAAATAATAACAAATTAGAAATCCACTAAGAACAAAATTACAAACGTTACTACAAAGCTGTTGCATCTCTAATGTCAACAAATCTCCTTATTTTAAAGCTTATTTCTTTGAACAGAGCAGTTACTTTTGAATATCTTGTTAAAACAACATTTTCGAAATTATATTTGTTTGCATTCCAGTAAATTTTCAGTATTTTTTAAATAAAGCATTGGATAATGAATTCTATTGCATAGAATTTAGGCACCTATGCATTTCCAAGATCGAACTGATACGAAAGATGTAAGAAAGGCCAAACGTATTATACACATACTAGCAGTCCAGTGAGACAAATGTCTCATTTAATAAAACAAAAAAGACCGTTTTGCAAATAGAACGCGTATTCACCACACGTACGTATATGACGTCATTGTTGGTAGCAAACTACCAGTCGCATTCGCCTTGATAAAATTTGCCTAGAATCTAACCTAAAAAGTTCGGATTAGGATAATTACGATAATAATCAGTGTTAGAGACTGAAATTCGGTTCCTGACCTGACATGACCATTCCGAACATATAACTTTAATAACTTTTTTCTCTATCTCTTACGGTTTGGCTGCTGAAACAGCGTCCCGGACGGACGGACAGACAAGTCTATTAGAAAAAGGATTATTCAGTTTATCAGTCAATTATTATAGTTCAAGTGCCACACTGTACCCATAACGTGAAGCCCCGAGGAATACAACGCACGCACCTTCTGAACCATGGTGTATGTGATATATTTTTACTGCTAGCACCCTACATCCTGTTACGAATATTTAACGACTTTTAGGTTGATAATAAAGTAAACAGTTTGATGCAAAGGTTAGGGGTTTCATTTAAAAGCAAGTTTCCTTTATTAACTAGGACTGAACGACGGGCGTACTGCGGTGTTCATCGTTTTGTCGCTGAAAATGTTCATTATGGACTTCTATTAATTAAGCGATCACAACCCAAAGATAGTGCAGTAATGGTATATTTTTAGTGTAGTAGATATTTAACGTCAATACCAGCAATTCACTAATATTATGTGCACAATTTGTATAACAAGGGTATGATGAGTAACTGCTAAATAAAAAAATCCCTTAGATAACGTCCTCAGGGTAAATGGTCCCTCATAAATCCAGAAAAAGGTAGTAACTTTTCTCGAATTAATGGGTCTGAAGGAATATAATTCACAATAAGAAACTATAACAAGTACATTTATGATTTTTCGTGAGAAATAATTTTGCTGGTTCACGATACAATTTAATGTTATGGTTTTCATTAAAATGCCGCAATGCTTCAATATTTTATATAAGCAGCAGGAGCAAATAAATGTAAAAATTTGCAATGCAAATAGGTTAAATAATAATTTATCGTTCCAATTATCCATAAACCCATATTTTACGGGTTAATTCCTGTAAAATTAGTAATCATAATCGTTTATGCATATCGAGTGATTTTGTATTTACTATAAAAGAAAATAATCAAATACTCCAAATATCGTTTGCTTAGCATGATTATTGCTTATTGGTTGTTGATGCTTGTATAGTTACTTTTATTATTTAAATATAAAGATCCCAGGAACATATTATCAACTGCATTGGCTTGGTATTTTTGAAGAGTGGCTCACTTATAGTCCCTAATATTACTTAGAAGGGAAGAGGGAAAAATGATCCTCTTTGGTGATAATTTTACCTCTCATTTCAGTGCTAAAGTTATTACATTGTATGAGGAAAACGTCATTCACTCTGAATACATACCACCTAGCTCCTACCATTTAAGTCATTCCCTTGACATAGTCTATGTTAGATCACTTAATATGTAATCAAGAGGTACCCTTAAAAAATGCAAACAATTAGACGAAAATGCTCCCTAATCTGTGAAAACCAAAATTCGCAATGCTACTAAAAGGAATGCGGCAGGAATTAGAACCAACACTATATGACAATCCAAAGACCGAATTTAGAAAGCTGAAACGAGCTTATTACTCGTCGTATCAAGAAAAGGAAGAAACTTGATGTGACTGCTGGAAAAAATGTTGGTGAGACTGAGTTGAAGCTATAAGAGGCTCTTACACAAGTGTTCCCACATGAAGAAATAAGAGCCAAAAAAGAAACAGCAGCAAGGTTCAACCTCTGAAGATGAAGACTATTCAGGTATTCTGCCTTCGTGAGAACTGATTTAACGTTTTATAGTAGTAGCAATAACTATCGAAATTTACAAGACTTTCGATTTTTAGAGGGCAAGCAAAACCCTTTGTCTGTCTCCCTTCTAACAAAAAAGAAATAACAGGCGAAGCCCCATTGAAAACCGAAGGTCAGTTTGTTAGCTTTCCGCGATGCTATTGTGTACTGTACGAAGCCTACATAGAAATCATGAAAATAGCCGAAAGAGCAGGGCTCATATTTAAAAAATGTGATACTAACGTGCAATTTTATTGTTATGATGGAAATGCGCCCTGCTTCGATTCCATATTATTTTTTCCTCCATCGAGCTTTATTCTGGTTGACACGTCTTAGCGCCCTTGTTGTTTTATATTTTGAAGTCACTCGACTCTTTAGCGACCTTCAGTTCTTGCAAGTGCGCGTTTGCAAGAGTGCGTTCTGTTAAAAGCTCGCTGCGCTTCTTTTTCCTTTGCTAGCGTCTTTCGTAACAATAGCAAGTAGTTACGTGTTGCTTTTTTGCCTTTATGTGGGGTTGTTTATAGTAGTTGTGTGGGAGTAACAGTGACCTGAGTCCACTAGCGTAATCGCAAACCATAAAATTAGGATAATTCAACGAATATTATGGGATTCTTCTACTCATTGTAGTTGATTACCGATGCTTTACGGTGAGCTGTGAGCTTAAGATATCTGTTTGTTCATTCATTCGTTCACTATTGTAACTACGCATTCGCGTTACGACTAATGGAGCCGACCAATCGAAGTCGTCAAAACCGAGCTGCTAGTTTTTGTATATGATTTCTCGAATTCTTTTCGTATCTCAGAGCTTCTTTTTGGTAGCTGAAGGTTTGCAGTTCATGCTGCTTGTTTGTCGGTGCAGTATTACATAATATTGGCAGTATCTAGATACATCGTCCAAACCTGTACGTATTTCTCAATGCGGAGCCTCAATTCACCACCACCAAATCTTTCTTCCAAGTTATCACCTGAGAAATTTCTGAACTATTCTACCCATTGTGGTGGTATTTTATTAACCCTCTATGTTTGGTGACACGGCGTCAGCATGAACTTCTTCAATAATTTATTTGACAGCCAAATACCAAGAGACTTGTTGGCAACCTAAGTATTTGACTATATTTTGTGCTGCGCTAATATAATTATTTATGTAACTTTGTGCTCGCTTACGTCTTAGGCATTTTTTTTGTAAATTAAGTGATTTTTCGTAATCAAACATTGATGCTTGTAATGTTGGCTTTTACTTTTGTATCTTATTACAGGTCATAATGTAATATTTCTATTGATATAATTTTTTGGTTTATGCATAGATTCCTAAGCCTGTTTCAGATCGTAGCGAGTGCCACTACTCATACTTTAATGGATTTAAGATTTTTCGTTGTACCAACTATTGTAACCTACCTTAGAAGGCTCACACATCTCCGATTAGCTTAATACTCGGCTGCGATAAGGGTATAATAAGTGTGGGAATTAGTTTTACTTCGCTTCCGCATAAAGGTCGTAGTTAATTAAACAAGAAGTATTGGGCGCCATCATTTGAAATTGTAAATTTTTTTCGGTATTACACAAATTTACATTAAATCTTATATTTCATGGATTCTTCACTGTTAAATTGGAGCTTAACATGATAAACAGTTATTCTGTATGGTAATTTTTACATGGTATTTGACATAGAAATAATAAATTAAGGTTATTATCGGTTATCTGTCATTACTTAAGTAAGTTATGATTTTAAAGGTTATATTTTGTTATATTTTATTAACCTTCCACCACTTTTAGGTAAGATAAAGAGCTTTTCACACCTTCACAATCCCTTTTCTTAGTTTCAATCTAGGTTATTGACCAATTTACTCCTTCAAGTATAAGAAATGTCCGTTACTTGCTAAATGCCTGCATTATGACATTAGACCCCTATAATTTTGACGTTTGAGAAATAGTAACCCGACTTATCAGCCTGGCCCAAAAGAAGGTAATTAACTATCTTATTATATACTCTATTCACTATCGTCCCGGATTGTCAAAAATGACGTTTTATGGTAGCACTGTTGAATTTGTGTTGGTTTTTTTTGTTACTACTAGGTTGGACAACGCAAAAGCGTAATTTTTAAAATTTGCGTTTTTGTTACCTGGCAACTTTTATTTATTTTTGCTTAAGTTCGTTCGAAATAAAAAATATTTTGATTTAACCATAACCTATAATTTATAGTTTTGACATTAGTAACTTAATTAATTGTTTTTAGTTACCCACAGCTTGACTTCAAAATATTAACCATGATATAAATGATTGTTATTAATTGGATTTTGACATTGACGATCCGGGACTATAGTGAATGGAGTATATTAATATTAAATCATTAGCTGCTAATACTGTGGCCTATGCCCTTATTTAGTAATAATCTGATATATTATATTTTATAAACTAGAACTCGTGGCCAGCCTACGTCTGGCCCTGCCAGCGTAAAGAAACGGTTAACAATAAAAATGCTTGCTTAAGCTGGTGGGCAGCCGACGTCCGGCCTTGCCAGCGTTAACAATACAAATGCGGTCTCGCCATTTGTGCGCGCGCGCCACTTGCTAGTATGCAGGCCGTTCATGCTGCGCGCGCCTGCTTACGGTTAAACGGCATCGGTTCTTATAATATAAGATTATCTGAACATCATTTAACTATTCTTAAATTTGTTTAGGACTACCCTATGGTTAACACAAATAACCCATGGTGCTGGCTATCTTGACCTTTCCCATAGAGTTGAATTCCTAGGTAACTAGAAGACCCCCATCGCCAAACCAATGAAGTGGCTCTCTTCGGTGAGGTTTATTTAATAACAAATAATATGATTCTAATACGGTCCTGCTTTACCGGTTATTTCTCTCCATATGGCTTCGTAACCACCCTGGAGGATATCGTTCCACCCTATCATGACAGATAGTGACTTATAAGAAGCAAGGGACTGGAGAGGAGGCCTAAAAGCTAAACCAATGATGTTTTTAATTAAGATTTGTATGAATTATCTTCATTTCTACCTACCAGTTAACTAATAACTGCTTTTCTAGCAAGGAACTGCCCAAAGGACTAATCCTATTTGCCGGAAAAATTATTACTTCTTAATATATTGTAGAATTTATTAATTAAAACCTTACAATCGCAATGTTTATCCCTTTTAAGCTAGGACTTTATAAATTGCTTGGCTTTTCTGACGACGCCGAGAAGCTTTTTTCTGATTTTTGCAAAAAAAAACAGGAAGTGGTTCCTCTTTTATTATTTTTCTTAAAAATCCGAACACTAGCCCTCTGAATTATCTAAATTATTCACTGGCAGATTATGCAACCTATATACCTCTTATGCGCTTTAAGTTGCCTAACTATCAGGTTTTTAATGTTACCCATCGATATTCCTTATAGTAGCTAAGCTCTATACTGCTACATCGTAAGCTAATGGATATATCAGTTTTATTGAAAGATAATATTGATCACCCTTTGCTAATTTAGAAAGGAATCGTACGCTGTCTACACTATTTCTGGTCAGTCCTCTAAATTGTCTGTGTACAATATGTTGAGTCTAATTTGTTGCCATTCGTAGCATAATTCTCTTACCTTCCATCACTATAAGCTTTTGTAATTTCGTTTCTGACATAGCACTTCATCTTTGAATATTCCATGAACTCTTAATTTTTACTTTAAAAAGTTTTCTTGTTTCATGTTTAAAATTTATGTTGGGTTTTCTGACGGATATGAACTACATTTTTAAAAAACCTGATCGTTTTTGATCCCAGACCATTTTTGAATGTTCATAAATTGAAAAATATGGTGTGGGTGCGAATAACTAAGTGTGGGGATTAGTTGAACCTATTTTTCTAAACATTAATGCCAACTTTGTATTGAATATGTACTAGTAGATTTGCTTTACAGCTTTGAATAGCAGTTGCAGTTTTAGACAATATCGATTATTGTCGCAATTGTTTGTTTTTGAATAGTGAAATACAGGAAAATATAAAAAGAAATAAAAAGGAGCCTATGATGACAATGTTGTAGTACTTAAAATTGTTTTACTAATTACAGAACAAATTTGATCTTTGTTACCTCTATTGATTCTGCTCGTTTATTATTCTACACTTCAGTTTATTATAGTGTCCATATTTAGATTATTTCTTCCTTTCTATTTCTTAGCACTGGGGTTAATGTCCTTTTCCCTTATTGGCACTCCCTCTATCCTTATAGGTCGAATATTTAGTTACATCCGCAATTGTTTTGCCTCGTATACTGACAACTCCATAATGCATTAGATATTTGCCCTGGAACCGTGTAAATTCATAAACCTCAGATATAAAATTGGGTTTAAAAAAAAACATAATCAATGTTTTGTGAAACAGCGTTAGAGGTAAAGGGCGTACTGCGATTATAATCGAAAACGATTTTGTGTCATGTTTGTTTTATAGATAGTAATAATTAACACATTTTCGTGTCATTTTCAATGTACATAAATACCGGAAGCCTGATCCACAATATCTCTCTTCTAAAGGTATAAGCATCTGGGGGTTAATTAGTACAACTACATGGTAATAGTTCGCAGGTTTAAACTAACACAAATTATTCCTAAGGCTAAGTTACGGCAGAGTAGCAATGTTAGGTAATTTATCATGTACTCTATAGCTATACGAAACTTCTCGGATCTAATGGCGCTTTCAGCCACACATTCGGCAATATTATTCGCGTGCAGGCAACGAATAAAAAATCTATATAGATGTAGATAAAAATTTATAGGGTATTAAATAAATATAACGGTTACTGTTTGAGTTCGTAAGTAGACGACTTCATTATACGGCTCCTAGACATGGGATTCGATATATGACATTAAATGGAATGTTCGATATAACGCTCGCTGTAAAGCATAGCATCAGCGAATTTCAAAGAAAATTGTCTTATATAACCTGCAATCATCTAAAAATGTGACA
Source organism: Agriotes lineatus (assembly GCA_940337035.1). Taxonomy (NCBI): domain Eukaryota; kingdom Metazoa; phylum Arthropoda; class Insecta; order Coleoptera; family Elateridae; genus Agriotes; species Agriotes lineatus. The sequence continues at coordinate 14,135,118 of OW679200.1, forward strand.
CACTATTTTGTATCGCTATTTTCTGCACGAAACTGGAATGGAAATGTTAGTAATTCCATGTCAGTCTTATTTCGACTTTCGATTCGTTCCTTATTTTATCTTTTATGCCAGAACTCCCTCTAAAGCCCTGTGAGGAGTAAAACTACAAAAGTAAGCTTTCAACGGAGCTTTAATGTCAATATCTTCAGATTATCTTAAGATAGAAGAAAGCTTAACCTGTAATACAAATTTATTTTATAAGTGTCAAGTGATTTTAAATTGTTAAAAATGTATTACTCACAGAGGTAGTTATACAGGTGCCTTAGCATATACACCCTCGCCTCTAACTTCAGGAGTAGAAGTTTTGTGTGATAGTAACCTCTTTACAAAATCATGAAAAGGTTTGGTTTATCTATAATATCCAAGCTGTAGGACTTTTTAAGAGTTTCGCTAATTTTCTGTACAGCTAGCTTAGTAGCGTAGTATGCATAAAAACCACTTAAATACCCAGTCGAGGGTACCTTACTGTTTGCCAGAAACAGCAGGCTGGTACGCACTTGTACTGTTCTCGGGCTGAAACTGACTTCAAACAACATACTGGAAAATTTTGAATTTGAAACACATACCAAAACAGCAAGGAAGGCCCAAAGAAGTAGAATTAAAACCTAAAATGAATGGCCATACTTTTAAACACAAATATAAATAAGAATGGACAACCTACAACCTAACCTACATACTATATAGTTTGAAGCTACTCGCATTTACATTGAAACACGGAGAGGATACATATATTTACCACACAGGTACATTTAAACAATGTTGAAAATGCACCCAAATAACTGGCCCTAAATTTGCGCACGTTAAAGCCTGTCACAAGTACGGTCTTGCACGCGATTTCATGCATAAACATCCGGCGCAGTTCACGTATGTAGGAGCATTCCCAACTTTGCGCCATCACTTTCTGTAGGCATTAAATTACCTGGAGATCAGGTTCTGAAGAATGCAACGTATCCTCGAATTAGGCGCAACGCGTGAAAATTTAACACACACGACACGGGGAATAAATGGTTGCTACTTTGGTGTAGCGATTACGGCTGTCGTCATTTCATCAACAATGAACGTCACAAATATACGTCACTGTTTCTCCATTTGTATACTTGTCCTGTACACGAGGAAAATTGCATTTGCTGGACACGCCAACGCTGCTTGCCACATATAAAGTTATTCAGCAGCATCGAAAGGTTTTCTTAAGCTTATTTTAATCACAGGCCAGCGTGCGCCCTTGAGCTTCGCACGCAAACGACTGAACTGTCTCCGCATAAGATGCTTAAGTGGAAATTCTTTGCGATGCTCGTTTATCTCTGTATACACAACAGCACGCTTTACAATTTACTCACTACACAGAGTTTGAATCGTACTTTTTGTTATGCCGGGTTAGAAAACTTAAACCAAATTAACAATAAAATATACGGTACCCCCCACCCAAGAAAAGCGCCCTTCCGTGCTTTCCAAGAATACTTTGATACTCAGCATCACTCCGTTTCGCTAATACAATGAAATGCTATGAAGCAGTTATTTATTAAAAAAAATTTTTTTTTTGCCGACGACCATAGCTCAAAAGTTGATGTTGCCTTCATTTTCGGAGGACCTATCGTATGAAAACGATCCAAGACTTCAGGAAGGTTCCTGGCGACCGAAATCGTGTACACATACGAACATACATCCCCCGCACAGCACGTTTAGGCACCCCCCAATACGGGGGATTGATTTAGTGGGCCGGGATCTTCACCAAAAGATCCGCACCGCCGAGATGGAGATTTGATATAGTGGGTTCATTAGTCGGTTGGCTGGAATTTTAGAGATATTTGACTCAGAGTGGTTTTCGATATGAGGGAATTTCAATACTTCGTACACTTCGTGTCGAAGTAACAAGCATGCAAATACAAACTAGTATTGGCTAGAAATATCAAAATAAACAACCTAGGCAAGGGATTCATCCTTAACCCCTGAGAGTTATGGCTTTTTCAGCATTCTCCAGGAGTGAAAGAAATTTGAGAGATTAAAGCGAATTAAGGAAAACACGGCGAATCAGCTAAAGACCATTCCAAAAACTGAGAATGAAAATTGGGTTGAGAAATAGAAGGAACGCCAAAATAAAGCAATGGTTTAGAGGGTACGGGGTATTTTTTTCTTGTAGCATAAGGTCGAATAATTACCTAATTAACCTCGTATATAGATTGCTGTAATATTCGTGTGTACGTTAGAAATATTACACGTTACTGTAAGGGGTAACCAAAAAAGTTACATTTTCACAAGGAAAATTGCTGGCACAAGACGGATTTCTTTTCCGTAAAATTTACCGACCACTGTAAATAGTTCCGTTTAAGACATATGTTGTTTCAAACGTGAAGTTTAGAAGATTCTTGTATACAGTAGTACAGTTAAGCGCACATGCAAAGTGTATTTCACACAACACCAAATACAATCAGAATTCTTGCATTGTCTTCCGGCAAAATATGGGGTTATGTTTTAAAGAAACCAAGCTAACATACACTTGGGGTCCCATTTTAGCCACACACAAGAGTGAAAAAACTTATATGGCCACAGGTTAGTATTAGTTGGTACAAAACAAAGCATTTTCGACACGTTTATGTGCGATTTCAGTGTGCGTTTCACAGTGCGTCAAAGTGCGCCTATGAAAACCAAGACATGGAGTGTAATTATGATTAAAGGTGCGTATACAATCGGGTCAGAATAACAGAACTTTATACTCTCAGTGCACTGGCGAAGCAGATTGGGTCGTTGGCATGCGCTAGAACTGCCATCGGAGCTGACCTGAGATCCAATGGAAGCCAAGGGCTTTTGGCAACACGAAATTGGGACCGCTATTGCACCAAATATGGTTCTGGGGAGTCCGAGCACTTTATAAGGCAGGCACGTACTTGGAGGAGGTGCGACAGGTCAAATCCTTCGTCCACTAGCAGAGCTATTGGACTCAGCGATTTCGTGCGTTCTTGTAAGATGAAAAGGTCACGTCATCCTATGTGCACAGATCTTTCTTTGATTTTATTCCCTCTCGTAGATAACATTCACACACGTGCAGTAGAGCTGTGGAACTGCCTTTCAGACATCATATCTGTGTTTAGTGTGGGTTAAAGGCCAACTAGTGCTACAAACTATTCGACATGTAACCTGCTCGCATCGGTGTGAGTTTGTTTGACTTCGAGCCGCCCACCATCTTAGAGCACTTTTGGACAAACAGCGCGCTGTTACAGTTTTTAAAAGGGGTCGAACGGTAGCGTGGAGAAACAAATTAGCAAAATTATTCTGTGTTAGGTGTTCAATTAGCTCGTATATTTTATTGTAATATTGGGCTCTACGCTTATAGTTAAGCTGACAAAAATGGTTGTTTGAAAGGGTGAGGAGTAAACGAAAGTTTTCTTTTTTCGATCCTCCAATGACTTTATTATTGTTTGCATCCATGAACCCACGACCCTATATAATGTTGTGTGTTATCTATATACAGTGTGTCCCAGGATTGATGTTGAAAGAGGTGAGATGGACTAAAAATGTTTGAATTTTATTTTACGATTGTGGGATCAGGTCCTACTTGGTCTGAAGAGACTTTTAAGAATATTTTCAGTTTTTGAAAAAACAGGTAGACCATGACAATGAAGCGAAAACTATTTTCTTTTCAGGTAAACTACCCTTTTTGTTTATAATACGGCAAAATTTTACTAAGAAAAGTTGTTGAGAATGGAAAATTATGGTGCTATACAACATTTCAGGAAGTTCTACCTACTTGCATCAAACCGCATTTTTAATAGATACAATTTTAATGGTTTAATTTACGTAGAAATATCTTCCTGAAATTTTGTATAGGGTCATAATTTATCATTTTATTCGTAATATTTTGTCGTATCATGAACAGAAAGGAAAATAGTTGTCCCTTCACTGTCAAGGCCAACTCGTTTTTTCAAAAACTGAAAATATTCTTAAAATTCTCTTCAGACCAAGCAGCACCTAATCCCACAATCTTAAAATAAAATTCAAAAATTGTTAATCCATCTCACCTCTTGTAACATCAATCCTGGGACACACTGTATATACAGGGTGTGAATTAAGTACGTAGACAAACTTTAAGGGGTGATTCCTTGATCAATTCTAAGATAAAACATAGGGCTTAAACGGCTACGTTTTCGAGATAGGTACAGTGTTGAAATAAAAAAAAAATGTTTTTTCAAAAATCTGGAAAACGACTAGAGGTATTGTAATGAAACTTGGTGTATATTAGTACTCCATAAAGTGGCGTTGTTTGGTCAAAATAAATTTAATTTATTTCCATCAGTGGCGTGCATCGGGGCCACCTCAGTTACCTTGCTTCAAAAAAATCTGGTACGCCACTGTTTTGTATTCAATACGACAAATTTTTGGGTTTATCCATTGAAACTATACGAAAGATGTATCTTTTATATTTTTGATAGAATAAACCTTCTGCGAGAAAAACGGAAAAATCTCTAACAGCAATTTCGTTCATTGGATGTTAATGGGACCTAAACGGCTTCGTTTTCAAAATACAGTTCAAAGAAGCTTTCAAAACATGTTATTTAATAAAAAACAATCTTACAATAGCTACAAAAGTTTTTTTCTAAAGAACAGTGGCGTACCAGATTTTTCTAAAATAAAGTAATTGAGGTCGCCCGATGCACGTCACTGTTGGAAATAAATTAAATTTATTTTGACCAAACTTTGGCATTTTATGAAATACTAATCTACACCAAATTTCATTAGAATACCTCTAGCCGTTTTCCAAATTTAAAAAAAATGTTTTTGTTTAAATTTTAACACCCTGTACCTTGAAAAACTTTTTATCTTAGAATTGACCAATGAATCGCCCCTTAAAGTTTGTCTACGTACTTAATTAACACCCTGTATATAAATGAAAGTCTTGACTCACTCATCAACGTCCAGCCCAAACCCTTGTACCTAGAAAGCTGAGATTTTGCACAGAAGTTCCTTTTACGATGTATACAAGGAGTAACGAACGATATTTCGAAATCTAACCTTTAAAGGGGTAAAATGGGGGGAAAATAATATTAAATAGACATTTCGACTTGAAACTTCGTAGGAGTACTCATAAAAACAAATAAGCAAACACGTATATCGTGATTTTCCGAAAATTAACTTCTTAGAGGGTGAAATGAGGTAACTAAGGCTAAAAATCGATATCGTTGTCGTTATTGAGGTTTTTAGCGACGTTGATTGCGAACATGGCATTTATTTTTAAGTCCAAGGCGCTGCACATAACATAAAATTAAAACCCTATAGTGGTGAAGCGGGGTTTAGAGTTTGTATTGGGAAACAATAGTAAACAGACTTTTATCCGCAAAGGTCACAAAAGTGACAACTTATTTGTCTTTATTGACAAGGTAAAAGTGTCACTTTATCTGCCTAAGCAGACAAAATAGCGACTTTTGCGTACTTTATCTGCCTAAGCACACAAAATGGTTGCTCTCTTTCTTTCTTTCTATGTTTGTTCGCTATCTCCTCCAAAGATACTGGACCGATTAAATTGTATGATGGCTTAAAATTTTGCTAATTTTTAGACATAGATATAGGCCGGTTTTTATTTTCAAAAAAAGTACGAAAAAGTTTTAATTTAAATAAACCTTTAAGCAGCGGATCGGAGCATCTGTCGCCGTGGGTTATGGTGTGACAGCTGCTGTGGCCGTGTGCTATTAACTCGGGTGATTCAGTATGTTCATATATCATTACAGTAGCGCGTTATCTGAACAACAGAGGTTGGCGCAGGGGTACAGTGCTCGCCTGAAATGTACCAGAATACATTTGCGGATAAAATAGTATATGTTATTCGGAGTAAAAGTGACTTTATGTGGCTTAGCTGAATTATTTGCCTCACTAACGTTCGGCTAAATAAACTTCAGCTTCGCCACATAAAGTATCACTTTTACTCCTAATAACATAATCTACTATTATTCGAACCTTCGTAGGTGTACTGCAGTAAAAAACTAAGTAATTATTTTTATAAAATCGACCCTTAGAATATGGAATAAAGGGGATAAATATATATTTTCGCTTTAAAGTTGCTTTATTTCCGTAAATATACCTAATATAATATATGTTATAAAGTTAGCCTTACCCTTTCTAAGCCTTCAGTTACCATTTTGGGTGCCTGCTGCCGAGTTATTACAGGCCAAGAAAGTAACAACAACAACAACATTAAGAGCTATATAAGGGGTAGCTGGGTCTTAGCCTTCCGTTTTTTTTAGTTCTGCCTGGCAGAGAGGCCATGTTAGTGTTTTTAGTCAACCTGGTGAGAGTGTTTTAGTGAATCAAGTAGTACACAGTAAAAAGCGAGTTAGTGTTTACGCGAGTAGAGACATATTTTGTGTTTCGTGTAAATATTTGTAATAGTTATTCTTTCGAACCCTTAAATAATTAATTCTATAAGCAGATAATAATAATTTGGCATGTAAGTAGGTAATTGTAATCACTAAACCATTGCTTCAAAGTTATAAGGTCATTAGCATCTGAAGGCAGAATCTGTAAAAGAACATTTACAAGATTTTAGTAACAATAATTCATTAACAGGGCTAGATTCGAGTTTCCAGAAGCCATTTAAATAGATATTAACGAGAATTGAAAAATATGTTTAGCTAAAGTTATTTTCCGGCCTTGAAATTGTTCAGTTTGTTAAATATAATACACTCTAAAAAAATCTCATTGAAATCTTACTTAATTTCCGAAAACTAGCACTTTTTGGATTTTGAGAATTTCGAAAAACTTAATTTTCTAAATAATTAAAAATCATTGGGTATATATGATAGGCGCTAAATAGGTTTTTAGACCAGCACAAGTTATTGACGTAGAATGTTTTACAGACGGTAAACCTGACGACAAACAATCTAACTGAATAAAAAAACGGTAACAACTTTAATTACTATTACACTACTTTGAAACGATAAATCTTGCAGGTAAATACTCAAATTGACTCAACAGTTCCGATGCCTACTTTTAAGTTAAGGACAACACTGCGTGACATGGTGACACTTTGAAAATCACTTCACAGCACATGGTGCGCTCCTGAAAATTACTACAAAAAGATACAATGACTTTGGAGGGATTCAGCTGCTACGATTATGATGTCCAAAGGAGCTGCAAGTCGGGCTCAAGACTACCACAAAATACTTGAAGAAACTGCTGGAAATGGCATAAGGTGTGGTCTGTCATGTGAATCTGGATGGTGTTATATCCCCAGAAAGTAGAGCGAATAACGTAACGATAGGCAAAGGTTACGGTACGGCGCACGTAGCTTCATCACAATCGAATTAGCACAGAAGAGGTTTCCAATTAATTTATCCGCCCAAGGCGAAGACGAGGAGCTTGCTCTCCGCGGTACTGAAATTTCTCAGCTAATAACTTAACACAAAACGTCACTTAAAATACAAATATTTGACCGGCAACACTTACTTAGTTTCACCACTTAATAATTTCGACTTTCCCGGCGAATGCCAAAGTCCCCGCCGGCGGAACAAAAACAATCACTTGTTGCGTTCTTGAACTCTGAGGGTTGAACCCTGAAGTCAAAGAAGCATCCGCCTGCGGTTCCTATCGAACTCGCTTTAACCCATGCAGAAAGCGTAAGAATTGCGTCATTATGGCGCAGTATTAAATCAGAATTTCCATAAAGAACGGGGGAGCCCAGAAAACGACAGGCGACGCTCCGTCACCAAAGAGTAATTAAAATAAGATAAGCCGACTTACGTGATACAAGAGGCAAACATATCGGAATTTAAATTGAGAGATCATAAAATACGCCGGAAAAGGCCAATGAACGAAATTGGGTTTTAAAACATAACTATACTTTCAATTTGGGGTAAATAAATCGGGAAAAGTACTAAAATTTAGGATACAAACGCGGAAAAAACACTCATGCAAAAATTGTCCTTACATCTTCTACTGTTGTTCTTTTCTTTGTCCAGTAAAAAAACCTGTCTCTCAAATTTCACATTGTTTCTTTGTCCCCTAACTGTATTTAAGTATATTGCCTTTGACCGAATTCCGTAGTTTATAATTTTGTTGTATGCAGAATTTTTGGGTTTGCTGTTGCTGTGGCCTCGTGGTTTAGCTCATTAGCTGCATACCTTATATTCCGCTCAAGATGACATATCTTTCAAAAACATGCTTACTGATAATAGTGCTCTTACCTAAAATGTATTTAGATACTGAGTGCGTTAAACAAGTAAGAATATGTTCAGTGTAGGGCTTAAGAAAATAAATCCTCAGTAGCTACATACAATCAATAAATTAAAACAGCTATGGGGTTAAATCTCTTTAATAGCGCACCAGATTTAGTTATTTTAGATTATAAGTTCAATATATGTCACTGCATGCCCCTAATTTACATTTAAATAGGCAATTATGAATTTTAAGCAATAAATTGCAACGTAATATCATTGACTCTATATATATAACTTTTATCCGTAAAATGCTGCAATATGAATTAAAAGAAACAACTACCTCTTACGTTCTACATAATTCTTTTATATAAATTTCATATCTAGGAACTTGAATTTGCTGTTCAAACTGACTGATTATTCGATTCATTTTTCTAAAGTAAAATAAACAAGTTATTTCTCTGAATTCAATCTTAGATCCGCAGAACCAACTGCCAGTTTTTATTAAAGCCGAAGTCGAGCAATCAGTGTTAATGCATCTCAAGCTGGAACAACAGTGAGCCATAAATATGCAAAAGTTCATTCCAGCATTCAAACTGCAGTATTCTGAAGCACCAATTTTAGGAGGTCAAACCCTTTTCTCTATTTTTTATGCAAGCAGACATCCTTTTGTTTGAATATGTAAATCCTTAACGCCTTTTCCTTGTACACTTTGATAAATGACGAGGATACAAAATATGCAGGTCCGTGAAAAATACACCGGTCGTTGGTCAAATAGAGAGCTAATAGATACGAAGGGAAATAAATTAATCACCCCCGACCTGACATATTTGCAAAGAGGCGATGCAGCCCCCTCCCGCGTTCCTCAGGTTTCAGCAGATAGAATGCGATCGCCCGAAATCAAAGAGGGCGCTTTAATGGCGTTTCATGCTTTGCAACGCACAATTTGCAGTGTTTGAGATAACCGAAATCAATTACCACCATGGCTCGTTAGCGGCTTTGTAATTTTATCCATAAGGGATTATTGTACTCATATTGTCTGTCTCTTTCCTTGTCCTCTCGTTCCTTCTGGAAAAGTCGCGAACGCCTAAACCGTCTATTGTTGCAATAAAAAATTTAGAAAATCTTGAATTTTGTCTTTAAGCATACCCAGCATTTAGAACAATTGGTAAGTTACAGCATACGCACTATATATTAATCTTTTAATTGTACATAGTAAACACTTTGCTCTGATATATATTTTTAAAATGCCCAGAGCATATTTTGCAACGCAGAACATTAAATCAAACTAACTTTGGCCTCCCAGTATTCGATACATTATTTTAAGCACTCTTTGATTAATTCTTTTTTATGTTTCACTAGAGCTTGATGGCAATCTCCTAACCGAACATTCTACAAATATATGCCATCTTATTAGCGTCTGGTACAGTTCCTCTAACCAAACTAAATTCACGGAAAATCTCCATCAATCAATTCTTCTGTTAAGACAGTCCATGTATTTGATGTCATACATTCAAGATATATGGAACAAAGCTTCTATTTAAAGATTAACATAGTTTGCAGCATTCAGATGAGATTAATGAGTATGAAACCCGATTAAATGTTTCCGAGTTTTCTATTCCAGATGCTCGCACTAAAACGTATGCAGTGCTACAGGTGCACACCTATTAACCATTTGTAACATACTTGAAAGGTGCACTCAGCTACATTTAGATGGAAAAAGCAACATTCCTAAATATTCTACCTGATTAGGATCAGTTACTGCCAAGGAAGGAGATGATCCGACAAAATACGTAGGTTTACCACAAGGGCCATTCAAGCTACTTCTGAAATGCAACTTCTTATCGCACGCTGAGCCCACTGTCCCAGCCCACACATTTTACACACACCTTAGCCTGTATAATTAAGACAAAAATGACTTAAGGTCAATAAAATCCTTACGCATTTGGCAACATTGTGGAAATGAGGTCAACTGTTACTGTAGTAATGTATTAATACAATAAAAAATTTACACCATTATCTACTGAGCAATTCTTAGGAAGTAAGAAAACAACATAACAACGTCTTTCTAAACTAATATTTTAATTTGAACATTAATTGAAACCAAAGAATTAATACGGATTTTTTTATTATCGTAAGTGTTGTCTGCTAATCTCCTTGAATATTATAATTGAGGGAGTCGTAAATAACATTTTATTAGACTAAATATCACAAGACCACTATTTTTGAGAAATGTAAGTCTCGTGCAATATTTTCTAATACATTTTACTTTAAATTGACAGTAAATTGGTGCTACAATTATATTCTTAAACACGTGTTTGAGAAACCATCATACAATAAATTATATATAGGTTTAGAATATTTTAAAAATAAGTGTTGATGGCAGAGGTTGGATAATAGGCCTTCAGAAACTAATTACGTCACCTTTAATCATATAATACCGTCCACAGCGCCAAATTAAATTGTTTTTCTTTTGTCAAACGAGGTCGTCAATAACTATCTGACCATCAAGATAAGTTACGTTATTACTAAGTGAAGTGGCGCTGCAATGAAGATTTCAATCTATCTTATTTTTATACGAGGTAGAGTCAAATGAAAACCTTAAAAGTGCCCTAAAAAATATACCGAACGGAAATATTATTTTCGAGATGTAGAAGGCCTTGCTAATGAGATATCATAGAAACAATTGAAAATGTTGAGACAGCGACAGTTTAAAAATGTCAACTCCACTAGAGCACTGCACCAGGGAGGAGCAACGATCTGTTATTCGTTTCTTGCACAGTGAAGGGGTGAAACTCATTGATATCCATCGTAGAATGAAGCTACAATATAGAAATTCATGTTTGTCACTACAGCAAGTGTATGAATGGAGCAACAAGTTCAAAAACAAGGTGATTTCCGTAGCAGATTCTTCCCGACCTGGTTAAGCAAATCGTGTTGTGACGCTTGAATGGATTGCGGCAGTTGAAGCCTTGGTGAAAGAAAATAGTCGGGTTATCATTGATGAAATAGCTAAAGTTTTGAATATGAGCCATGGTTCTGTACATCACATTATGCACGACATCCTCCAGTTCCGTAAAGTGTCAGCCATGTGGGTACCAAAGCAATTGACTCCAGAATTGAAACTGCGACGTGTTGATGCTTGTGAAGAACTTTTGCGACGGTATGAAGCAGCAGGAGACGCCTTTCTGGCAAGGATTGTGACTGGGGATGTGTCCTGGGTGCACTATCATCAACCCGAAACCGAAAGAGCAAGCAAAGAATGGCGTCACACCTCTTCGCCAAAACCCAAGAAATTTCGCACACAGCGCTCGGCAGGAAAGGTTATGCTGACCCTTTTTTGGGGTGCAAGATGGGCAATTTTGGAGGACTACATACCTAATGGGGTTACTGTTACTAGTGTCACATACTCAGAACTCCTAAAGAACCGTCTCAAGCCTGCAATTAGAACCAAAAGGCGCGGATTTCTGAGTACTGGCATTCTTTTGCAGCACGACAACGCGAGATCACATACAGCACGTTTAACGGTGGCAACCATCCAAGATTTAAAGTTTGAGTGTCTACCACATCCTCCTTATTCCCCTGAGCTCGCCCCAAGCGATTACCATGTCTTTGGTCCACTTAAAGAAGCATTAGGTGGGAAGAAATTTCAGAGCAATAATGAAGTGATTCAAGCGGTGCATGAGTGGCTGCGCACGCGACCAAAGGAATTTTTTCTTCGGGTATTCAAGCGCTTCCAAAACGGTGGAGGAAGTGCATAGAACGTAATGGGAACTACGTCGAAAAATGACATATTTGTTTTTGACATTGCTTCAATAAATTTTGTTTAACAACGTTTTTAAGGTTTTCATTTGACTCTACCTCATATCTATTCTGTTATGGTATTGGTCTGGGGTCTAAGAAATCAGATTAATAATATTAAAAGAATACAGTATTAAAAATTATAAAGAAATGGATACCAAAATTATTAAGATGCATTTAGAAAAAAAATAAATAGAATTTATGATTTAAATAACTGAAGCTAATTGAGAAACAGTAGAATTTTAACTTAATTTAATATATGAAATAAAATTGGAAGTTAATGACAAATACTTTAGCGAAATATACTATTTAACATAGTAGGTATTAATCAAATAATAAAGCTTTAATAGTGTTTTGGACTGTAAAAATAAGTTAGATCGTTAAGGAGATAGTAGTTTATTGATAAGAAATAAATTTCGAAACCAAAATGATGTAATACAATTTTGTAAAATTTGAAATTAGGAAATAAACCCTTTTATAAGAGTTTTAAAATAAATATTTGGCATAATAAGAGGGTTAAAGTTACATACAAATTGGCGTGATGAAGAAAACTAAAAACTAAAATATTAAAAGAAGAATATGAGAAAACTAGATGGATGAAGGCTAGAATGTGGTGAGAAAAGCAATTTAATGCAATTATAATGTACAAAGGCAAATAAAATTAAGGAAATGTGAATTGAGTTTATTGTGGAATTACATTTGCATCGACTGAATTGGATAACAAGGAATGCTTTTCAAGGGAGGTGGATTGCATAGACATCATTAGTGTGAACAGATTTGTGGGGCTTGTCAAGTGATATCTGGTGGCTTGCCTCTGGTCAAGATTCGTGGTGCTGAGTTGTAGCAGAATTCATATATGTGATGTGGTTGAACATTAAAGTAACGCATCTGCGGCTGAGGTCTATTTGCATGCATACTGTGGTGAAGCTGTAGATGCTGATTCCTGTGGCAAACTAGGTTCCTGTGTTGATTTGGATCCGGATTCTGGACATCTCGGCAGTTGATTTTCAGTTGAGGCCTTCACCGTGGATTTGAGTGGAACAGTTTTGTAGCGTGGTCAGTTGCAGAGTTGGACGTATTGGGTTTATCCGAGGAGAGTCTTACGTTTAATAAAAGATAACAGAATCCAGGTAATTTAAAATAAGAACTGAAAGAAAGTAAATAGTAAAGTAAGCTAATTTTAATTAAGGAAGTACTTACTATTTGAGATTGTCGTATGATAAATGTAACGATGAAGTATTTGTAATTGAATTTTCAAAACTAGTTTGAGGTATCAGTTGACAGAAGTTTTGAGTTGTCATAGTAATATAGGAACAGCAATTTCAGAATATAAGCAATCTAGATAAAAAATAATCCGATCTCATTTTCAATCAAGTGTTTCTACTGGGGCTAGCAGAAAATAATGTTGAATGTCCAAAATGAATGAATAGGGCAATTAAATTAATTAAAATTCAATTATAATATAACATAACATAAATTGGGCACACAAAGTGGAGATAATCACCTTAACAATATATACGACAGCCAACGTTTTTCTTCGCCTACCGCAGAATATTATTCCAATTTATTTTCGGAAGTCTATTTTCTTCCATACGATTTATTAATTGTTCGTACCATGTCAGCCTCTTATTTGCTTTTCTTTTTCTAATTTATTGCCAGACCAGCATGTGGTGCTATTACATGGCAGTGCTCAATTACATTTTTAAGAGTGGTTTTCACTATGCACTATCTACATTGATTAATGTGGTACATTATATGTGTACCTGTGTTATATTACAATACATGGATTATTCAGGCTTACACATATTAGGAATTCTGCAACTAATAATGTTATTCACTATCATCGTCACTGTTTAATAAGTAAATTGCTTACTATACTGTCCTCTACATCCATCATGTTTTTCGTGTTGGGCAATTTTTACTTTAGTTAATTATAAGCGTTTTTCTCAGATAAACCCGTATTATAGTAGCCACTAGCAAGTACTCAAGATATAAACGATTCACTAAACGGTTATCCACTCACGGGCGTAAATAAGCAAAGTAGCGTTTAAAATTTAAAGCGGGCGCAATTAATCTAGTTAACGAGTGGGGCACAGCTTTCAAAATTTAAATTTAATTAGGACATGACTTCTAGATATTTAAACGCCACTAACTTTATTCCGCCTCCGAGAAAAATGCTAATGCGGCCTATTTTTTATGTGCGGAAGAAAGGAAATTCCAGAGGAAAAATTATCTCAGCTGCAACTTGAACAATGAAACAATGGGCCGGTTGTCACGCCGACACTTTAAACACAAGTCTTGGGCTACGGCTTATAATCACCTAAATTAGAATGTGTAATAATATTCTTCTCGGAAGCGGCCGAAACGAAAATTAATGGAACCGGGAACGGATGGCCGCCACCGCCAACTTGTGTGTTGCTCAAAACGGGGGAAATTTAAGCGAATTAATTACTCTTCCACTATTTTGCGATCTGAAAAACTGCTGTTCATAATTAATTAGAAGCACACACTAGCAGCGCTTTTAATATAATTACCAAGGTTCAGAGATATAAAGGACTAATTTTTCAACCAGGAAATTGTTCGCGGCCCTACAAAATTGAGCGAAGTAAAACCAGACATAATGGACAAGGAACACCTACATGGCGCTGGAAGTGCTTGTAGCTTCGAAATACACAATAAGGCTATTATACAAATAAGTACCTTATTTCATATATGGAGTAAAAGAAACAACTTTCACATTAATAAAACTGAAGTGGAAAATCGTGTTTTTGGTTACAGTACTGAAACAAGCTGTACAAATTAACGTCAACCAGACACATACAAAGAAAAAGCAAGAGCTGAATTTTATTCTGAATTCTGTGAAGTGCCATTTACAACTATATATTTTATTAAAATTCATATTTTGGAAAATAAAATAAATAGGTACTGCTAGGTGAGTAAATAGTTAACTGTAGATGGTTTTTACAAATTTTCCCATGTGTAGATCTATCAGAAAATCAAAGAGTAGAAATTAAATTTATAATATAGACAATTTCAACATCTACTACTTTACAAATTTCACAGAAACTGATCGGTTTACAGTAACACCAATTATGCTCCATACTACTGCCATGTATTCGACACTGTAAGATGATAGTGACTACAATAAAAATACATGCTACACGGCATCGGGATTAATACGAGGCTAAACGTCTCTATACAACCCGCCGCATTGGTATATTTTTGTGATTCTTGAATCAACGTACTGTAGCGGTATCTGTTGAGCTTTTGATAAATTAAAAGTGACGCATGCTTTTAAAATTAAAAACTTATTAACAACCTATCGACGTTAACATTAATAGTAATTATATCAAGATTTTCATTCATTTCATTCATTGTTTCCAGCCTGTCAGGTCATTTTGGCAGTCTACAGTAATTCAATTAGTCATTTAAGCTTTAGAGCAGCCTGTCTGTGTTTTAAACCCTTTTTACTTCCTTTTACTATAAAGGAAGTATTGGATTCACCCCAAAAATTCGAAATTGAGTTTTCAACAGATCTTCACGTTTTAGAGTCCCCTGATCCCAAAAAAACATATTTTTTTCATTGGTCTGTGTGTCTGTGTGTCTGTGTGTCTGTGAACAGAATATCTCAAAAACGAAAAGAGGTATGGCATTGAAACTTCATATATAAGTTTTGTGTACTATGTAGATGAGACAGCAAGCTTTTGAAGAAAATCGCATAACCGGAAGTAGGTGTTTACTCTTGTGATTTTTCAGTTTTTTTCGATTTTTTCAAAAACTGCTCTAACGATTTTTTTAAACTTTACCTTTTTACTACATTTTTAATGTGTATTGATGTGAAATAGGTGATTTTCCAGTTGAATACTTCTAAAGTGGGTTTCTTTTGTTTTTTTTTCTATTTTTTTTATTAACTCCTATTTTAAATAAAACACCCGGTATATTATTACATTTTTGAATTCACCTTAAAATTCTAAAGAAAATTTGTCTCTTTAACTAACACTCGATTTTGTACCGTTTTTGTAGAATTTGTAATTTTTGAAAATTTTTAACAAATGGTTAAAAGTTAAAAATGAAATTTTTGACTAATTATAAGATCACTGTAAAAGGAAGTTGTGTGAGTGTATCACACCAGATTTTTAGTTATTTGGTTTCAACGCATAATTTAATAAAAATGATGTTGGACGCCCTTGGCCTCCAAGCGCAATATCCCGTATCATTTTGGATACCCCTTTAGTTTTGTTGTGGCAGCTGTATGTAAGCGCCTCCAATATTTCGAACTTTCAAGAATTTAGCCTGTAGGTGCGACAAGGACGGTTAGTACCCGGTTGGCGCGAAAAAGTCGCGTGTCTGGAGGATTCCGCGTTGGAATTGGTTGAAGCGTTTTATCGAGTGCAGGTGCACTTGATGTAGGCAGGCCTCACGGCAGTTGGCAGAGGGTCAATCTTGAGTAAACTCGTGTGGTGGCAGTCCCTGTTCTATTTACGTGTCGTTGCATGAATGCAGCATGATGTCGGCTTGTTAGCCCTTTAAACCGCGGTTCTTTTGCTAAGTACGCGGGATCACGATCGCTGTGTTTATACGTGTAACGGTTACGTTGTCAACATTTGCATAGATCTGGGAGGTCAACGTTAAAACATCATCCCGAAAGAGGACTCGAGAGGACATCCAACCATTTTTCTCTTGTATCCCATGAGCCACGTTAGGTGCCAGAGGCCCGTTCGACTGCTGTAAGGAATGCTTCTCCACCTGTCATTAGCCCAGCCAACAATGCAACGATCTGTAATAACCTTTGTGTCGCCGCCAATTTTAATTGTACCGCTTCTCGCATTCAAATTGTGCTGCAAACATGATGCCAGAGTGACGTACACTCCTTGTAAAATTTACTGTGGCGTGCCAACGCCGACTTGACTACTATCGCATGTTTTATGTGGAATCGTTTGTGAAATAGTACAGTGCAAGTACACTCTAACTAAAAATTCATTGGTGTGCGTCAACTTGTGCGCCGTCAGCCCACTTTAATAATAGCGCAGTCAACGTCTAAATTTAATATTGAGTACCGCCAGTTTGTGCCGCCAGGTGGGCTTGTACGTCGTAATACAGGGCGCTCGATTGACTCGGGCCCAAATTCAGGCCTTGTATTTACATGTTACGGCGACCAGCCGTTGGGCTTAAGCCTACGTTTAGCCATTACATCTAGCCTGGGTCTGGTATCCGACTTGGCTGTGCGCTGGCCCTATAGACAGTAAGCGCTTCCCCCAGCTGGGCTTAACGATTAAGTCAGTTTTTTGGATTACTATAATTGTATTTTGTAACCTGTTTATTAGATCACCAACAGAGATCCCATAGATGTATTAACCTTATCGTCTTTTTCTTGATACTGTTGGGCCTTGTGCATGTATGTTACAGGGTGACTGTGTCACTGTGCCACGACAGCTGTGAGGTGAGGCCCAGACGCGGAGGGAAAGCATTCCAGGTAGGTGGTCGCGTCTGGTACTGTACCGTAGCTCCCGAAATAGTTATTAGCTTATTTTTCCGAAATAGTTATTTGCGTATTTTCCCGAAATAGGTATTCGCGTATTTTTCCCGAAATAGTTATTCGCGTATTTTTCCGAAATAGGTATGTGGGTAATTGCTCGAAATAGTAATTTGAGTATTTTCCCGAAGTAGTACCTTGAGTGCTTCTCGTCCCATTTAGCCGTCCAGTTCCGGTTGAGCGTGGAGATGCCGAGTAAGAGCTGGTGGCGCCCTCTCTTTAACAACAATCTACACATCTCGCGTAACGCTT
Organism: Agriotes lineatus; assembly: GCA_940337035.1. Taxonomy (NCBI): domain Eukaryota; kingdom Metazoa; phylum Arthropoda; class Insecta; order Coleoptera; family Elateridae; genus Agriotes; species Agriotes lineatus. Next base: position 14,152,881 of record OW679200.1, read on the forward strand.
GCCCTGTGGCGTACCGGTGTTAACCCCGCCCATCTCTCTGAGCGCATTTCAGCCGAGGCCTTTAGCCTGTTTTATCGATCTCCTTGGGTAAGCGTGCCCCACTTCCCGGATTTGTTTAGTACTCGATACTCGCCTATTGGCGGGTGTCGTAAGGAGAATTTAATGCCGTAAAAAGCCTCCGTTACAAGTTTCCTAAATGCCTTCAGTAAAAAAATGCTGTATAGGTAATTAATTGCAATTAAAACAATTCAAGATATATTTCATGTCATTTTGCCAGTAGATGGGCAATTTAATTTTAAAAACAACGTTTCGTTCCAAAATTTCAGTTTTCAATTTAAATTGCTTCCAGTGTTGTTTACAAAGTAATAATAGAACAATGGGTAGAATTATAGTAAAACTAATTTAAATAGAACTGTAATCTTTTTGGATTGGTTAATAGTTATTTATGTACCAGGGGCATTAGAAGGCGTTTATTGCCTGCGACGTTAAAATTAGTGCCCAACGCATAATTCAAAGCTTTAACACAAGGCCATTCACGCTAGTTATGCACGAAGTACAGACTATATTTTGTTAACCGACCGAAATTAACACATTTAGGACCACATGTCTAATTTTCATAAATTTTGACAACTTGCGATGTCACTGCTTGTCAAATGACAAACAACACAATACGCCAGCCGTAACAGTATATTACATACTGAAATGGAAAGTTAATGTCGAGAGAGGAATGGAATTTTTCACCGACATATGTATGCTATTGTATTTTACCACTTTATTTTAAACAAGAATTGGAAAAATGGACGTTAAGCTGATAATAACATAATGCGACGACAATACGTTGCTCTAACGGCGGTCTGGAAATTATTACTTCTCACCCGTTGTAACAAATTTTACAATGTATGTTCCGGTGAGTGTTAAATAGTCCCTGTTAGTGTTACAGTGCACAGACGTGACATATAAGTAGCTTGATAAAAAGGCATACAGATCAAAGTATTTATTTTTACCAGTCTAACTATTGGCAATTACAATTGTGACGTCATCCTGGAGTAAATTAATTATAAAACGCAATTACTGCATTTAAAATATGCGCGTATCTAATCTCCCTTCAGATTTGGTGCCTTTCGATACTCGCCTCAATGATAAAATTTCAAGAAAAGCAGAATGCTCGATTCTGCACTCGTACGGTTTTAACCTTCGAGGTCAGAGCAAAATTCCAATACACGCAGGCTTTGCGTCTTTAACTCGACAAAACCAACCCCCCTCCCGCTGCAAGTCAATCTAATAGATAGGGAGGAGTATAAATGCAAGCGGTTTTTCATTAAAAATCACTTATTTTTCAAATCTTCATCTGACAATACATTCCTAACTATTGATTACCCATTCTGAACTCGCTGAACAGCCGTCTGGTGTCAATTATCTCCCTTTGATACGGCAGTCGGTGTCAGGGAGGTGCACCTTTCTCTACGTGGCCGTTTGCGGACCGAAACCTGATTCCAGTATTGCTTTCCATCTGTACCATCGTCAGCATGCCGCTGAAATCAAGAAGATTTGTTTTGTAAACAGAATCACTAAGACTCCCCCGCTTAAAGGACTAAATTTCCATCTGGTGGTGGTATTAAATGATACTGCCAAAATTAAAACTCCGAACTGGTCAGAAATCGAACTGTCATCTTTGTACACTAATTTTCCGTTTATAGGTCAATACTCCAAGCCCAGCCTTCCAAACCGTCCTACTTAACATTGATCGGCCTGGTCGCATATCTACCACTCCTAAGGAAGCAATTTATTTGTATTTCATATCGATGAATTGTACAATGTTTTCTTAAGCTTAGAAAATATATGTTATGCAATTATAAAAGAACTCTAAACCTATTTTTGCATTGCTGTTATTTATTTGTGTTTAATGGAATATTTAAATCAATTCTGGCCCTCTGTAGCTACCAAAAAGGGCAACTAATGGAATGTTGCGATTTAATAAAGTTTAGTAGAGCAGAAATTTGAGAGTCATAAATATCGGAAAAAATCAGAATATTGCACAATAAGGTTATACAAAGCTAATACAATGTTATGGTTCTTTTCTTGGGTAATTAATATTGATTTGACATTTGTATTAAAGGTTGGGGACAGCCACCATTATTAATATTTGCTAGTTTAATAATACTACATCTTGATTACCTAACGTTATGTTATTTGGCTTATAATAGATAAATATTTAATAAATAAAATTAATAAACATTAGGAACCTTAATCGGGAATGGGCCTGAATTTACAAAAGGACTTTCATTTGTTAACAATGTAGTCATTTTGTTTCATAACCTGACGGATAGCTTGACAAAGCAGAAAAGTCAGAAACCAGCAACTGTACAACCTGAAAGTATAAGAAAATGTATAAGTTATACAGCTAACAAACAAGTGATGTTAAAATTAGTGAACAGAAGGTTAATACACTAAAAATGTTGAAATAAGCACTTGGAACAATTCAGGCAAGTTGATCATGCAGCACAGTTGCTTGATATGGGAAGATGCCAACAGTAGTGATTGTTAGCGAAACATATCTGGGTTGACATTTCCAAGGAACAAAAATTGCAAGTTGTGATGGGTTAGGTAGTATAAAGGTCGAATTCATATGAATAACAAGAGTACGGATGATCATAAATGAATAGACATAACTGTGTTATTTGGTAAAAGTTGTTGGAAAGTGCTGCGCATAAATAAAAATGAGATAGATATATTTAGGACTCCGGATAGAGATTATGGTGCTAGTTTAGAGTGAAATTTAGGTTTTTAATATGTATTTAGCAAGTTCAAGTTTTGGAAATGTCAAATTAGGATTCAGAGAAGCCAAATCAAGCTATTTGGAAAGAATATGATGATCACTATTAGACACGTTAGCAAAATCTTTATTCAATAACAATATAAAGATTCGTATTTTCCAAAGTTTTTTGATATACTCCTTTATACTGTAAGCCTCTAAATTAATTGGTAGGGAAGCATCATTTGTCAATTACAAACCAACTGAAATGATATTATATAATTAAAATGTTATCATTTGGCATTTACCAGTCCGAGAGGATTACTGTGGTCTTGTTGGGATTACGCCCAAGAGCTGTTTTAAACCTTCGAAATAGCGGTGAACTTCATAAGAGATTAGAGTAGTTATAAGTTGTAAAACATATCAAAAGTTTTCTGAATAGCAGCACTGCTGAGAAACAAATCATGTATTATAATTTATAATAAATAATTATTGAGAGATAATAAACTAAAATGACAACGCACAATTCTTTTTATGAGAATATCCCTTATGCAAATTTAGTTGGAAATTTTCCATGGTAACGGCGAAAATTGATAATCGGAAATTTACCGGAAAATTTCCACTTATATCACTGTCATCACAAAAAACCGTAAACTATTAGTACTTAGATATTAGTTTCGTAATTTTTTTAATAAAAATGTTTTCTTTACTGTGTTTTTTCATTCGTGATATTCTCTATCAAAATATAACGCGTGCTAAAAAAAATTCCCTATGGAAATATTTGGAAATATGTTACGGAGCTATTTTTTTCAACAAAAGCATTCGTGCATGCCTCCAAGAAAAAATTTCTCCTCCTTCGGAGTCGGGATTTTTTCAGTTGGCATGCACTCATGCACTTATTAAAAAAATAGCTGCAGAACATATTTCAAAATATTTCCGGAAATTTTTCAAGCAGTTGTTATATTTCTACTGAAAACCTCCCTTACCGGCAATTTTAGACAGAACAGAAATAGACCTATTTCTAAGTATTATTTAAAATATGTTGTTTAGAAACCAAACATAAATTTTAATCCTTTTAATTTAATTAGGCGTGTATTTCACAAACATATATTGCATACGGAAAATGCTTAACAAAGCGTCAGCAGTAATGTAATCAGTGCTCGAATGACCCGGTGAACAGCCTGCAATTCTGCACTCTGCAAGTTTGTTTATTATGAAATTAGACACGCACGTAAAAATAGCAGCTTGAACTAATGCAAATATTAACCTTTGTAAGCTAAGTCAGTATTTTTATTTGTATAAATAGAAAAGAACTAGTCATTAAATTAATACAGTTTGAAATCTGGTTTCACTGTGTTCACGCTGCCCAACGGACCCCAGGTCTTTTGTTACATCATCTCGTGTGAGACCGCACGAGACCGTTGGGTTGCACCCTTTTTAATTCCCTCACCCCTAAGACATATCCTGTAATTTGTCCAAAATAAATTCATACAGTCTACTACAAGCTCCATCCTGAACATTTTGGTCCTTCTATCCATTAAAACGTTCCTGCCCCTAGCATTTGGTCCAGTAATCCCTTAAACGTACCAGCCCTCTTCGAACAAGGCCGTTACGATGGTGCAGCGACGGGAGATTTTCAAAACCCAAGAAGATTTAGCAGAATCCATTGGCAGGCAGATTATCAACGTGAAGAAGGATGGCCCATCAAGAAAAAATGCAGCATATATCACCGCTCGCAGATCCACCCTAAAACAACTTTGGGAAGAATTTGAGGCCAACCATTCAGACCTGGCGAAGGAAGTCGAGGAAGAACACCCTTATTTTAAAAACAATTGTTTTCAGCAAACCAAAGACGTTTACAATGAAGGGGTTGCCCTGCTCGACAAGTGCGAAGAAAATCTAGCCACACTAGGTAAAAGTTCACAGCAGCCAGTAGCGCCAAAAGAGGACACGACCACAGTTGCTGACAAGGCGGGACAGTTTCGAATAAGAAGGCTACAGATCAAGGTGAATTCACTCCAGAGCGACATTCAGGAAGTCTGGAATAGGTTGAATGAGGAATGCAGTAAAAGGTATTGTAAATACAACATTAAGAATTTTAAGGACGATTGGGATGACATCAGAGCTCTAAACGAGGAGATATTATCCCACGGTAGCTACGACGACAAGGAGTTTCGTGAGACCAAGAAGATGGTCAACGAAATAATTGTAGTCCTGTACCAACACATCCAGGATCAAGAGCTTCAAAGTGTCAAGAAAAACAGCCATGCGAATATAGTGTTACCTTCTCTCAAAATTCCAGTTTTTGAGAAACCTACGAAGCATGGCCTAGCTTTCGTGACATTTTCCGAAGAATTGTTCATGAAAACCTACGACTAAGTAAGGCGGAAAAAATGCAGTACTTGAAGTCGCAGTTACGAGGGGAAGCCAGCAAGTTAGTGCAACACTTGGAGGCAACTGAAGCCAATTACGAGTCTGCATGGTTCATTATAAGGAACAGATACGACAACACCAGGCTTCTACTCGCGAAGTATTTGGATGACATATTCAACCAGGCAACCCTGTCAAACGAATATGCAGAGGGGATCAAGAAACTCCATGACACGACTGCAGAATGCCTAAGAGCAATTGAGAACTTAGGATTTGAAACGGCCACATGGGGGCCTATTATGTGCCATATAGTGACACGAAAATTGGACAAGGAAACCAATAGACTATATGAGCAGTCATTAACGGCACCAAGAGAGGTGCAAAAATTCAAGCAGCTACTGAATTTCTTAGAAACAAGATTTCAGTCGCTGGAAGCTGTGCAAAGACGGAACAAACTCGAACCCAGAAAACAAGGAATTGGGAAACCATGGGAAAGTCACCAGAATCGGTGGGCAGTAAAGACGTACCACACTGCTGACGTATCGTGCTTCCACTGCGGAGGATCACACAGCATCAAATCCTGCCCAAAATTCAACAATCTAAAAGTATCCGAACGTTGGGACGTTATAAAGAATAAAAAACCTTGTTCTAACTGCCTCAAGCCTACAGGAAAATATAACTCCAGACACTTTTGCCCAGGGAAATGCAAGGTATGTAACAAAAAGCATCATTGGCTTCTGCACGAAGATTTTAGTAAGCAGCAGCAGCAGCTTTCCAAGACCACGGCGGCGACTTCCAGTGCGACAGCAACCAATGGGAAAGAAAACATTGTTGCAATCCTAGTAGGAAGACAGCATCGCAACGTTTTGCTGGCAACTGCCCTAATTAAGGTCCAGTCATCCTCAGGGAGTTTGAAGTATCTCAGAGCCCTGATAGACTCCGGATCACAGGCATCATTCATCACAGGAGATGCATCTCAAACGCTGGGTCTGCCAGAAGAAAAGGTGAGAGTGCACATTTCTGGATTAGGCAAGAAAGGAGCAGATACAGCCCGAGGACGATTAACTGTAAACCTACGTCCACGATTTCCAAGCAACTACACAACCACATGTGAGATGCTGATACTGCCACAGTTAACCAAGTCACTTCCAGAAAAACCAGTCGAAAACTATCAACTTCAGGACTGTAAGAATATGGTGTTGGCTGATCCACTATTTCAGAAACCTGGACCAATAGACGTTATCCTAGGAGCAGACATCTACAAGGAAATCATTGTGGAAGGAGTACGAAAATTCAACGGAGGCCTGTTAGCGCAAAACACGGAACTTAGATGAATCATCACGGGGAATGCAACAGCACCATCAGAAGAAAGGAAAATTCTTAGCATGGTCGCATGTGCTGCAGAAGATGAACAACTCACAAAATTTTGGGAAATTGAAGAAGTTGTACCAGAAAAGATGATGTCCAACGAAGACAAGGAATGCGAAGAATTCTACAACTGCAACCACCAGAGAAATGGTGATGGTACATATACAGTGAAGATTCCGTTCAAGGAACCAATAGAAAAGCTTGGGGATTCGAGAAAAAAGGCAATCGCACGGTTCCTTCAACTAGAGAAGCGATTAGAAGAAAATAAAGTTCTAGGTAAAGAATACAAAACATTCATGAAGGAATACTTAGAACTGGGACATATGAAACGAGTTCAACCAGGATCCAATACACGACAATCCTACTTCATCCCTCATCAAGCGGTAGTGAAGGAAGACAGCACAACCACCAAGTTAAGGGTAGTCTTTGATACTAGTGAGAAGACCACTACTGGACTCAGCTTAAACCAGCTAATGACTGCTGGACCAAGATTGCAACAAGACTTGAAGCAAATTCTCCTAAGGTGGAGGAAACACAAGTTTGTATTTTCAGCAGATGTTGAAAAGATGTATCGTCAGATCAAGATAGCCGAAGGAGATCAGGACCTCCAAAGGATAGTATGGCGGGTTTCTCCAGACGAGCCTGTTCAAGAGTTTAAACTTACCACTGTAACTTATGGAGCAACAGCAGCACCATACCTGGCAATCCGTACCCTGTTGCAGCTAGCTGAAGATGAAAGACAAACATACCCAATAGCTGCAGAAGTAGCAACCAAGGACTTCTACGTGGATGATTTAATGTCGGGAACTGACTTCATAGAAGAAGCAAGGCATCTCCAAGTAAGTCTAATCAATATGTTAAAAAATGGAGGGTTTACCCTCAGAAAATGGGCAAGCAATAGCGCAGCTCTTGTTGAAGAATTGCCAGATAACTTACAGGACAAGAACTTACTCGAGATCGACGAAGGAGAAACAAGGAAAACCTTGGGAGTACACTGGAGTCCAAAGGCAGATGAATTTAAGTTTCGAGTCAGTCTTCGAGCTGATACAAATCCTACAAAGAGGGTAATCTTGTCAGAAATTTCCCGCTTGTTTGACCCATTAGGATGGTTAGCGCCAATTGTAATAAAAGCCAAATTAATAATTCAACAACTTTGGTTACAACAGCAACCATGGGATCAACCAGTGGCCACAGAAATAATGAACGAGTGGAAGCAGTTTCAAGAAGAGTTACCATTGGTTGAAAGCATATCCATTTCAAGATGGTTAGGGTACCGCAGCAGCATCCGGGAAATGGAGCTGCATGCATTCTGTGATGCGTCGGAAAAAGCTTACAGTGCTGTAATTTACAGCAGGGTAATGTCTCAAGACGAACGCATTCAAGTAAGTTTATTGACAGCCAAGTCAAAGGTTGCACCTATAAAGATGAAGAAAACGTTGCCAAGGCTGGAGTTATGTGCAGCATCGTTAGCAGCAAAAATGTTGAGGAAGCTATTAGTGCACTGGACATCCCCAGCATCTCCATCTTCGCGTGGTCAGATTCCATGATAACCTTATCCTGGATAAGAGCAGGTCCGGAGAAATGGAAAACATTTGTTGCAAACAGGGTAACAGAAATATTGGAAGTAACCCCCAGCGGAAATTGGCATCATGTGCGCTCAGAGGACAATCCAGCAGACGCTGTATCCCGAGGGCTCACTCCTGTCAAACTACAGCATCATCTATTGTGGTGGAACGGCTCGCAATGGTTACGAACTAATCCTTTGCCACTTATGGAAACAACTATTCCCATAACAGCTACAAAAGAGGCAAAAATTCACCAAGTCCAAGCGTTTATGGCATCAAAAGAAGAATTGGACATCTTATCCAAATATTCGTTACTGCAGAAGTTACTGCGGGTCACTGCATACTGTAACAGGTTTGCTCAAAAATGCAGAAGACAACCGTTTCCGACCGAATACCCTATGGCAGCAGAACTCAACAATTGCCTTATTCAAATCATCCGTATTGTGCAAGCACGCAGCTGGGCAACAGAGATTCAAACCTTGAAGAAAAACATCTCGGTTCACACAAAAAGTTTCTTGGCACCATTACGACCATTCATCGAAGATGAAGGAACTCTTAGAGTGGGAGGACGACTTCAAAATTCAATGTTGCCGTATAATGAGAAACATCCTATTCTCATTCCCCATAATAGTCATCTAGCCCACCTAATAGTGAGAGACGTCCATCAGAAACTGCTACATGGCGGAAGTCAAGCTACAGCAGCATACATACGTAGAAAATTCTGGATCATCAATGTGAAGAAAATAATACGCAAATAAATTCACACCTGTATGAAATGTTTTGCATTCGGAAGACAACCGTTGCAGCAACTCATGGGCAATTTACCTGAGCCTAGAGTAACGCCGTCCCTGTCATTTTCTCACACTGGACTGGATTATGCAGGGCCGATACAGATCAGAACCGCAAAAGGAAGAGGGAATAAGTCATACAAAGGATATATTGTCATCTTTGTATGTTTGGCTACCAAAGCAGTTCATTTGGAGGCTGTCAGTGATCTAACAACAAACGCCTTTTTGGCAGCCTTCAGAAGATTTACATCCAGAAGAGGAACATGCCGTCATATCTATAGCGATAACGGAACCACATTTGTAGAAGCAAATAGAGTTCTGCAGAACGACTTCAAGAAAACTCTAGGAGACACTAGCGTTCAAGAAAAACTTACTCAAGAAGGAATCCAGTGGCACTTTATTCCACCGGCAGCTCCCCACTTCGGAGGAATCTGGGAAGCAGCGGGGAAGTCAACAAAGTATCACATGAAAAGGATTGTAGAGAACAGTACCCTAACGTTTGAAGAACTATCGACCCTCCTGTACCAAATAGAGGCATGTCTCAATTCGAGACCACTTTGTCCATTAACCACAGATCCTAACGATGTGGTAGCGTTGACCCCTGGCCATTTTCCAATTGGAAGGGAACTTATAACACCAAATGAACCACCATTAGAAACATTCAGAAACACTGACAGGATGGAAACTACTTCAAAAGTTGAAAAACGACTTTTGGAAAATATGGTCTAAGGAATACCTATCTGGGTTACAACGCAGAACGAAATGGACTTCGAAGGAAGAGAATTTGCAAGTAGGGGATCTAGTGTTACAAAAGGATGAAAACAGTCCTCCCAATCGATGGCCTTTAGCAAGAGTGACAGAAGTGCATCCAGGTACAGACGGCATTGTCAGAGTTGCAACCGTTAAGACAAAGGGAGACACAATTCTCAAGCGTCATATTACCAAGCTCGTTCCGTTACCAAGACAGGAGGCAGAGGGAGGAAGAAGACAGCAAAGCAGGGGTAGTGGAGTGTCAACAGTAACAAAAACTATAACCCTCTTACTTACGTTATGCACCATAATTTTGGCAACCAAGGGGTCGTATACAGTAAAGTATCCGTCACCTGGCCTATCCATTGAAGAACTTGGCCACGCAAAACTCTCGAGGGGAAACTTCAGGATCGAAGTAGCAGTGAACATCTCCAGCATCCAAGTAGATGAAGAAGATATAAACCAGACAATCCAACAAATGGATACCTTATGCGACAAGGCACTGGTATTATCTGCAGAATCCCATTGCAAGGAATTAAATCATCACCTGAGAGAGCAGCAACGGCAGATCATCTGGAATATGAAAAGCATGTATACTCAAGATGTCAGGACCAAGCGAGGAGTACTAGGGCAGCTACTCACCTCAGTGTTTGGCGTTAACGATGAAGTTTACCATGACATCGAATCATTGGAGAAAAATCAACTAGAATTGATGCATACATCTAATCATGAGACAAGGATAACGTTGTCAACTGCAGCAACTCTAAATGAGACTGAAGCCAGAATATCCCAGAAGTTGGATAATTTTCGAAGAAAACTCAATGAAGGGTTGCTAGCAATCAATGAGATGGAACCTTGGTACAAGAAGACGGACGACAACAAGCTAAACATACATGTGTTGACATACCAACTACTTACAAGAGATGGGTGAGAAGTACAAACAACTTCTAAAAGTAAAATTTAAAAGGGCAGACATCATGCAATTTATTCCATCGTCACAATTTGACACAATAATGACTAATGCAATGGTCAATCTTCCAGCAAACCTAGAGATTCTTACTACACCAACGCACAAGATGGAAGTTAGCATCAACAATGAATCAATCGAGATCTTCAGTTATTTTCACATAACTGACAAGCGGAAATACAACTTAATAAAACCAACTCCAATTCCAGTAAAGAAGGGAAATGGAACCTACGCATCGCTGAACTTGCCAATGGAGTTCTTAGCTATGAAATACAACGAACAAACCTAGTTTGAAATCCAAGAGGACAAGTTAAAGGAGATCGAGCGAATAGGAAAACATCTTTACCTATGCAGGCCATCCGCAGTTCGAAGTATTGAAGACAATCCTAATTGCATCATCGAAGAGATCTATCAGCGAAATGTTTGGTCCATCAGTTTACAGTTAAGACACTGGTATAGAAGAAACTGTACGCCGCCAATACATGGTTATTTATTCCCAATCAACCCACAACGGCAGCAGTACAATGCAGCGGGAATCGAGAAGATGTGAAGATTCAAGATGTTGGCATAATCCAAATATCCCCAGGTTGTACTATATACACAAAACGGACTATTTTGCATACTCAGCTATTCACTACTATTCCTGTCGTAGCTGGGTTCAACAAACCAAAGCAAGTAATTATTAACACTACTTTGCAGAATTCAAGCAGCCACCCTCAATTGCAAATGGAGGAACCTGTGTTGCTACCGTCCGATCATTTTCAACGCCTACAAGAAGAAGAAGATGAGTTGCAGTTACATCAGGACTATCGATTTTGGCACCATCGACATACCATCATGGTGAACACCGGTACTACAATCTGTATTTTGGTATCAGGTTGTATCATCTGGACATTATGGAAATACTGGAGAAAGAACAGGAGACCGCAGCCACGGCCAAAATCAGACCCGTCGAAAGGCTTCAGGTTACAACCACTGCCACCAGACGAGGAAGATGGAGAAACAGAATCAGCCACACCTTCCCGGCCCATCGTCGCTCGGCAGAATGTTTAGGAACCAAACATAAATTTTAATCCTTTTAATTTAATTAGGCGTGTATTTCACAAACATATATTGCATACGGAAAATGCTTAACAAAGCGTCAGCAGTAATGTAATCAGTGCTCGAATGACCCGGTGAACAGCCTGCAATTCTGCACTCTGCAAGTTTGTTTATTATGAAATTAGACACGCACGTAAAAATAGCAGCTTGAACTAATGCAAATATTAACCTTTGTAAGCTAAGTCAGTATTTTTATTTGTATAAATAGAAAAGAACTAGTCATTAAATTAATACAGTTTGAAATCTGGTTTCACTGTGTTCACGCTGCCCAACGGACCCCAGGTCTTTTGTTACATCATCTCGTGTGAGACCGCACGAGACCGTTGGGTTGCACCCTTTTTAATATATCCTGTAATTTTTCCAAAATAAATTCATACAGTCCACTACAAGCTCCATCCTGATCATATGTAAATGCATGTCCCAACCAGGGCATGAGTTTGCAATGTTTAAAATTTAATTTGAAGCCGGGGTCGGTAGCTCAGTGGTAAGCATCCTGGCTACTGATCGTAGGGTCGCGAGTTCGATTCCCGGTGCCGGTGACGTTTTCAAAAATAAAAAATGCAGATGAAAGCCTCTACAGAATGCCATCATTCGGAAGTGATGTAAAGCCGTGGGTCCCATGCTACTACGATGTGTAGCATGTAAAAGATCCCTTGCTAGGGTTGGAACTCCTTAGTCTCGGCAAAATTCTAAGTAGGACGTAGGACCTGGTACTCTGCATGCCTAGACCTTGTCCATTAACAAACAAACAAACAAACAAAATTTAATTTACTAACTAAGCATGGAAATAATTAATATAGCAGTATTAATACATCGGATAACTTAATAAAACAGGAAGTATATAACCTGGAAAAAATACAAGGAGTACTATGTATATTTGTAAGATATCGACTAATGAAGTTAGTAAGCTGGTGGTAGAGTTGCAAGGGTTATGTTTCACAGAACGAGTACAACAAGAAGACGCGTGTCTTGTCGGTTACGGTTACTGAATGAAGCCTATAATTCGCTTTCAGAGCTGGTCCAAAAGCTTACGGAGATGGTGATTGACAATTCTAGTGTTGACGTACATGATGTAGAATATGACAATTCAAGTTATGAAACGGAAAGTTATGGCTACACAAATAAAGGCGGAAAAGATTTTGGGAAATCCTGAGCCAGTTCCCCTTTTCCCACTAAATCTTCTAATTGGATCAGATGGTGAAGCAAGAGGTTGTCGTCTACCAAAGCTTGAACTAAAGAAGTTTAGACCTGAAGGATTGGCTAAGATATTGGGCTCAATTTAACAAAACTGATACAGACCCTACTTGACGTAGCAGTGACAAGTTTCAGTACCTGCTACAATCACTGACATTCAGAAGAGCTGCGTATGAAATTGCAAGTATCCTCAGAGAAGTTAAAGTTATCCTAAGGTGATAGAGATTTTGAAGAAAAGACATGGGAACGAGGACTTACTTCTGCAAGTGTATATACTTGAAAATTAGTAATTTCAAATGTCAATTTTAAACGTCAAGATTCCTTGTCCTATGCTGCACTTAAAATTGGAATTCCATTTGAGAGCAAAGAAGAGTCTGACATTAGAAAAAGCAGTTGCTGTAACTTGGTTGTTTCTATTAGTGGAAATCAAGTCTTAAAGAAGATATACTAGCTACCTAGCAACTTAGTCCGATGTCTGCCTATAATATTAGTAAAGATGAGCTTTCGAGGAGCCGACTGTATCTTTTCATGAATTTTTTGGAGAAGTAAATTAACTTGGCACGTGGAGGTTTTGGGAGGATTTCGATGTTTAAAATTTTAAGTGTGCGTCCTTAGAACCGCGGAAGGCTGAACGTAGATACATTATGGATTCTATAATATACCGGTATGATGTGCAAGCGAAAAGGGAAGGGTGGCTACTAGAGAATTTTAGGAACTAAAAATAGATTCAATAGATACTTTGTGTTCGCATATTTATATATATTTATATATAATTTCTTTATGATTAGTATTATATAGATATTCTCAATATTTATATTTATATTTATATAGCACTCAGCCAACAGCCGTTAGGCCAATTATAGGCGTCGCTGTGCATTTATGGGGACTTCCAACCCCACTAACGACTATCATGATGTTTTATGACATCCGGGACCAACTATTTCCGTGACAGCCGTATCACGAGGCGCCGAGAGATGCAGCCGTGGAACTCCCATCCAAGTTCTGACCAGAAAGAGCGTTGCTTAACTGTGCTGATCGAACGTGGACGCTTGTTTAAACTCCTTAGAAATCAAATAAAAATCATTTATACAATTATTATAATTAACTATTAACTGAGATCCTCTGCTATCTGCAAGTTACGATGCCGATGCAGATGACGGTGAACCGCCAACCGGCAAACCGCCAACCGGCAAACCGGCGAAATCGAAACCAATCGAGAGCCAACATTTTTCGAATGATTATTCAAATAATCATTCGGTTATTAATATCATTCGAATGCACATAATTCGGTTATGAAAATTGTCCGGTTATGCCCATCACTACTGAAGATGGTGGAGCATTATAGTGTACCTGTATAATACTTTAGTAAGAGTAGAGCAAACAGCGGAAAAATTTGAATAATTTTTTCATCGTTATCGTGATTTAATATAATATTTAAAAAAAGGTGTTTTATGTTGGTGGTACTGTAAGCCTACGTCAAATTCGAGATTAACAGGTTAGGTTTTGCGTCGGTCTGTCAAAACTGACGGAAAACCTTACCTGATAACCTCGAATTTGACATAGACTTACATTGCCACCAACATAAAACATCCAGTTTATGCAATATTTTATTAAATCACGGTAGCCATGAAAAAATTATCAACATTTTTCCGCTGTTTGCTTTACCCTTACTAAAGTATTATACATGTACACTAGAGAATTAGAGCCTCTAACTCCCTCTATGTTTATGAGTACTCCAGGTGGATTACAATTTCCTGAAGGATGCGAGTCTGATGCTGACAAGATACGTTATACGATTTGATAATGTAAAGAGATTACATTGGCCACTTGGTGGGGCAAAAGTGAAGACTGCCCATAGTATTTTTACTTTTCCCATGCGACGCCTATTTCCTTTGGAATTGAATTTGGAAACACAATGGTTACTATTTATACTTGTATGATACTGTTATAGATACATGAAATTTATTGAGTATGTACATTGTCAGTTATAAATCTGTCAGTTCCATTTTGTAATAAAAAACTTAATCACGCAAAAGTGTAGCCAAATAAGGTTGAGATCGGTTAGACTCAAGCTATTTGCAAAATAACCATTAATATTTCAATTCAGATGTTAAGTTAATTTGACTCTTACATAGTAAATATTTGAGTAAGGATGTGTGGAAGGTAGTTTTAACAAGAAAATTAAATAAAAGCGTCACTCATACCATCCCAATATGTTGTATGAAAAGTTTATTGCCAATACCAGAATTGTTCAACAAAAACACGTTTTGATCGCATAGGCGCGGCTTGATTATCACGATTATTACACATAACTGTCACATGACTAACATCAGCCAATGAAAACCATGCATTTTTTGAAAATCTACCAATCCCGAACTGCTTACCGGATAAGCGCCCGTGGGCTGATTACCAAGCGATAAGCTCCATAGGGACGATTATCGACCTCCTGGATGGTCTCATAATTAGAAATAGAAATGCAAAAAACAAGCAATTTGAGTTTTTTGCATTATTAGGTCAATTTTAAATCATAATTCGTATACGGGTTTTGTGTAATAATCTTCGAAATATAAACGCGGGCGACACACATACATATAATTTTGCCCGTGCCAAGAGTCATCGTGCTGGTTGCCCTTAGAAAACTGCCGTCGGGCAAGCCCTCCGAGCAGTTTTCATTGCAACCAGCACTCGACCCTTGGCGTGTGCAAAATTATCGGTAAGTATGTCTCGCCCTTGTTATATTACTATTGACAATTGCATGTGGTTGTTGAAATCATTCATATTTCTGGTTGCTTCTTTGTGTGCATTTTTATGGAGCTCCGAAATGGAGTTTACTATGAAAAATTCGTCCAAAGCTAATATTTCATTTTTAGCCGCCAAAGGACGTCATCCACTAGAAATCCATGCGACAATGGGAGCTGTTTATGGTAACTTATTGGTCACTACAGTTATTCTCACACTACAGTGGTTTAGTAAGGCAGAAAATTTCGACAAGGAAGATTTCCTTCATCCACAACATGTTCATATTGCAATTTTAGGTGAAAACATGTGGCTTATGGAAACTGCTTTAGGTATAAGTAGACGCATTAACGTCAGATAACTACCTGAAATGATAAACGTGAGTATAGAAAGTGTTAGTTCCATTATTCGAACCGTTATTATCAGAAAGTTCACATCTTTGATCCACCAAAGCAGTCGCTAAAGGGACAGCGACTCACTTCGGACGCTGAAGTGCAGATTGCTGTTAGAGACTGGTTTCATTGCTAGCTGCAAGAATTTTACAAGCAGGAAATCTATATATTACTACAACAATAGGACTCATGCCTTAATTTTAACAAACATTTTTTTTAAATTGAGTAAATAAAAATTATACTACAGCCTTCAAACGGGTTTCTATTGGACGATCCTCGTAGCACTACTCTCCGAAAAATTTTGAGACAATAGTAATAATACAAAAATTCTGAACCGGTCCCCGTTTGGCTAAACGAAGCCATCTAATAAGTTGCAAATATCGGTTAATAAATCTAGAATTTGTTTAAAAGTTAGTAGATCTAATGGTTGCTTATTACTGAAAAGAGGACAAAGGTAAAGTTTTATTTAAAATATTATTTTTTAATAATAAAAACTTACGTTTTTAGCATTGGCTTGACAAAATTTTTCACAAAAATTAATGTGGTATTATATAGAATCCAACCTATTTGTATTAATATGTTCTACAAGTGATAACTCTACATAAGTCTTTAAAAGTAATTTGTTACGTGCAATTTTTTATTCAGATGCAGTTCAGGAAATGTTTCGAGTGACCTGCAGCTTCTAAGTGTGCATTTGGTTGCACACTAATTTTTCATTTTTGGGATGTTTTAGGGGATTATAATAAATTTTTAAAATAGATTGTGAGTACGATTTCCGGCGGTCATTTTATGCCTCTGATTTTTGGTTTGATTTTGTTTCTGGGTAATATGCTTGATAAATTTCTTGGAATTTTGCTCCATGCAGATCTACAATTGCAGAATTATTATGTAAATCGTTGCTCACTTGCAAACAATCATGTGTGAGATTTTTGGAATAAATCTAGTTTAACTGGAGTAACAATTTATTTCTGCAAGATAACTTACTTATGGCCACCCTCCAGCTTTGGTCTTCTCATCACTCGCACCCCTTGTGGCTTAGTGCCGTATTCTTCATGTGCTCCGCCTTCGGCTTTGATGTCGCTTGCTAAAGCACCTGGAGGAAAAATTCCTATACAGTTCTAAGCCCCTCAATTCATGTGGCTTCCTCCGAAACTTTGACCACACGACTTTTCCCCAGTGCGATAATTGGAGAAAATCTTGTCGCACATCAGGTTGCTCATCCGCTTGGAAGGCATCACCAAGTTTACCACCCTGTATAGCTGCTTTGATGACGCAGCTGTGCTATGCATGCACCAAAAAGGTACTGTTCTATGCACCCAGGTATCTTCTGCTTGTACACATAGCGTGTTTAGCTATCTGATCTCTCAAACCCGAAAACACCTTCAGTGCCGTTACTATGAAATTCTAAGCGTTTTGCCTACCGTTTATGCTGGCGAAATTCCTGGCCGATGGTGCAGAGAAGTCGAGAAAACCTGACGTCGCTGCGATATATTCATCTTGTGCATTTAGTTGTGCGAAATAATGTAATTTCACTTTATATGTATTTATTATTTCCTAGATTGGCTATTCTGTTAGCGTTTTCGTCGCATTCAACCCGAGAATTGAACGCCCCTCGACGTTTTAAAATGCATACTTAGGCGAGGATCTTCGGGAGCCAAAACATTAAAAACAACTCCTTTTTAACGCTGAAAGTACACAGTTAAGTGAGTAATACTTGTACCCTAGGAGCATGGTACCATTTGCGTAGATTCGCGTTTATAAAAATTAATTGATCGTTGAAGCGATTTGATCAGACTCCCGTTTATCGATATCACAGTACTTGATTTTTAAGTCGCTATATACTCATAGTTGAGATATGTGTACTCGAGCGAATTGCGAGTTAAAATTATAGAGTTTTTATTTTCACTTCACATTTATTAAAAATTACAGCTTTGTACATCTTATATTTAAAGCTATTTTAAATCTATATATAATTGTGGCCCCACCGGTATATTGTGTCCAGAAAATTCCCCGTGTAGCAAATTATACACAGCTGGTATAATGGAATTAGTAGCTTGCTACATTAAAATCACCCTTTGCCCATTATAAAAAGTATTCCTTTGTTGATACGAATTGGTTCTCAAAAAACACACAGTATAAGTCTCATATTTTCGATTCGCTAAAAACTGCTCTTGAAAGTATTCTAAAACAAAGAAGGCATATTTCAAACCAAATATTAATAAATGAAAGCCTTTTCAAAAATACTACGACAGCAATTAATTACTTTACTAATGGAAACATTTTTAACAGAATGGAGTAAACTGCCTACCCTTCCACCAACAATGTATTGTACTGAAACAATCGACAACTCTTCCTTGCGCCCACACCAGGTTGATAAGTCGCGCCCCACGTCAGGAACCCCACAACAAAGCAAAAGCATTTCAGTATGAATTTTTTACGCCATATTAAACCTGCGTGCAACAATAAGCGAGCAACGGCACAAAATCGATACATCCATCAATCGAAAGCAACATTTTACAATTTCCCTAAAGATGCACATTTTTTAGCCCGAAAGTCCTCATTCCGGCGGCCATCAGCGAGATTTCCTTCTCCTTCTAAAACAAGCCCATATTTTCACCTGAGCGTTCTCAAGCGACGCGCAATTTGCTCGAGAAATGTTTTATAAATGTCCCGAAAATTCTCTGTTGCTTTTTTAGTTGTCATTCATCATCCTTTACCCTGACTACATTTTTCTATTTCCGGCCCTTACTTTGACACGTCCATGACATGCACTCGTTTGTTTCTTTCGCATTCCCATTCCGCAGTGTCATACCGGAAAGGGAAGCCTACTCGGTATGTTTTATTTATCTTTTACCTAGATTACTGGCGCCATCTAAAGGAAAATATGTCGCCAGAGGCCGCAATATTTTAGGATGATGTACCTATGAGGGATATTTGTATATGGAATGTTTACGACGCTCAATTTTAGGGCTGCAGCGGAGGCAATAAACGAAAATTATCACGTTTATGGAAAATTACAGGGCAGCTTTTTAATCTGGCCTTATTTCAATCAACACACTTTTTCGACGGTTCAGCCCCAGGCCAGTTCATAAATCTCATGTATAATTCGCTACAAATAGCTCGTGGAAGGGATCGCCCTACACCGTAATTTTTTATTCTGATTAATATGCAATACGTGTCAAGCCAAGCCTATTTATACAACGTTAGTCAAGCCCATCCGTTTACAGCCTGTTTGCTATATCAAGAAAAGTTCCAGCGAGATACTGAGGAAACTATTTTTCTTGAGCAATTTCATATTCCTGCATGCCCACTCCAATTCCATTTTTCGTCGTCTGCGTGTTGTGCCCTATTTCTAAGCATTCAACGCAGTGCGAAAATATCCTGGGATTTCTAATAAAGTCGCAGATGCGGACTAGTAGGACATTTTCGCAATTTGCGGGCCGCGCAATTACAACATTGCCGCGCCAGAAAGAATTTTCCGACCTTGTTCCAAAAATCTGAGAACATAATCGTTAAGTCAGAACCCAGAAACGTTTTCCAAGCTACGCCTAGCTACTTCTTAATAGCCTTCTTAATATGTTATCAATTTGTAGTTTTTTAGATAATAATATTAAATATTACTTTCCCAGATAACATTCTTCCTTGATTTATAGCTTCAAATAGAAAATAAATTTAATACTGCAAAAATATTAAGTGCACCTAACGCATGGATTTGTGCTACATACAGATTCGTATTGTGCAATGAAATGACAATAATTTGTAGTGAAATATTTTCTTTACTGTAACACTGCACAACTTCTAGTTATCTTCTTCACAGCTTGAAAAATATATTAGTGTTGTTCTGCTCAGCATGATTTTAAACCGCAGTATATATTCTTGTAAACTAGTCGTTCTTCTCTTGACGCTAGCGCCCACCCAATTTAGCATTTCTGCGCATAATAATGTGTTCAAATCTATATGTCGCCAATACGCCACACTCAGCACTTAACAGCCCAGCAGCAGAGCTTGGCTCAATCCTCCTTGTATTCCCGTAAAAAATACAATGGTACAACACAAACGCACCCAGGCTGATAAAGGCCCTTGAATCGAGCGACCCGTCTGGGCAGCTCTAACAGGAAAATCCGCCAGCTTCTAGGCCATTTGGGCTTAGCCGAAGCCGCTAGTCCGAGATCTAGACCGAGATCCGACAAAAACTGTCCAAATCCGTACAAAACTTGAGTTTTTAGACTCACCTGGAAAACCTTTTAATAACACCCGATCCCAAACTCCTCACCTTCTAACATATTTGTATGACTTGTTGAGGTCCAGCAACTATAAATATTGTCTTGAAGCCGCACTCCGTCTGGTCTTTGTGACTTGTTGGATCAGCATCCGATTGCGACCCCAAGAAAAACCCTCACGGTACAGATTAACCAGGGTTGTTTCTGTTAAAATTTATGAATATTAGTTTAACACCAAATATAAACAAAGCAGCTATTTGACGCTGTCATATTTAGTATCAAAACCGGCCACTCCGTCGCAACACAGAACTCAGAGTGAGGCAAATTTTCAGCGGCGTACACACCACAAGTTTCCAAGAATATACCAAGTGTCATGAGTTGCAGCACTGCCTAGAACAAGTTCTGCAGCGTTCACCCAAGTGTATTTTGTTTTATTTTAATATTTTACATCCATAATATAAGTAATTCTAATTTTACTTAACTTGACTAGTATATATCTACGCCTCAACAAATGAACTGGACCATTTGCATATAT
Organism: Agriotes lineatus; assembly: GCA_940337035.1. Classification (NCBI taxonomy): domain Eukaryota; kingdom Metazoa; phylum Arthropoda; class Insecta; order Coleoptera; family Elateridae; genus Agriotes; species Agriotes lineatus. Next base: position 14,173,619 of record OW679200.1, read on the forward strand.
TGGTGCAATTTTTAAAAATATTTCCCAAAAGGACAGTCATGGAATTTTTGGTTACTTTTCAGTATTGTGTCACTATAAAAAGCGTTTCTTTTCATAATTTGGTTTAAATAAAACTAAGTCCATTAATAAAATATTAGGGAGTTTTTGCAAAACGCCACGTTAAAATAACGTTACGATAATGTTACGTTAAAACCGAAAAAATTGATTTGGATTGGCTGTATCATTGACGTCGCTAGGCAGTAGTTTTAGCGGACCGCTATTTTAACGTTTTTTTTTTGCAAAAACTCCCTATTATCATTTGAAAATTTTGAATTTGGCCTAATATTGATAGCACAAAGTATGCCAAATCGTTGCCAAAAATGTTTAAACGTTCCGAGGAGACTCAAAACACTATTAAATTCTTTTTCTTGTTCTTTCTCTTATTTTTGTTAAATATAGTTTTTTTTATAATTTTATTATTGTTTCATTTTATTAATATGATTTTGTTAAAACTGTATGACGTAATGTAACAAATACAATTTTTATTGGTGGTCCAGTTTATTTGTTGAGCAATATATATACATAGCAATAGGCGTCTTATATTTCATGTGTAATCCGTCTATATACCTGAGTACTAATCGGATCTATGCATTCTGCCTACTCTTAAGGTTAAATTAAGTAATTGACCAAAATCACTCCTGGAAAAGGTATCCAGCCCAGAGTGTGCACTACTTTTTGAAACAATTACAATCTTGTTGATATAATCGTTGTATTATTTTCTCTGTTGTTGAGTATCTATACCTTCTTATATTAGCTGACGTCGTTTATGTATTCTGTCATGGGTTGTGCCTTTTATTCAGTGTTTCTTTTTCACGGGTATTTGAATATACTTGGCTTATGTTTTTAGCTTCTTGGACGATAATTTTAAATGCCGTCCATATGCCCTGTGCAGATTCTTCATTTGATTGCAATTTTGGCTTGCAGTGATTTCACGGTGAGAAAACGTTGAAATTCATTTACCATTTCAGTCCCCACTCTCCGAGTGTATGACCTTTTCGCAGGAGCTTCTACTTATATTAGTGCGCTGCTAGATGTTTATGGTCGTTATTGCATACTGCACTTGCTCAAGTTTTGGTGTTTCTTATTAAGGTACCCCACTTTTGCATTAAAACCTACTAATATGTTAACTAACTCTCTATATAGTATTTTTGTAAGTTGCTCGGACAGCATTCCTTAAAATGCATCGATACATTCTACAGTCGAGTCACTGGTAGGTGCCCCTACTTGTATGATGTTTAGCAAGAACTTTAAATTTAGTTTAACAGGTACCTACCATCTTATCGCTAATTGCGACATATGCCATAACGTGTCTTCTAAAGTGTTTTTTTTAAGTTTAATAACATTCACTTAACTTCAAACTGCTTGTCATTCTAGCATTGCCTTCTCCTACTCTTTAATATTTTTATCTCTATTGAACCTAAAACTTACAACATAACTGATCTAATTAATACAAATATTATTATTTAGAATTAAAGATTTTTTGTTTTACATTGATTAATTGTTTTATTACTTTGACACGAAGTGTACGATGTATTGAAATTCCTACATATCGAAAACCACTCTAAATCCAAATCTCCTCCTCGGCTGTTTAATTACTTTGGCATCAGTATTCATATACAACTTCTCTTTAAATCATTTCTTCCGTACACTTATATGCCGATATTCAAAAGTGTTTCGATTGTGACTTCTTGGGCCATGCCCTCGTTTAATAATATTAAATGTATATCCCTTATTTCTTTCATTAGAATATCGTGGACTACATTATCCTCCAATGATTTTCATTTAATGCCTTTCTTCGTAGCTTCATTATTTTTTCGTCAGCTTGTAAATTATTAAAACAAGTAAATTTGCTATCATTGCCTAGTTTAGTATATTTTGTATTAAATCTGTTCTGTAGTCTGGTGTACCATTTAACTTTCCTGCGATGTGTTTCATGTCAAAAATGTACTACTGTAAAAATATCGATAAAATGGATTATTATTAGAATTCTTCTTTTTTATAATGTAAGTGCTGCATTGTAGGTTTCTATTAGAAAATGGTTACCCTTTAGGTAACATTTTAGTTTGTTAATTGCATTAACTATTGCTAACATTTCCTTCTCTGCTATCGTATATTGTAATCATATTTTTGTAAACTTTTTAGTATAAGAACGATTGGTACTTCTTCTTTCCCTTGTTCTTGAACTAGTTCAGCTTAAGTTGCATTGTTTGAGGCATCTGTTCGTAGAATAAATTCAGATCTGGATTTTAAGTAATCAATTATCATGAAAACGTTTGTTATGATCTTTAATGCTTTCTTATGTCATTCCAACAAATGCATCGAGAAATCTGTGTGTTCGCTATACACTTCTGGTAACATTTTAACATTCCTACAAAACTTCTTAAACCTTTTATTATTATTGGCCATAGGAATTATTTTTGTTAGCTATCTTTTGTTGACTAACACTAACTTGTTGTGTTCTTTTAGTAACGGCTACTATGAGGTTGATAGAAGAAGCTGAACTTCATTCAATTATTGAATTCTTTTACAGTTTAGTCATTTCTTCCCTTACTTCGTTCCTAAACTTAAATGGCATTGAGTAAGTTTTAACTGAAAAATGTTCCTTGCTTGTTACTTCTATGCTCATAACCCTTAATGGTTTTTGCCTTATAATTCGCAAGATTAAAACTCGTTTTTAACATATCACTAATTTCTTTCTTACATTTCATATTCTGCATTCCCATTTGCTGATCTCGAATTAAATTATTTAATATGAAATTATTTAGCGTTAGCTCATCCTCTATGGTATACTAATTTATCATTTCTTCTTCAATTTCCAAACATTTTTCTTCGACATTAATATCTACTATATTCTGTGTCATGAAATCTATCCATAAGATAAAATTAAGATGAAACCCTTTCAATATTAGAAACCTTGTTAATACTCTTCTGTCACCTATCATAAATTCTATAATCATAGCCTGGTTTGAAATAGAGAATTTCTTGTTGTTGGCCGAATGTAATTCCACATGAGCAATTATGAAAATTTGCTTCCTCAATATACTTCCTTATTACTAGTTATTACTTGGTCCCTAACTAAAGATATCTGAGCACCGGTGTCTATTAATGCTGAATAAACTTTATTATTAAAACAAATTTGTACAAATGGTAAAAATTGTTTTCTAAACTATTTTGATCTTGTATTAATAAATCACCAATAATACCCATAATTGTTGCTATCATGTGAACATTCATTGCATATTTGGCATGTTTTCTTTCAAGTGCCCTAGCCTTCTTGCACTTTCAGCTGTTGCTGCTCATATTCTTGACGCTCCAATTCTTTGATTATCAGATTCCGTATTATAAGTACTTGTAAAATATACTGCGCAAATGTAATCATACAGACTAGAATAAGGCCATGGAATACGTTTTTTTGCGCATATACTCGTTCAGAAATTAATCTACTACTGAGTGCTTTGTTTTATTTCTATTCATTGTTATGATATTAGAAATGGTAGAGCAACGATGCGAATATATGTGATTCAGGTTTGACAACCACAGCATGCAATGACTGCAGACATAGTACGTATCGCTCTTGAGATTGTAACTGCTGATATAAAATTTTATTCAAATAGGATCAACAACTTCTGATACATGGAGCGTCGTCCACTGAAATTTTCATCCACTGACGCACAAGCTAATTTTATTTTTGAATTTATAGAGAATCTAACCTGACATACATAATTTTACAAATTCCTTTAATGCCTGTTGTTCGTACAATTTTACCATTTTGCTATTCATTAAACCTAAATAATCTAAATATTTGCGAAGAAATATACATATCTTCCAAGGGAAAACGCAAAAATGTATTTAAACCAATAATCAGAGTCGGAGCTTATCCTGCCACCTAACTTCTTTTGCGTTAGTTACATATTCTTATTATATTCTATTATACGACTTTGCTCAATAGCCGTATAGTATGAGCGGTTAATTAAATCTTTAAATGCTTCGTTTCCAATTGATCAGGTGGTACAGAAGTAAGAAATAGAATATTTTTTCGATCTATACCGCATTTCTACTTTTATGTAACTTCATAAACGTAAACTGTTGTAACTGAAGTAGGAATGGTATAAAAAATTGGAAGCAGCACTAGCCTCATTTCTACCATTATATAAACCGGGTTGTTTTATTTATAAACTTGAAGGGATGAAACCACAGGAAGATTTTCTTTCTCATTATGTAGTAGTAATGGATGAGTTAGTCGCCTACTCAGGCAATGTGAAACACGTTTTCTCATAATATGAAGAGTCATTCACGTTACACAAATTCATTCTTTATAAACATACATGGCATAGTAAAGACATTTCCAAGCAAGGGTAGGATGTGCAGGTTAAACAATAAAATCATCAGGCTGCAGCGAATCTGCAACAAAGAGGAATTTTGCTAACAGATGCTATACCTACGGACACTTCGTATTTATTGTTTTTCTGTTTACGTCAACACCTCTCCCAATAAAGCTCCACGAAACCACAAAAACAGGATTTGCCTTCAATAAATCGTCAATATGTCCAAACTGTTTTTTGATATCCTTAAAAGCACATTGAATCAAAACCTACTCATTGTGTCTCCGGGGACTATTTTAGCAATGAAAGCTTTTTTAGGTTCTTTGTCTTTTAAACCTTTTAACTTTATTTAAAAATAAGTTATCTAGGTGCAGTGTATGAGATGTCGGTTAAATTGATACAGACAGTGTCTTTTTGACCTCTGCGTTGCGACACCAGGAAGAAGAATTGAAATGTAGAGGTAAAAATTGCGCTGCTTGCGTCCCTTAATAATTCAGGTTCCAAACAAAAGCAATTTCTGTTTATCTTATTATGGAAGTGCGAAGTTTCTATCATTCTTTTGTGTTATTTGCATCCGCCAGCGCTTGCAGCAAGTTCTCTCATAAAATCATTTAGGGCCGACTTGATGAAATCTCTGCTCGCGTCGATATCAGCTCTTCTAAAAGATTTGAACCGAGAATAGAGGCGCATGTAAATAGATTATAGTACATAAATCACCTTGAGTTTGGTCTTTATGCTGAACGACAACCCTTTTATAAAATTTAGCCTGTGTCAGTACAATTCCTTGCTGTCGGAGATAACATGCATACAAGTGGCAAAGACTTTATAAACAGCGATATGAACACAAGACTGGTGAAATATGAACAAAGTTCTCGGATGCGATACATTATTAATAGGCAAAACTTGTTAATGGTTTAAAATATCGACATGCTGCTTCTCTCTTACGTCAGGGGATTGCGTAAATGGAGATAGACAGCTACGTGCAAGTAAGTTCACTAAACATGAAAGTACAAAACAAACGCTGATGTTGTGCTACGTTCACCGGCACAAAAAATTGTCTACTACTTCAAGTTTTGAAGCACTATAACGGTAGTTTGTACCTTCATATTTATATAATGTGTCAGATGTTGTCCATTAACTCGTCATATTATCCTATTCGGGTTGACGAATGTGAAGTAACTTTTAAATTGGCTGCATGTGCCATCACTTAGAGTTCGTCATTCATAGAAATAGCTGCCATATTTATCGAAGCTTAATTAAGAATATACAGTTGCACCTTTAGAAGGAATATTCCTAACTACTTAAAAAGATGCATGCAGAGTCATAGAGCCTTACCGAAAGACCTGCTCAAAAAATATAATGCGTAATAAAAAACGCAGCACAACTAACATAAGGATAGGCCGGGCAAATAGTTGGAGTGGAAGATAACCTATGAAAGAAACTAGTATATCAAACTATTAAGATCCGAAAGTGGCACTTAATACATTTTCGTCCGAATACGAAGCAGATCTGACCATGTCGAACACTGGCGCGCCTGTAGAATCATCTAATTGGTCTAGCAACCTTTGAGTTTAAGTGATACAGGCTTTTACTTCCACAAAGTTTTGCTTCTGGAGCTACATGACGTGTTTATACGGAAGTTTCTTTGACTGCTATGCCATATGCGGATTTTTCCCGACAAAGCCGTATTCACGAAGGAAACCTTAGTCGCGTTATTGGATTCCACCAACCGTCAACTTCTTTAGTTTATGGTAGTTTTTCTTCTTAAAGCAAAATGTCCACTGGCCACTCACCATCTGATGTAGGATCACTTCATGAGTATTTTCACTTTAGCTAATTCAAATTTATTTTCAGGCATTTTCTTTATTTTTTCGTGTTTTTCTTTTGAGCATGCCGCCTTCCTTTTTAGTCGCGTGTCCTCTTTTTTTGGATTTGTTATTTGGGCGCTAACCATCGCCGCCGACTAAAGAGCGAAATATTAGCCACTTGCAGCGGAAGATCCTTCCGATTTTCTGTCAATGTTAGATCTCCCACAGGATATACCTAGTATACAGAATTACGGCCGTAATTATTTATTTGCGTCGTACGGGCATTCAGGAAAGTAGAAGAGTTGATTTTATGGAGTCACATACATTGCTCGACCATTAAAGCAAATTCTATATGTTACACACCACCGATAATATTATTAATTCTTTACACGGATTCGTTGCGTTTGAGAAGTATCTTTTAAAGACCGTTTTCGCGAGTCAATTTAACTTGTACTGAGCACTGATTGAGCATTTTCATTTAGGGTATTTATAACTTTACTTGATTTCTACCGTATGCTCTTATGCCAGTCAAACGTTTTAATCATATAGTGCCAGGTACTATTCGTGTTCAGAATTTATTATAACAATTACATACATAATCCTGTCCTCTTCTACCTTTCGATGTACAGGTGATTATAGCAATTAACATATCACTAATTTGTTCGCTGGTTTCGTTTTCAGTCTGCTATCTCAGTGATATCTATTCGTGTCGGCGTTGTTAAGGTCTATCTGTAAGTTACTTTTGTCATGGTTAGTAACGCGTTCTTGCTGTTTGTTACTAGTCGATGTTATTTCTTTTCTTTGAATATTTGTTATATCTTGTGGCCTGCCTCAAGTCGTAGCTCTTTTACTTCGTTTAGTTGTATGTATGTATTATCGATAAACTCATTTACCTTGCGGTGTAGAGGCTGGTGATTTATACACCTGCATCTGTGGTACAATGCTCAACTGGATTCGGGATAGAACGTTGGAGCCCGCCTTTTGTGTTTGCGCAGCAACCATTATGTGAGGTGTTGTTGACCTTGTTACTCTATCTCTTAGGTCTGTGGTTCTGAATAGAGCACAGTAAATTTGGCGCGAAACTGTGAATGGTCTCACCGAGCCCGATTCCAATCGCCAAGGCTGCGGAAAAATTTTGGTCCCCACGGGATTCGAACCGAAGACTTGCTTAGTGCAAGTCTAGCGCCTACCCGACTGCGCTACACGGCTTCTCTACTTCGTATAGTTAGGCGAAGCAAATTCTGATGATAAGTTGTTGAACAGGATGCCCCTACATTTTAAATCATTTTTACTCATATTAGTAGGTAAATTAAGCCGACCATCCTTCGATGGCATTCCGTTTGAGGTAACTGTTTGAAATACTAAAAGCTGCGACATGGCTATCGGACATTTTTGTTATTGTTAAGTTTTACCTATTACTGCCCCACTAATTCGCTAAAATAGATTATATAAGAACCAGAGCTCGCAAAATACATGTAAGTCGACTACACTAGATGGAAAGATGATATGTTGCGAACTAAGAAACTAAATGGATACCAGAAGCAAAAAGAACGACCAGTGGAAATAATATGGGGTGGCCCATGTCCAGTAGTAGGAGATATAATAAGCTAAAAAAGAAGTAACGTGTCCATAATATATAAAAATTTAATTGAAGTACTACTGTTATAAAAAATACTAGGGCAAACAGAATTAAGTATAGACTATCTCTGGTATTAAAATGAATTTTTGTTTCTGTACGGACCACCACCGCCATCCCATCAGGTTATTATCAAATAAACGTATAAAAATACCAATTCAATTTTTATTTTTTAACAAAACGAAATACAATTATAAAAGGTAAAATTTAATTACATATTTTTACTAACGTATGTATTACGTAAAAAGAAGTGGAAATCATATTTTACAGTTTACATATATCTACATAAGTAAGGATTAAGTAAATGTTAATTAACAAGAAACAAAGTTAAAGTAAACAATAATTATTTACAGAGTTACTCTTCGAACTTTTTTCTAGACTAAAATTTTTATAAGACGTTCCATATTTGGAGATGATATTAATTTTTAAGCTCTTCCTTTTCGATAAATAACATGGCTAAATTGGATAAACGTTCTTGTGTCATCGTACTTCTTAAGTAGTTTGTGATAAGTTTTAATTTTGAAATGCTTCTTTCTGCTGTAAATTTTCAAGAGTCGTATTTTTGTTTATTTGACGAATTTTGAAGCCTTTGCCTGGACTAAAATCACTATACTCGTATAGCTGAACTGGTATTATTTATTATAATTTCATTCTAAATAAAAACAATACATTTCAAAACGACAACATATTAGTGTCTATAGTCGAAGTATTTAATAAAATATCTCAGAGGAATTTCCAAAGTCAGAGGGCAACTTGTAAAATTGTTTTGCACTATACAGGGCGCATTCCACCTCATTTTGTTTAAATTGTACTTTCTATATACACGTCTGCATTTTTTCTTTTTCATGCTTTGTAAATGCGTTCAGATTGTGAAATTATTTCAGCCATTTGGAGTTATTCCATTTTTTCTGTGCCAACGTGCGCCTGCAAACACTTATTCAAAAAATCAGAGAGCACTCCATTTTTGGTATATCAAATTGGGATTCCGCCTATGTCTAAAAAAGTTCGTGGTGTATTATTTAATAATAATATAATAATAATAATAAAGGTCTTTATTTCTCAATATGATACAATACGAGAAATCACAGGGCGCTATTCAGACAAAGTCTGCTCTTCCATATAACCCGGAAGAAAGAATGCAAAATATTTAAAAAAAAACATGTTGCCTAATCCTAATTAATATTATAAACCTAAAACTAATTCTGCGATGTCCTCTCATTTAATAATAATAATTTACCTGTAACTGTTATGCGACTGTTGATACATTAAAGTTTTGCTGTAGTGCTTTTTAAAGCAAGACAGTGATAATGCTTGATAATTTGACGAGGAGAATACCTATAATCCGTTCACGATCTTTTTGGCACAGAGTTGGCTATGATTTTTTCGTTTCATGTTGGACTAACCGATTTAGTGATGTAGCGGATACAACTTTTTCTTCTGGCAGTGTCAGTTCGACATTTTCTTGCCACCACATTGCCAGATTTATTATTTTAATATTCGTAAGAAAGTTAACAAGCCTACGTCTATGCTCAGCGGTAGGGTTACTGCAATGGCGTCGGCGTAAGAAGGGGTGGTTGGGCGTTACCCTCAGCTAGACACTGGATTTGATTGGAACAAAGTTTATTATATTTACACATACAAATAAGCTTATAACTAGGTAACATTTATATACAGAAAAAGAAAAGAAAATGGCGGATTGGCATCCGCGATTGGAAGCGGGTGTGGTCCTTCGGAGGCGGGGCCGGCGGCTTCCTCCTGCGGTTGCAGCGGCGGCGGTGGCGACTAGCGACGGGGCGGCGAGCTGAGAGCAGCGGCGGCGGCAACGTCGGCGGCAGTGCGGATCTCCTTGGCGGAGGCGGCGGCTGGCGGCTTCCGTCGGCGGTTGCAGCGGCGGCGGTGGCGACTGGCGACGGGGCGGCGGGCTGTGAGCAGCGGCGGCGGCAACGTCGGCGGCAGTGCGGATCTCCTGGGCGGAGGCGGCGGCTGGCGGCTTCCGTCGGCGGTTGCAGCGGCGGCGGTGGCGACTGGCGACGGGGCGGCGGGCTGTGAGCAGCGGCGGCGGCAACGTCGGCGGCAGTGCGGATCTCCTGGGCGGAGGCGGCGGCTGGCGGCTTCCTTCTGCGGTTGCAGCAGCGGCGGCGGCAACGTCGGCGGCAGTGCGGATCTCCTGGGCGGAGGCGGCGGCTGGCGAAAGTGGCTTTCCAAAGACGGCAGGCAGCAGAGTCCAATGCGTAGGATTGGCTCTGATAGGCTCTGGAGAGGCTGGAGCTGCTAGCTGGTCCTGGAAGCTGAAGTGGCTCGAATCCCAAGTCCCACGAAGACGGCAGACAGCTAAGTCCAGTGGAACGGCTGTTGGTCCTGGAGCTGAAGTGGCTGCTGGTGGTCCGGGAAGCTGAAGTGGCTGCTGGTAGTCCTGGAAGCTGAAGTGGCGGCTGGTGGACTCTCCTTGGCTGAGTTGCTGCTGGTTCAACTCTCCTGGATTGAGTTGGCGATGGAAGGCTGGATGGTTCCTGGTGGACTCTCCTGGGTTGAGTGAATTCTTACTGCCAGCGTCTGACTATTTAAAGGAGCCAGTCCTTTGTCCAACGCGATCTCGACGCTCATTGGTCGAAGTAGAAGGGATGTTTTGCCCGATTTCGATATATTTTGTAATTATAGCGTTTAATTGAGCGGCGTGATCAATTAGCGACTTGGTTTTAGTCGCAATCAATAGTTGATGAAATGCCGAGTCTAACGACACCCAATTTGCTATGATTTGAGTAAAAAATTAGCTCAACTTGGAATTTTTAATGCAATGTTCCGCGTAAAGCTTAATTAAGTATTTTTCTTATGGCGTGTGTTAAAAGTTTATTATGCTTTGATCGGTTGCGCGCTATTTTTATAAGATTATTGAGACCAATTACGCTTTTCTGGGATGCTTCCTTCGTTAATTAAAATTTAATTTGTAATCTGCATCTTTGCTCGCTGTACTCGGTCGTGGCCCCTGATTTCTTCGTTACAATATGCCTTTCCTCGGGCCGCTGAACTCTCGGCCGCTCTCCCGGGCGCGAGTTTGGCTGCCTGATGGAAAAATTGCTTTTTCTCCACCTGTATATGTGCTATCGCTCTGTGGTTTGTTTTAATAGGTAGCGGTTAATTTTTCCTATCTTCTGGTATCCTTTATGTGTGATTAAAACAGAGCGCACTCTGTTTAAAGGGCGTTTTAGTGAAAAAATTCTTAATTTAATCTGCAAACATTCGTGAGGCGTATTTCGCTGGCTGTCACCTTTCTTGGCCGGCCGGCTCCAATAAAGTTTTATGGTTGCAATCTTGCTGCACTTTAGAAATTCGTTGTAAGGACACTTATTTTTATGATTTTAGGGTTTTGAAAGATACTTCTGCGTAGGATCGCGGCGGTTTGTTGAACAGATGTAATAATCTTTGTTCTTCGGGCGCCTTTCGGGCGGCGTACGTTTCCTTTGTCTTTATTCGATCTGTTTAACGGTTCATATCAAAGTAAATGATTTATCAAGTGTGTAATAGTATATTACATACCAAGGTGGGAAGTGTTTCATTACTGTCGAGAGAATACGTAGTTTACCGAGACGCGTAGCGTCGAGGTTAACTTTTTCTCGTGACAGCAATGAAACTTTTCACCATGGTATGTATACTATTTTACTCACAATAGGTTTTTGTCATCATTTATTTAATTAGGTAAGTTTCAAATAATACGTATACCTCATCCATACTTATCCAGTGTGCCATGGAAAACCAATGAATTGTTGTTTGAAACACGACAAACTGACACCCGTTTTTACGTAATGGTTTTAATTTGTCGAGATGTTCAGTGACATGGCCTGCGGGGTCACCTGACCTAACAAGTTTGTTTTTCTTTTCGTCCACGATCGGGTATACGAAGCTGAAGTCACCACCAGGGAAAATATGCAGGTAAGTATTACAGGGTGTAGGGGATGTGTCGAAGAGGTAGCACCTTTTTATCTCGAACGGTCACTCCAAACGACATAGACGGACGTAGGTTCGGATAACTGGTCCTCACGAGACACCCAACTCTCACGTGCTGGCTCCAAGCGCCACACCCTGGTACACTGTGTTGACCCACAGGCTAAAACAAAGGGAGGGTAACCAGATATGGTGATCTTACGGGTATTGGGCAGCAGCAATACCACAACTGGGCTAAGGCGGAGAAGTACTTCAGATGGGGTTAGCTTCGGACAGTCATAGGCGACGGTCACATAAAGATCCTACCGGCACTGATACTGCGATGAGGAAGGCGAGGGGAAACCACCTCATTAAAATTTCAAGAATATTACAATGGCTACTACACAAATTGCAAAGACCCCTAGTCCCAGGCAGACCTTTGAAACTACTGAAATCAGAAATGCGAATGGCAACATGGAATATTAGAAGTATATACGAAAGTGGAAAACTGGCTAATGTATGACACGAAATAAATATATTAAACCTAAAAATTCTTGGCTTAAGTGAAGTAAGATGGCCGAACTCCAGTACAACAAATATAATGAATAAAACCTTCTACTACGCCGGAAATAACAACCCAAGACACGGAAATGGAGTCGGAATAGTATTAGCTGATACACTTAGCAAAGGAGTGACAAATTTTATCCCGCAGTGAGACCGATGCATGTTGATACAGATCAAAGGATCGCCCAAGAATACCAACTTAATTCAGGTATATGCTCCTACTGCAGAAAAACCCATAGAAGAGATAGAACAATGGTATGAAGAACTTTACAAACTTATAAAACTAACAAAAAAAGAAAATCTTAATATAATCATGGGCGATTTCTAAACCTAGTTGGAGATTTTGAACTTGGACAGAGGAACGAAAGGGGGGACAGATTATCAGAATTCTGCCAGAAACACCAAATGGTAGTAACTAACACATGGTATAAGCTTCCACCTCGCAGGTTATATACATGGACCTCCCCACTACACATACCAATAGAGAAGTTCGTAACCAAATAGACTTCATTACGATTAATCACAGGTTTCGAAATGCAATAAACAGTGTAAAGACATATCCAAGTGCAGATGCTAACACCGATCACAACCCGGTAGTAGCAAAAATAAAAACCATAAGACAGAAAGATAAAACTGTTAATGAAACCGTTACCATCAAATTCAACAAGAAATTACTGGAAATAGATAGAAAAGAAGTACAGAGGTCGAGTGACACCAACTTTACATGAGACAAGATGAAAAATGTATTAACAAACATCACAGAAGAACATCTACCTAGAACAACGCATAAAGCTAGAAAGGAGTGTGGACATTAGATAGTCTAGGAAAGATGGACGAAAGGAGAAAGCATAAAAATAAAAATTTACCGGAGTACAAACGGTTAAATGGTGAAAATCAAAGAAGTAAAAGAAGATTGGTTTAATAAAACATGTCAGGAGATAGAAGCGCTACAAACCAAACATGACTCATTCAATATGTACAAAAAGCTAAAAGAGTTTACATATACTAACAAAAAACGAGCACAACACCGACTACTAGCCCAACCAGGACAACTAATTCAAAACACAGAATACAAATTAAAAGAATGGGAAAAATACATCACGGGATTATACTCAGAAGACAGGAGAAATATCATATTAAATAATAATAACTTAGAAGGACCACCAATTCTAAGAAATGAAGTAGATTTGGCAGTAAAACGACTAAAAACAAATAAAAGTCCTGGCCAGATAAAATATATCCAGTGATTTTAAAAATCATAAGCGAAGATAATATTGACATATTAGTCTCCTTGTATAATCAAATATATGACACAGGACAAATCCCTAAAGAGTGGCTCGAGTCTATATGCATCCCCATACCTAAACAACCGTAGTCGCAAAAATTTAAAGATTTTAGACTTATAAGTCTCATGAGCCACGCTATTAAAGTATTATTAAAAATCCGTCATAACGGACTGTGTAGAAGATGTGAAGAAAAAATAGGCCCAGATCAATTTGGTTTTCGAAGTGGGATGGGAACTAGAGAAGCTCTCTTCTGTGTTCAAGTATTGTGTCAAAAATTCCAAGACGTCTTTATGAGTTTCATAGATTTCGAGAAGACGTTCGACCGAGTCAATCACCCAAAGTTGTTAGAATCCTTACAAAACACCGGATTATACAGTAAAGATAGTAGATTAATAAAAAACTTATACTGGAACCAGAGCGCTTCAATCAAAATTGATGACAAAATATCCAACAGTATAAACATTTGCAAAGGGGTTAGACAAGGATGAGTATTGTCGCCTATGATATTTAACTTTAATTCAGAATTCTTATTCAGAAAAGGAGAGATTACAGGAAGGATAAAAATCAACGGTGTTCAAATCAACAGCATCAGATACGCCGACGACACCGTGCTCATAGCAGAATCAGATATCAGCTTACAAAACATGTTAAACAAACTTAGTGAAGCATGTGAACAATTCGGAATGCGCATCAATGCGAAAAAAACAAAAATAGTGATAATTAATAAAAAACAAGACATTCATCTACCTATCATATTCAATGGAAATATATTAGAACAACTAAACCAATACAAATAGTTAGGATGTTGGATAAATTGTAAACTAGATTCTGAAAAAGAAATTAAGGCTAGAATAGAGCAAGCTAGAAGTAGTTTTGAAAAGTTAAGAAGTCTTCTCTGTGATCTTCATCTCCACATATATCTTAGACTAAGATTAATAAAATGCTTTGTATGGTCAGTCCTACTCTACGGAACTGAGGCATGGACCCTACAAATCAGAAGCATGAATAAAATAGAGGCATTCGAGATGTGGATCTATCGCCGAATTGTGAAAGTATCTTGGACGGCACACATAAGCAACGCGAAGTCTTACACAGATTAAACAAAGATCGAGAACTTCTTGATATAATAAAAATCCGAAAAACTTCTTATCCAGGACATCTGCTTAGAAACACAAAATATAGTATTTCGCAACTAATCATCAAAGGCAAAATCCAAGGCAAACGTAGAATAGACAGAAAGGAAATGCCCTGGATGCGGAACATCAGGAACTGGACAGGTCTACATTTCGAAGATCTAATTAGAAAAGCAGAAGATATAGAAGAATATGCTGTTGTAATCGCTAACCTCCAATGATGGAGATGGCACTCGAAGAAGAAGAATTAGAGGGGTTTCCAATAGCATTGACACTGCTACATTTGAAGCCGTGAATGGGTCCTTTTAAAGAAAGAATTGACAGATGTATATCCCACAAGGGCCGTCATTTTGAACATGTTTTGTAATTATAAATGCTATTGGTTATAAATAATTATCATTCTAAGTATCTTATTGTACAGTTTGGGTACTTCTATGGATATTATAAAAACTTACATAACTATACGTTCACATTTTAGCTTATTTGGTGTTTCCTATGGCTTCGCACTTTTCGGAAGTCTTTAAGTTTTCCATGCTTGCTATGGGGGTGTTTTTTACTATCCCCAAATACATATTTCGCTAACTTCATTTTCACAAATTAAAAACGTGACTTAAAGCGAGTGCGATTTTGAAAAAATACAGTTATGGCCCTTCAAAGTTTCGGAGAATTAACGTGTCACAGCAACGTAACCCCACAACGTAGATAGCATTCTGCTCGCCAACTGATACCCCAATAACTTATTTAGATATAGACGGAATTCCAATTTAATGTATACCAAAAATCAATTGCCGTGTGATATTTTGAATAAGTGTTTCCATAGAAATATCGAATAAACCTAAAAAGGCTGGTGAAAATTGCAAAAGATAAACATATATATAAAGCCAGATATGCAAAACTATACAGGGAATGTCAGTTAAAAAAAATAAGTTAAATTTTGATCTGCAAAAATGGTACACCTTGTGCAGTGCAAAATTATTTTTCAAACTACAGTCTGACTTCTTGTATTCAGTTGCAATTGGTTTATTTCGATATTTTTAACGACGTAAGTGCAATCGCGCTTTCCCATACTATTGGCTCGCCCTGTATGTGGTCAGGTCATTTTGTATTTTAATTAGCCACCTAGGCTTTAGGGCAGCGTGCCCGTATGTTAAACCCTTTTAGTTACTTATTTGGCTTCATCGCCTAATTCCATAATAATGATTTTGCACATATTTGGCCTCAAGCGCAGTATTTCTCGTTATCTGGGGCACCCCTTTGTTGGTACTTTGACAGCCGGGTGTTAACGCTCGCAAGATTTCCGAACCTTCTAGAAATTACGCTGTTGGTGTGACTGCGAGGCCTCGCGCTCTCTTTGTCACCGGAACTTATTTGTTTTATTGGGCGCATCGCCATTGGCTGTCGAGAGTCACGTGGTAACGCCGTTTTGGCTCACGCCACTATGGGCGTCCTAACGCTTCTTGCGGGGGCATTCGGCCGAGAGCCGTCGATCTAAGAGGTCGGATAGTGTGTGTGTTCGTGCGGCGCTCCCGCCCTTGGCGGGGGCGTCAGCCTTTTCCGTCTCGTGCTGTTTCAGCAAGTGTTGGATAAACTGTTTCGCCTTAAGCGAGAGTCGGCAGTTCAACTCAGGCCATTGAACAAGGGAGGTGTGTGTCGTTTAGCGGCGATCTTATTACGCCAAGGCGTAGGTGTGATGGAATTCCATGCCCGGTTCTACGTCGTCACGTAAGGGAGTGTTCCATTTAGCTCGTTGTGCGAGAATTCCGTTGAGGTAAGACATCACTTGGGCTAGTTTTGTCGTCGTAGCGGCGTTTGTTGAAGCGCCAGCCTTTGTCGCAATTTTGGGCGCATCCAGACCATTCACACGTCGCCCGTTTTAGCGGCGAATTAATTGCCACAGGCAACCTGTTTCCCGCCAGCTGAACCGCATGCCGATCTCTTGGGCCGTCACCAATAAAACTAAGGTATTTGTAACCATTGAATCATACTAACTTCTTGTGCGCGAGCTTTGCGCTTAACCATGTGAATAATTGCTGAACTCTTGGCATACGTGCTGTAAGGCGGCATCGCCAGTTTGGTCGCGTTAAAACTGTACCCTTCGCATCTTAAATTGTTGTCGCGAAGTGGCGTCGCTCGTTTTTTTTTATCTAATCACTTCCCTCACTTGGGCTTTGCTGTGTTTGCCCAAATTATCATGTGAGCCAGATCACTTCTTATTAGGGCGGTACCATATTCGCCAAGTTTTGTGCGAGACCTTTAGTATGTTAACAACGGCGTCGTGTTCGGCTCGTTGAGTGTTACACGAAGTTATCGATCGATTGGGCGGCGTAGCACCAGCTGTGTCATATTCTAAATTCGCCTGCGGGTGTTAGGCTATGTAAGCCCCCTTTTCGGCCAAATATATCTCAGTAACGCGGCCCCTTTTTGCCTTGCGAATTGGGTTTCTAACTAATTCGCCGCATCTCTTTGCGGCGCCGGATTCTGCCGACAGCTACGCTGTTCGCGTCGCCTTTGCTGTTGCGTAACTCGATTTTTATGAACAAACGTTCCCTTTGTGGGACTCATATGTCAAACTGCTCTTGATTTTGTACAGTTATGGGTGTTGTTTAGTAACAGTAGTGCGCCCATCAGCTGATGCTTATTTATAAGAATTAACGCAATGTTTGCGGCACGCTTTGCTGCCCCAATGTAAGAATGGAATAATAGACGCTAATCTAATTAAGAGACGCTTTATTCTTGGTCGATTTGTGCATGTTCTGTTTCAGCGTGCGCCCATCATTGAGAAGATAAATGTACGGTGGAGCCAGTGAGATCAGAGCGTGCAGGTAAGCTTGGTGGTGACATTGCCGTGGCTGAAAGAGCCCCACTTTATGATCTAAGTATTTTTGCCATCACGAAATCGATGTGTGAGTTTATAATTCACGAGTACCCCTATCGACGGAGTGTCTTGAATACTTCGCCCCCGTCTAACCGCCCAGGCCCGGTTATTCGGGTTAAGACAGGCTTGGTGACGTTCTCTTTATTTTACCGTTATTTACCGACTCTCTGGCCGTTACCCTTAGATAATCTCGTTAAGAACCCGCCCAACTCCACTGAAAGTCTAGCCGGCCTATCTTGTTGCGGCTCGGTAGCGGCCTAGGAGAACTTTCGTCCCGATTTCGTCCATTACGGCACGCGCCGGCCGTTTCGTTTATGTATGAGCCGGTGCGGTGTCGTAAAGTCAGTTCAAGACCGTAACAATGTGTACGTACTTATATCGCTTTTTCATATTAATAGTTATTTATTGTATAAGTGTTTTAGATGGCGTTTTATCCACGCAAGAATGTTTCTTAAGTGCATAAAACGCAACTAAACACGAATGCAATACGTTTTATCCAACAACTCAATAAATATCTAAAAAAAAATACGTTTTGTATTGACACCCATGAAAAGTCATAGTGACAATTTGGAAAGTACCGAAAGATCAAATGTTATACGTTTGTCAGTACTGAAGTGTATTGTCAGTCTATGCCAAATTCGAGAGGTTAAGAGGTTAAGTTTTGTTTGTTATTTGACACAGATTGACGCAAAACTTAACCTACAAATTTCGAATTTGGCATAGCTTGACAGTGCTACCAACAATGCAGTAGTAAGTGACATGGTTTTATCCCACTAGTGGAATAAAGTAATTTCATTATTCCACTAGTGGATAAAGTGGTACTTTAGACGGTTCACAAGTGTGGATAAAACTTCAATTATAAGGTGAGTGTGGATAAAATGTATTATTATTATTATTGTGATAGATTCCATTCGTCTGGCATAGCCTCTCTCAATTATATTCTCAGAAACAATCGCGTTGTCACTTTCATCAGTGTCTTTCCTTTTATCTTAATACGTATTACCCTGTTCTATCGATTTATTACTTTCTCTTTGATTCTACGTTTTCACAATGTCTTCTGCTTGTAATTCACTTTCTTTAGCTAATTATTACGTTCCGTCTCGCCCGTCAGCTTCTGTCATAGTCTGCTTCACCGTTGTATCTTGCAGAAGAGCTTCATAGTGCTCTATTAATTGTTCGGGGGCTACTAGGCTAAAATTAGCATGGTGTTTAGTTTTCTGTCTCACACTACGCATCACTCTCTATGCTCCTTTACATCTGATACATGACAGTCTTACAGTTTACCTATGTTATCCCATTTCTCGTCTTTTCTTGTTTCACCGGTGCTCTAACAAGTAAAAATAATAATGATATTAATAATTTATTACATTTCCACAACTGTTGTACACAGTCTGTAGATAGTCACATTGTTACAAAAAATAAAGGAGACAAACATAAACAGCTTATTACACTTGCAGTGTTACAGACTTCTCACTTACCTGGCCCATGGGGAAGAAAGTATTGTAATCTCGGAAAAAATCACATCTTCATAGGAATTGTTTGAAAATCACATTTTTTACCTAATTGTTCTAGATTAATGTAAACAGTAAGTACTTAAAACCGTAAAGCAATATTTATACTAAGTAGAAAGGTAACCTAAAACATTACACGCCTATGAATTTCAAAATTGCCCTTTAAGAATTTTTATGTGGGCGGAATGAATATATTTCATAACTTCGTGTTTATGGCAAGCACAGTATTTGACTAACTTTGCTTGTTTTCATGTACCTTTCCTTTTAATGGAAGATTCAAAAGCTGTATTAACCACTAATATTCACCTTTATTACGAAACAGCTTTTGTCCTAAGTAAACATAGTTGGAAGCTTAATCGCAACTGTATTAGCTTAAAAGGTTTATCAATGTTCTGAAAAACTAAAACAGTGATTATGTTCTAATTTGTATATATTCTTAAATAACAATCATTTTGGCTTCTCGATTTACCTTCCTAACAAAACACTCGAGCGAAGAACATAAAAGAAGGTAAATTCCGCGTCGAAAAACTCGGACATAACCTTGCTGAGATGAATTATTAAGCCCGTTAGCACATAACCCAGTTTCGTCATTCCAGCATTGCTTCCTATAAAATATTCCATTTTAAAGGTAATCGCCCAATTAATCTTCTTCCGTATTTTGCTTCCTCGCCAGATGACTACTTAACGAAAATTACAAATTTACCCTCCAAGAACTTGGAAAACGTAAATGTTATACTATTTGCTCCGTAGATAAATTCCACCTGCAGTATAAATTATTTACGATCTGCGACAAATACAATATTTACTTGTTCGAATTGAACAATAAAAGAACACAAGGCTGCCTGTTTACCCCTGGAAATGGATGCTGAAACCTGACGTCGACGCTTATCGATCTGCACTAACTTCCACCCTTGTTAATATTTTTTATATCCAAGAATAAGGGCAGATCCTTATGTTAGACGACAATATATTAGGAAGGATATTGTAACTAAGTCTAGTTAAGACCGTGTATTCTTGTATGTGCACGGCTTGTATGCTGTTCCACTTCGAGCTTCGCCTACCCGTAATCTTAAATTATGAATAAACGCAGTGCAGCTACCAGACTGCAGTTTGCTGAAAACAAAAAAAAATGCATAGAGTTTACTGAAAAAGTAAACAAAAAGCATGTCCTTAAGTGAATAGCTACATGGAAAGCTTAGTAACTCCGCTACACAGACTAAGTAGAGCTGAGAGAATTAGATAAATTGTTATAAATTATTTCTAAGGTAACAGTAATTTATGTAGCTTAAACACAACAATTAATTTAAAGCAAATTAATATTTATTATACGTGAAAGTTGGCGGAATACCAAATTATATTAACAATTTGCAAGTGTTTGAATATTACTGAGTTGGTGTCACCATTTTGAAAATTAAACTTACAGTGATAAGAGCTTTAGTATTTCCTCTTTAAAAACTATTCTTTTGAGTAATTGCCAATAACTCTCATGCACTATCAGCTCATTTTACAATATACTGCTTTTGTGTTGTGTGAAGTAAGATCTCTTGCTATGGTATTTTACCCGTACTCTATTCTGTTATTTGATTATTGTATGTTTAAATAATTAAATAAAAATTACAGGCTTGATTATAGTTTAATTATTAAATTGGTGTTACTGGTGAAAGTAAAAGTGATGCATCATATACTAACATATAGGTAAAATGGATTGAGGTAGTCATAATTTACTATAACTTGGGAGCAGGTTTTCATTTGAAAGAGTAGTAACTGGAAATTTATGTTAATAATTGTTTTTGGATCAGTACGAGACGATATCACATTTAATAAATGTTTAAACTAATGTTTGCCCCTGAGATAAGACAATTAATTCATGCGGACACAAAAGTGATTTTAATTAGAATATATAAACTAGTTTACGACATGTGCCAATTAAACTATCTGTATACACGGCTCAGCTAGTGTCGGTTTACTGGGTCACGTTGCAATACTATAAGGAAGCTTTATGCAGACTGCCGCATTATAATACTATCCTAGGTCAGATTTCACACACATTGTTGACCGGCGAAGTATTTTTATGCAAACGTTGTGTTTTTTGCCTACACCAATACTAGGTTTTGAGTTCTAAAACGGCAAACATGACACACATTAAATTGGGTCTAGGAAAATTCACCGCCAACAATTCACCGTCAGCAATTCACCGCCAGCAGTTCACCGAAATGCAATTCACCGCCACCACAATTCACCGCAACAAAAATTAACCGCCGCAATAATTCACCGCCATTATTCACCTCAACAAAAACGAATTACTTTTTTTAATTAAACTTGATGTTCTCGATTCCTTGAAAATGGATTAAGTAGTTTGTAAAAATAACTTCCAGTAATTGTCATAAGCAGTGATGCTACAGTTAGTACTTATTAAGTACAGCTATTAAAAGCCTATTTAATTTTATGATCCCTCGCAAAAATAGATTACCCAACAGAAAAGAATTTCTTCCTAATTACTCGCAAAAATAGATTAATCAACATGTTCTAAATTGTATTATTTGCTGGTTTTTATTAAAAATTTTTAATAAAATGTTTTAATTTTTATTTTATATAACTAAATGAAACAAGTTCAACTAAATTTTTGGTATGTTTCTAAATTTTTAAATTCTTCACAAATAAATTAAGTTTTTGTCGCGGTGAATTATTCTAGTTTACTCCATATATTTCTATATAAATTTGATAATGTTCCTATATCAACATGTTCTAAATTGTATTATTTGCTGGCTTTTATTAAAGTTTTTTAATAAAATGTTTTAATTTTTTATTTTATATAGCTAAATGAAACAAGTTCAACTAAATTTTTGGTATGTTTCTAAATTTTTAAATTTTTCACAAATAAGTTAAGTTTTTGTCACGGTGAATTATACTAGCGGTGAACTGCTGCCGCGATGAATTGTCGTGGCGGTGAATTGTGTTTCGGTGAACTGTTGGCGGTGAATTGTTGACGGTGAATTGTTGGCGGTGAATTTTCCGGCACCGCATTAAATTATATATAATATAATTATTTACTATTTCAGTATACTTCTAAACCCTGAGGTGTATTTATTTGTGACCAGACACATGCTACAATTGTCTAAGCGGTAGTTAGGCCTGGCTACTCCAGTCACATCTTATATTAAACAAAATTTTCACCTCCTTTAGTTAGAGAACCTGGTTAAATAATTATACAGTTTGTGTTCCGAAGTGCGTCCTGAACGAGTGCAAGAAGTAATCTACGCAACTACGCAAAAAAGAGATACGGCTTACCTGGTTAAATAAGTTGTAATAGATTGTTTTATCCTGTATTAAATGCAAGTGAGGTAATTTCGAAGCATACATACAGATTTACGAAAAAGATGCGAGAATGTCCTTTAACTAAGTTTCCATGGGGTCGAATAGCAATTTAATAAAATTATTATTTTACCCAAGTCTTAAAAGCCAACCTTGATTTGAGTTATTCATGTTCTACCGAGCTAGGCAAATAAAATAATGATTTAGCTATTAATCTGAAGAGCACAATATTTGACTATTAGTTAACTCTGTGCTACGTAATATTTATACGTATAAACACTTTTTGACAAGCTGCAAAAACATAAATTAATATAAAGAAATAACAATGCTTCAATTCATCGCAATATTTTGCAAAAACCATTAATACAGGGTTTATGGATTGCTTTTCACCATGTCTCAATTGTGTTTCACTGTTTGTCAGATGTAATTCCCATTTGTCAATATTGACAAGTGTTGACATGAGAGAAAAGCATTTGAGATAAGGTGAAACACAACTGATACATGGTGATAAGCAATCGGAAAACCCTGTAAGAAGATTTCTCAATGTTGTAATGTAATTTCGCGCAATTTTATGTTCTTTGCTTAGATGCTTCTCAGCACTTTGTTGCGGTACCAAAATGACTTAACGTTGTATATATTGTATATATACAATTTCCATCTAAAGTTTAGACAACCTCTAAATTTGACTCAGTAGACACGATGATCTGCCAGTGCGAAAACAGCGCTAAATTGAATTTTAAAACACCAAAATGACAAGCAAGCGTTAGGTAAATATTAATACTGTGACGTAGCAACTGCTAAGCTCGTTTTGTTTCTAGTGCCATCTTGCATTTTCAAAAGACGCTACCTAAAATTCTTAAAGCTGGACGGATCTGGATAATTAGAACTTGATGCTACACCTCGTAGACAGTCTCAACTTGACGAACGCCGCAGCAAACGCTTCCTGTGGAATACTACCTTAATTGGAGACCTCTCTGACGTTTAATATCCTTTTCAATGACGCCATGGGAATGATGCACCTGGGAATGGCTTGTTGGTTAGAATCTCTACACGTACAGGCTTCTGAAGGTACGCTCTACACGTAGCAGGCACTATTCTTGCTGGACGATCCTGCTTACACATGGAAAATGGCCGCCAAAGCCACTCACACTTGAACGAATCTTACCGCTGGCTAATCTGCTTCACTTGGACCTCTTAACACTTGGCAAGCTATATCCACAAATGCCCTGTACACTGGTTAATAACTTCATATACAATTGGTATAACTAAAGACTTTTTATTTATAATTTTGTGTGATAAATTGAGGAGCTCAATCTGGCAAAAGACTGTCGTGTAACTTAGCAACTAGATTTTCTATTTTTATAAAAGAAATTACGATTGGTAACACGTTTAACCTTATAGACTACAGTTTTGATGTCATATCTTTGCCGAACTACTAAAATTGTCTTTTTCTTGGAATAATGTCACTACACTTTGCTCTGCTTTTTTAATCATTTTTGTGTATAATGCACTGATAGACTTGGAGTTCCTTTACCATCTCACTAATTGTCTTTCGATCGGTTTTCTTTCATTTTCAATTCTCTATTGCAAGCACTATTTTGCTAGCACTGTTTCGTTTATCTTTCAGCTAATTTGTGTTTTGCTGGCTTATACACTTTTAATACATAACGCTCATATTCTTACTGTACTTAGCAAACAATTCTGCATCATTTTATTCACATTATGCCTGACATTAATAAGCTTAAATCCGTAAGTTATGAATTAAATTGCATTGGCCCTTCTGAACATCTATCATATCTGAGGCTTTGAACATAACCCTTCTGTAACCTGTTTTATTTATGCTAACTTTTATCCCTCAAATTATTAGTTACTGCTGCTCACACCAAGTGCATTCATTAATTTATTTTGCAATAAATAAAATGTTTAATTCAGTGCTCATGTTGGCCCTATTCATTTACTTAATTAGACAATCAGAATGCTATAGGTAGTAAACCATTAAAATATATTGCTATACGCTCTCTTACAAACGACTTCAATCATAGAAATTAATTATACGATAAGCCTTCTATATCAACTCTAAAAAAATGTTTAAATATTTCTAGTCAGGTTTTGTGAATACAGTAGTGAGAGTTTAATATACCGCGATGGTTCTAAGCTTTGGCAACTAATATTAATTGAATAATTTTATTAAAAAAATGAAAACAACCACTTCTATTGAGATTTGATAGTACAATAAAAACACATTTTCGGAACTTGATATTATTTGTTTTCTAATCGATAACAGTTCTAAAGTTAGAGACCTTAATTAAAATGGGAGTAAAACTTCACAATTTCTTTCATTGTTACGTAACGATATACATACAGGAAACAAACAATACAGAAAACATTTTGGAAAAGTTATGCGACGATTTTAAGAATATTGGGAATAAATACTTGGTGGATAAATATGAGAAAAGAAAAAGCTGGATAACAGACAAGATACTAGAACTTACGGAAGAAAAATGAAAAACAATGAAATAAGATACAGAAGCATGCTAAGACAAATAAGAAGGGAAATAAGAACAGCAAAGAAAGATTGGCTTAAAATACAATATTAAGAAATAGAAACTCTAGAGCAAACACACGACCTATTTAATATGAATAAGAAAATCAGGATGGGAAAACTATTACTGACAAAAAAGAAAAAATTGAAACATGGGAAATGTATATTTCCGAACTTTTTGATGACGATAGGTCAGACCAACCTCCAGAGTTCAAGAATATAGATAGCCTAAGAATAACAATAGATGAAGTCACAAAGGCAATAACAAAACTTAAAGACGGTAAAGCTCCAGAGCCAGACTATGTCCATACTGAATTTCTCAAGTTATTTGACGCAGAAGGCATTCAGTGGTTAACAGAAATATTTAACAAGATATATTTCAACGGAGAAATACCAAAAGTATGGCTAAAGTCTACATTTATCCTGCTACCTAAAAAAATACACGCCAAGTACTGTAGTGATTTTCGAACTATCAATTTAATGAGTCACCTTCTAAAACTCTTCCTGTAAATAATACATCAGAGAATTGTCAAAGTGTGTGAAGAACAAGTCAGTCGCACACAGTTCGGCTTCAGGAATGCAATGGGAACATGTAAAGCCCTATTTAATATCCAAGTACTTTTTTAAAGATGTAGGGACGTTGATTGCGATATTCATGCCTGCTTTATCGATTATCAAAAAGCTTTTGATAATGTACGGCATACCAAACTTATCAAGATACTAAAAGAAATTGGTTTGGAGGATAGCGGTTTAAGGAGTATAAGCAACTTATACTGGAACCAAACAGCTTCCATACGCATTCAAGAAGGGAACTCCGAAGATATTGAGATCAAACGAGGTGTCCGACAAGGGTGTGTGTTATCACCGATGCTTTTTAATGTATACTCAGAAAGAATTTTTCAAGAGGGGTTAGAAGACAATGACATTGGAATCAAGATCAACGGCGAGTATCTAACTAACGTAAGATATGCGGACGACACAGTAGTGTTTGCAGATAGCCTAGAAAATCTACAAGAGCTATTGAACAGAATAGTAGAATCCAGTCAGACTAACAGACTTTCACTTAATTTAAAGAAAACAAAATATATGATAATCTCCAAAAGTAATAATCATCCTGGCCAACTTATAATGAATAACCAACCAATAGAAAGAGTGCAAAAGTACATAATATTTAGGAACAACAATTAATGAAAATTGGGACCACTCATTAGAAATAAAAAGCTGGATAGAAAACTCCAGATCCGCATTTCTGAAGATGTCAAAAGCATTCAGATGTCACGATTTATTTTTACCAACCAAAATCAGACTATCGAGATGCTACGTCTTTTCGGTATTGCTATATGGAGTAGAGTCTTGGACCTTGACCGAGGCTTCTTGTAAGAAACTTGAAGCATTTGAAATATGGCTATACCGACGTATTTTAAAAATCCCGTGGACAGACCATACCACTAATCAAACTGTTCTTGAAAGAATGGGTAAGAAAAGAACTGATACTAAAGATAAAAACGCTTAAGCTGGAATACTTAGGGCACATTATGAGAAATGGACAGCGATATGAGCTCCTTCAACTGATTCTTCAGGAAAAGATGGAAAGAAAGAGAGGTCCTGGGAGAAGAAGAATATCGTGGCTGAAGAACTTGAGAACGTGGTTTAATACAACAACGGTCGGACTCTTCAGAGCTGCGGTGGAAAAGTACGAATTGCCGTAATGATCGCCAACGTCCGGAACGGATTGGTACCATAAGAAGAAGAAGAAAGTAACGGTGAGCCACTTTCTTTCTGTTCATATTCATAACCTGGTATATTGGCCAGGAAAGCAGCAAAGTCATGCCCAAACGAAACTAGAAAAAAATGAACATTAATAAAGTACAATTCTATTAATAAAAGAGGTGCTGCGGCTGTAAAAGAAGTAAGCAAAAGCAACCGACTACTCAGCCGGAGCTGGTCGTGGGTAAAACGAAAAACTCAAAGGCTTCAGCTGAAATATAAAAATATGGGCGCCAAGTAGCAAGTAACCCAGAACTTTGCTAAACAAAAAGTACACTACAGAAGGCGCTACTAACCAAACCTGAAAATAAAAGAGTAACGGCAAAGGCACAAATCAGATAAGCAGGCAAAGATGTCAAGACAGTATAATTGCAGCAAAAAAAAATACAACCACAATTAAAATGCACACAAAAATATCATACGGCAAACCAAATCGGCATATCACAAATTTATGTCACACTAAATCAGCACAATATCTCAACAGGGAGATTACATCATCATAAATAAGCGTCTTATTAAGCCTCACCAAAATATCGGTACATAATTTAAATAATCATTAAAGCGTACTTGACATAAGGGCGCAATTCAGTTAAATAGGTCTACGTAAATTATTGTAAGTGAAAATGTGTGAGAGAATTACAAATTGATGTTTGAAGTGGCCAAATGCATTACTAAAAGAAGACTGTCGATAGCTTCTTTGCTCTGACACATATATTACAGATTGAAATTTGGATTGATCAGTTGAATTCGACCAAATACCCACTATGCAAGAACAACCTTAATGTTAGCTTTAATATGCAATAACGCCTACACGGAATCCAAGATCTTGTCTCCTAATATAGCGCTTTACGAACCGATACTGGCTAAGGTAAGTTTTCAAAACTTTGTTAAAGTGTCACAAGCTAATAATGCACGTAAATACTTGCAAATGCGGCCCTATATTGAGGCTGGATTCAATCTAAAGACATGTCACCAACGTTACGTGACGATTGAGAACGGATTAAAGTTTATCATGCAAATGCCGTACCAAATTTGATAATGTTAACACTAGAACGGGGCGTGAGGCACGACCGTCCGGATAACTCTTAACCTAAAAAGCTAATTAAAATGACCTACGGCAATAGATTCTTTGCAAGGCAAGTGTGGTGCAATAAAATTATATCAGTTAAATGGGTGAGAAACACGTTTCAAATACATAATAAGAAAAGTCTAATAAGTACTGATTACATCGTAGCACGATCACAGGAACACATTAAAACGGAACCCCAAAGTTTGAGTGGCCGAATTTAGAATACAAAGCAACCGACCTTGCGATGGTACTCCAGGCTGCAACGAGCGTAGAAAGCGGATCCGCTGGACAATAGGACGGCACCTACTCTGCAGCTACACAATATGGCGAATGGTCAAAAAGACTGATAAGAAAATATCCTTGAATATGCAACCAGACTAACACCGATGCAACAAGAGAGGCCTAGCCTAATGGAAATTAATTGGGCATATAGATTCCTGGAAATTCAAAACTTGTAATAGCGGGTAATATTTAGATTTATGGAAAATAGGGCAGTTAAATATGTAATACTTTTAAATGACTTTTAGCCCGTAACATGGTGTCGATAATGAAAAGAATTATTGTAAACCTGCAGAGGTTGATTCCTTAGCTGTCTTGGAGAACTTCAACGTAGCAGTCAGGAAAAGTCATAAACAGGTTAGACCAATATCGAATATTGGAGACTGTATTAAAATTCTTTCGAAAAACAACATTTATGATTAATAAATTAAACCATTTCATTCCCAATAAATCAATTAATTACCTTAAATAAGATAATAAATTATATTCACAAATGCTACAAATTCTGAGGTTAAGTAAACTGTTAACGTACACTTTATATTAAAGAAACATACATAACGAGGTTTAAGTAGCAGCGACATTTCGTAGTACTCATCTAATAAAGTACTTCATGCGGGTAGCTGTAGATCTTCTAAGGTAACCCGAAATGTTATTGTAACCGTAATGGTTTTGATAGGTACCATTATGCAATTCCAAATCCATGTTTCTGTATGAAAGGCTAACAATCAACAGAGAATGATTATTTCCTAGAGAAGTAAGTTGAACGGTTTATATCTTTGGACAGAGATGATCCATCTAGGAATGGGCTGACTTTTTATGAGACAGAAGTGCTCAATTATTAGCTCACTTTTATAAGGAGTTTAACCACAGATGCCGGAAAACCAGCATTAATGGTATGAATTAATATAATATTTCAGCATACCGTTTAATGTACCTAAGAAGCAGCAACTCTTTAATTATATACATTTTCAACATTTAGTGTCACACAAAAATATGCATAGCCCGTTAAATCAACTTAATCGCTTGCATTTATCATTTAGCTATCATGGAAATACGAAAAGACGGTTCTAGCACTTTTAGCTATGTTTTTTTCTTAAATATACTGTTTCAAGCTGTTAGATCAGTTTAAAAATGTCACGCCGCCACTGTTTTTATAAAAGCAGGGAAGCACCTTTTTCGAGCTCTCGCGCAAAAATTTAAGTCAGCGTCCGGCAACCAGCGTGTGCGATTTCAATGTCATTTAGGAAACCATAACAGCCAATTTTTACCCCTTGCGACGTTATCGGATTTAGCAATTCCCAAGGCATATCCCCCAAGTGTTATGTTTCTGTTCTAGCCTTGCAGTGGAATTTTACTTCGAGCTCTTGACGGATATATGAACCGTCCCGCCTCAAAACGTTTAGCAACTAACCTGGAGAGCGGCGCTGAGTCCACACAATCTGAAAAAACTCTCATTCAGCCACCTGAACTGTGTATCTCTATTCGTCACTCCTGAGGCTCCCGATATAGGCCATTTTTTGCTTAACCGAGTGCTTCCTATCCTAGTTTTGCATTCAGTGCAGCCAATTTGATTGCTGCCTTTCAAGCTAAGTTGAATACGTCATAAATATATTGTAATAGGCCCTCGCTTAAATAAAAAATGGGGTTTTAAATATAATAAAACTTTTACAACTATGACAAGAAATACTACACTTTAGAAATTGTATTAGATTCAATTATGAGTCCGCCTGTCAAACTCAGGTCAAATTAAAAGAATGTAACTTTAATTACCACAAATAAAATGGTTTATTTCTCACTCTTTATTTCATCTATTTGCAATAAATTCGGTCATAGCTCCGGTGGGCATAAGACAAAACTTAACTCAAGGTGTGAGTTCATAGAGTTAGGAAAAACTTTGTATGAAAAATGCACAATTTCCATCTGACGTTTAGATAACCTCTAAATTGGACTCAATAAACAAAATGATCTGTCTGTGCAAAAACAGCGTAAAATTGAATCTTAGACCACCAAAATGGCAAGGAAGCATCAGGTAAATATGATTAATACTGTGAAGTAGTAACTGCTATTCTCGTTTGTTTATAGTGTGACGTCAAAACCCACGCGCGATCGTGTTTTGATCTGCATCCGGCCAAAACTGAAAAAAAGCCGCGTCATCTTGCACTTTCAAAGGACGCTTCCTACATTTCTCAAAAACGAAGCGACCTGGACAACTGGAACCTGGTGTTACACCTCGTCGACAGTCTGAACTTGATGAGATCCAAGCATAATGATCCACTCCAACGCTTTCCCGGTGAAATTATCTTGAAAAGGAGGGATACGTTTTCTGGGGACGCTTCGTCGTTGGTAATTCTCGTTGTTGCTTTCTGCTCCGAAACTCTGTATACAGACACTGAGGAGGAACGGTTCTACACGTTGTACACAACATTCTCGCTGTCAGATGCTGCTTCCTTATGGAAATGAGCCCTCGAAGTTACTCGCGCTTGGACGAATCTTGCTGCCCTGCACAGAGGTGAATCACTTTCAAACAACTGGTATTAAAAAGACTTTTCATTTATAATTTTAAGCAATTAAATGTAGAGCTCAATCTGGCCCCAACACAAATTTTACAAGCTTGTTTAGTAATTTTTCAACAAACAACTGTCACGTCACTTAGCAACTAGATTTTGTATTTTTATAAAGGAAATTAGGATTGATAACATATTTGACCTTTTGGACTACAGTGTTGATGTCATGTCTTTGGCTAACTACTAAGATTGTATTTTTATTGAAATAAATATCATACACTTTGCTCTGCTTTTAAATCACTTTTGTTTATGATGCACTGATACACTTGGAGTTCCTTTAGCGTTTCACTAATTGGCTTTCGATCGGTTGCCTTTCATTTTTCTCTGCTATTTGCAATAATAATTTTTTTAGCACTGTTTCATTCACCCTTCATCTAATTTGCCGTTTCCTGGCTTACACTTTTAATACATAACGCTCATATTCGTTCTGTACTTAACAATATGTCTGATATTAATAAGCTCCGTCAGTTACAAATTAAACCGGGTTAGCCCCTCCGAACATTAATCATATCTGAAACGCTGAACGTAACCCTTCTGAAACCTACTTTATTTCATGCTAGCCTTTATTACTCAAATTATTAGTTACTGCTGCTCACATCAAGTGCACTTATTAATGTAAAGTACTGATTATCTTGCAATAGATAAAATATTTAATGCTGTGCTCATGTTGATCTTATTCATTTAGTTAATTCGGCAATCAGAATTGCTATGGGCAGTGAACCATTACAATATATGTTAAGCAATGCATGTTGTATAATACCTAAAAATGGGGCGCTATAGACGTATGGACGTTTTAAGTACATATCCGCCGTGCTGTTGGTTATGCTTCATATAAACCGTTGCTAGCTTGTCACTGGCATGTCGATACTTATTTGCCACCGTGAGGCGGGCAACCACATGTTCCAGGTCACTCTTATTGCGTGACGTGACGTCACGAACTAGCAGTTCCAGCCCTCATATGTGGTCCGCGAAGAAGTATTTTTTGAGTGTTATCTTAATATACCTTATTATTCTCAAATTTGATGCCATTCGTAAAGTAGCATGGATATTCGCGAATTTTTGAAGTAAAAGATAAGCATTTTAGAACCAAAAACGTGCTTTTGTGAGATAACCATTTGAGTACACATGCGTTGTTGAAGTATGAATGTATTTTTTTTTTTTGCTGTGTGTAAAGTAATGTATGACATTGATTCGGCTTTCAATAGCCAACTCTCTCAAAAAATTATGATCGCACTGTATGTAAAATTGGTAGCCGTTTCTAAAACACGAAATGACATTGTCTTTAAAAAGTCAAAATTTGAACATCGCCAACCAAAGACAGCATAATTAATTTGTATAAAATTAGTTCATTTTATTTGCAGTTGGTGAGCTGTGCAACATATAAATTCCTTTCTATTAAAATTTAATACACTCTTAACAGTATTAACAAATTATTTGCCTAAATTTTAAACACTTGCATGACATAATTTACACACTAAAATAATGGATGTACACTGATACACAGCCTAAGAAAATGCGAATATTTCAAAATATATAACATTTCACTCGGCTACCTGGCAGTTGTCTTTTGGGATTACTTCTAAGCAATATAATAAACACAGGGACTACAGTAAATTACAAAACTATGCAAGAATTGCGTGTAAATTTAAATGGTAAGTTACGGCCCGGATTCGGCTATATTTTACTTTTGCATGCTTTCTAAGTGGAAGACACTTTGTATTGTAATTACCAGAAACCTTTATTTTACTCTTGGGTTTTCATACCCATAAAGTATCTCAATGTGTCCTATGTCTCATAAAATAAAATTTTAAACTTAGTACATATATCATCTCAGTAAAAGCACTTAACGACTTGGTAAACGCAATACAGAGAACGTGTTATTCTGGGAGCAATGGTGCGCAAAACGTGTAGTTTGCTTCCGATGCATTATGTTGGTAGTATTTTATATCCTAATTTTACGAAGAAGAGAGCTTTAAATTTCGAATAAAAAGTTTGACGGCAAAACTACTCGATTGATTCTAGTAAATACGAGTATGTGCGTATCCTTATACTCGTTAAAAATAGAACATTAGCATTGAAACAATTAATAACTGGACAACTTATTATGTTTGACGTGAATAAAGCAATGATATTTCAAAAAACCTTTTCTAAGAATGAGTACAAGGACACTAACAAATATGTCATGTGTGAAGACTATGCATCTGCTGCTGTTCGAGCGAAACAGGCTGCTATATTGCACGTAGGGTTTGGTAGGATGTAATCATATTTTCTTTTAGATTTAAATAAAACATATGCTTTAAGTCAATATGTTTACACAAATTTGCTTTTCTTGGGTAACTATGCTGTTTGAAGTCAGTTTTAACTCAAGAGCATTGCCGAAGTGGAGCACCTTCTTGCTTTTTTCAAATAGTGATGGTTTGCTACAATGATTGGAGTATTCAGAGGCTTCATGCTCACTGAGCCCGCAAGGTAGTCGAGCAGGGCAATTAATTATTCCAATATTAGAGCGTACGAAACGCCTTCTACCATAAGTACTGACATAATCTTTACTCATGTGTACTATTCGTTGCTGCCGTCGCATAGTTGTGAATAAACGTACCAGTGCTCATAACTAAAGCTGATATAATATGGCAAATGCATATTTTGTATAACATATATGCCGGCGAAACTTTTTGCATATGTATACTAATTATGTAAAAACAAATCGTTTAAGCCAAGTTTTATTTTGCATATTTTGCATATTTATACGTTTTTGAACATACTTTTTGGATTTTTCGTATTTGGTTATGCGATTTAGCAATAATTTGTAATGTTTGAACCTTTTTTTGATTCTTTTTGTAAAATTTACTATTTCGTTAAATTTATTCATAAAATTGTTGTGCAACTGAGATATATACTTTCACTTTCTGCCGCCCTCTGAACTGCAGTGCGCTTATCGAAATAAGCAGAGGAAAGAGGAAGTTCCTGTTAAAATATTTGACTATATAAAAAGAATCTGCCAGCAACCCACTTTTCGCATAGAAGCACTGCATAAGGAATCAGCCAACATAGAATTCATTTCAACAGTCGAATTTCGAGTGTTGGGTGAATAATAGTATGGCAGGGTTAGGGGAAATCTCATTTCTATGTTGGCTTACAACGTGAAGTTGGCGTTGACAGTCCAGGTTTATATAGTTCAACGTTCAAATGAGTCTTTGAATAATAATTGGAAACATAAATGTACTCATACAAAATAATGAAAACTTTTTTTTAAATCCTACGATTATGCGACCTTTTTGGAGTATTTTCTGTTCAAAGGTTACGACTTCGGTTGTATATAGATTTTTTTCGGTCATATTTTCACATTTAATACTTCATCAAATTTTGTTTCAAATTCTAAATATTGGGCATGCAGCCTTCCCTTTTCCTAGAAGAAGTTTCGGCTTGCACCTGGGTTGTCATCGCTTCTGTAGCCGTTGCGAGGTTGGCGTTAAGCACGTTTGTTTGATCAAATATGAAAAGCAGTCCATAAGAGCAAGGGAGAGATTTTTCTAAATAATTTCGTTCCATCGCAGTCTTTTCGTATTCAAGCTCGATCGCTCGACGGGGAGCGTAAGACCGTTTGTTGTTGTCTGCTTCGTGATTGGTTGCAGGTGATGAGGCCACGCAGCGTGTTTTGGCGGGAGCAGCGTTGGCTTGAGAGTTAGTTAGTCGCCAGCTGGGACTGCAAGCAGGTTTTTTCAAGAGCGGCTCCGCCGCCTCACATGGCCCTTGGGGCCTTTGTGCCGAAGTGAATGTACTGTTACAGCGTGGTTTGGTTTTTCTTTTGGAGAGTGCTTCCCTGCCGTTGGACGTGCAGTTGTTTGGAGACCCCTTTTATTCTTGTGTCGACCGACGCCCTGTACTCTCGTGTGCCAGGCCGGCATCATATCCGTTGGGAGATTCATCGCACGTGGGCGTGCAAATAGTTACCGTATTGTTTCCTGTGGGAAATGTCATCCAGTACCACTGCAGCGTTGCGGCTTTCCTTGCACGGGCGAGCCCCGACACTAACGACGCGGCCAGGCTAAGCTGCAAAGGAGGGCCGCGATTCGAATTGCGTGCGCATATAGAACCTTGTTCACAAGGGCTATACAAACAGTGGCGGGGGTTGTGCCCATACACTTGCTTGCAAGGGAGAGGACGTACTTGCGGGGAGCAAACGCCAGGGGCCAAAAGACGCTAGCCAGGCAGGAAATCCTAAATAGGTGGCAGGAAAAGTGGCAACAAGAAAGCACTGTCGGATGGACGAGAAGACTCATCCCTAACATCCAAGAATGGGTAAACCGCAAACAAGGCGAGGTGGGGTATCACCTTACACAAGCTCTGACAGGACATGGCTGCTACGGAGCTTATCTCAGCAGAATGGGATTGCTGTATAGCGGGGAATCCGTCTACTGTAGAGAGCACACCTTATTTGAGTGTACAAGATTTGAGCAAGCGAGAACCCAAGCGGAACTACAAGTAGAGGGACAATTGACGGCGGAAAACATGGTTCGATATATGTTGGAGATGGAAGAAGGGTGGAATACCGTGGAGAGAATGGTGGTGGAGATTATACAAACCAAGGAGGTTGAGGAAAGGAAGAGACAGCAGGGGCGCATTTAATGATAAAGTGTGGGTTGCATCGTAGCAATGTCGCAAGACGGATCCAATGCAACCCATGAAAAGCAGGGGGGTTTTTTAGTGGGTAGCCGACTGGGGCACCTCCCCAGTTGAATTCCACACGCCCAGGCTCGCTGGGTGTTTTTAGAAGATTTTTTCCCTCCTTCCTCACGAAAAAAAAGGCTAAGCTGTAAATGTACCAGGTAGTGTGTGTGTAGTTTGTAAATACTAATTAACTTATTTGTTTGCTAATAATTAATGTGCATCTTTGCCAAACAACGGCCACCCATTTGGGGCCGTTTGTAAATACCAATTAACGTATCGTTGTACGAGTAATTGATGCGCATATTTCCTAGATAGTATTAATTGCATCTTTGTGATAGACGCCAGTTACCCGACTGGGGGGCCGTGTTAGCTCTCATTACCCCGCCCGTAGTATAGACGATTAGAGGTAAATCGTCCCCAGCTGGGCTTATAGTTTTAGCCCCTTTATTATGTTGTATTTTCACTGTGAACGCTGACAACGTCGGCGCTGTTGTACCTATTTGACCATATGCTGAGACTAATAAATCGGTTTACTAAACGTTGCCTTATGATTTCCCCACGTACTTGTACATGTTTATTTTCAGGTTGGGTTATACACTGTCTCAGATTTATGTAAGGTGAAGCCTGAGAGGAATTCTTAGGCGCCGTAAGTAAGTCAGTGCGCTCGTCGCCGAAGTGTTGAAAGTCGTGAGGCTGTGCACAAATACTCTGTTTCCGTTTAGCTTTGAATTTCGCCAAGGTGTAAAGTTGAAAGGTAGTTTCATTGATTTTCTGGTTTCATAGTGGGTCTATCCGGGCATCTTCGTTCTTACGGATGAAACTAGGTGGCTCTCAATTAATTTAACCGTAGGTTATCTCATGTAGGACTAACCCTCGCTCCACTGTAGTTTAGCAGGCATATCTTTTTTACGAGCAGGACAGCAGTCCTAGGTGGGTCATTGTCCCGATTTGGTGTAATATCGTCCACGCTGGCCGTCTCTCTTTTACGTGATTGTCGTATGTGCCGGCACGGTATCGTAAAAGTCGTTTAAGACCGTAACAGTATATATACGCATATTTTCGTACATTTGAATTCATATAATTATCAGCTTTACTCATAACTATTAAGTGAATTTATTACGTATTATATGTGCCCATGGCCTCTCCAGTATCCCGTTTGAGCTACTTGTTTGGAGTACTAGAACTTACGACGTTTATATCGAACATTTTCACTTATGTTTTACTTGAAACGGGTGCAACAATCGAAAGTTGACATATAATAATTCGTTGCGCGTAGTAATAGCACCCTCGATTTTCACTATCATAGTATGCTGTTGTGGAAAAGACAAAAAATATCAATGACACATGGTTTAGCGAAGAGTTGAATCACGGCATCCAATCAAGATCATGCGGTAGATTGCAACATTATCTGCAGGGTTTTGTTCTTCATTAAAACAAAATATTCCTGAAATGTTCTTACATAAAGTTTACTTGCTTCTTAAGTACTTAAGTACATTAATTACATTAAGTTCTTCATCTTATAGTTTTCTCCATATACTACACTACGAAGAGAATGTCATTATGTTACGCAAGAGCTAGCAAATAGTGTAATGGCATTGTAACCTTTTACTGAAGACCAATATTGTGGTGGCTAGACGATACCAAGTAAAGCTTTAGAGAAGGTTTTTAGCAACCTACTTTGAAAATAAGTTGCCTAAAAATCAATGCTTGCTAAAAAGTAGTTCTGCAAAATTTTATAAACTAGTTTAATGGAAAGCTCTCCTGATGAATTCGTTCTTAATGCTGCGAGTTTCTAGACTTATAATTTATGGTACTTACTGAGAATATCTTGTAAATCATAAGTTTTCCAGTAAATTTTCAAGGCAAGCTAATAGACAGTATATTTCCTAAATCCTGAGTTATAGATACAGTTAAAAGAATCTTTCTGACAATATACCGTGATCCATGAGATTTGCACTATGCTTAACAGAAAGTTCATTAAGTTAGCAGCTCTATTTAGATTATTTCAAACTAATAACTAGCTACGGGAATTACTCAGTCTTAAGTGAAAGCAATCCCGTTGTTGAGACGCGGATGTAAGGTAATTCTCGGTACTGGCAGCTCATTTCACAACGTCACAACACGGGAATGCGTGCTGCTAAGCCTTATCGAGCAGACAGGATGCTCCAGCTGCATTTACGATGCAACTCAACACTAAAATTAATTTTCCGACGGAATTTCTGCAAACAACGGCTTGCGAGCTTAACCTGTGACAAAGCTTTCGTTTGAAGTCTAATAACGGCACCTAATTATGGTAATTAAGTTCCTACCTTTATCAAACATTATTCATCTGGGTAATAACTGAAAATTACTGTTCTACAACCATGCAGTATTTCTCGTGATAATGATCACTATTACGACATAAACGAGTCAATTATTAATTTGCTTGTCCATACGTTCTTCTGGAAAATATACTGCGTGTTTGGTTTGGCGGTTTATTGCCATCTCAGGTGCGGTTTTCCCACTTTAAAATTATTATGATCCAATATAGGCAGACTTGAAGGTAACAAAAGTTTATTAGATCAGCTAACCAGATGATTAGTACGAATTTCAACACCATCTATTTTTTCCACATATGCACAGATGGAATGAATTATAAGCAGAAGTGCTATTTAACAAAAAAAAATAAATAAATAAAAGTTGCGGAACGTATATGATCTACATACATAGTTACTAGTACCTATCGCCAAGCGGAACACTAATGCAGTAGGTACAACGGCCAACTTCTTTTTTAATAAAAAAAAAACAGTACAGCAAATATATTTGCTATTCATGGCTTTATTAAAGTATTTTACATTTTTGGTTATTTTCGTTAATAACAAATAAAATCTGATAAAATAATACAAATTGTACGCATCGTCCTAATAATATTAGCTATTTACAGATTAGTCTAATTCAATAATGTCTTGTGTTAATCGACGCTTAAGTTTTGTAAGTATATTTTTTCTTCCTAATTGATACACTTGAGTACTTAGACACATTTCTAGATTTTTATAGAGTTTAACACAGATCTTATTAATAAACTGTTTTGATTGTTAATTGATTCAGTCCGTAGATGATTTGTGAGTTTCTCGTGAACCACTCGGCACTTGTAATCATTCGTACCACTTTATTTAAAAAAAAAACTTGTATTTTTGGTATATGTGTTTGTGATACGGCACAGCACGTTTGACAGGCGTAAGTGAGAATAGGTCATAAAATGGACTAAACTGGAATAAACTAACCGCACTCTATTTTTAATGAGTTTCTGCGATTAAATATAGGATACAACACACCGAAGCGTGCATATGCTTCATTCAGCTTTCGGTTTATGTGATAGCCTCATAGAATTTTTTTGTTAAAATATACACCTAAATATTAAACACACTCTTCTAATGGATTCCATCGTATTTCTTGACCATGTATCGTGAGCTGAGCTGGTTTGCTATATCACCCGAATGTGAAGATCTTAGCCTTTGTTTTTGTTGGATCTATTGTAATACACCATTTTTCACAACATTTCATTAGCGCATTGATACCATTTTGAAGCACTTTGCAAATTGCCATACAGTGTTACGAGTTCGATGTCATAGGCGAAATGGCGAGTTGTATGCCTTGAGGTTCTTCAATATTATGTGTAAAAATATTAAATAGTATCGGGCCTAGAAGGGATCCTTGCGGGACCTCTCGCCAATACTTTTTCAATTTGAGAGTGTTGAATTAATGCGTATACCGGGTGATTATAAATGCTTCTCCATCAAGTTGCTTTTGAAATATTTGTTGTATGGATAATATGTTGGTGCCGCTGTAGTTTATGTCAAATTCGAAGTTAGCAGGTTAGGTTTTGCGTCAGTGTTGACACAGACTGACTAACCTGATAACCTCGAATTTGCATTTATAATCACCCGGTAGCACATTTTCTATTCTTAAGAAAAGGTACGACAATCTTGTTTGCATCAGTTTCATTATTAGTCCGTTGATCCACACGGTATCGAAAGCCTTTGCTGCGTCTCTTCTTCTTCTTCTTTCTCATAATTTAAGACTTAGTCCTATTATTTACAACTTTTCCATTTAGTTAGTCCTGGGATGCTGATGTCCAGCTTTCGTTCCATCGCTTTGGGGGTCGTCCTTGGGGTCTCTTTGTATTCAGAATTTTCTCCCTTGCGATTTTTGCCAGTATGTTTTCGTGCATCCTATTTACATGGCTATTCTAATTCCACCAGCATGTTCTCACCCATCCCACAACATCTTGGACTTTGCATGCTTCTCCAATGTTTTCGCTTCTATTTCGTAGGGTAACGCCTGTTATCTGCCTTAGGGTTTTCATCACTGTTGTTCGCATAATGTGTTAGATTTGGCTGTTTCAGCTCTGGTTTCGGCGGCATAAGTAAAGATGACGCAGGTTTTGTAGATCTGTACTTTATTTTCAATCGATATGTGCTAATTTGTCCATATCAGGTCTCGTAGGTCCTGTTGTCACTGCCGCTTTCATTGCTGGTTTGCGAACTTCCTCGTTTAGGTTTCTCATGCTAGATGTATGCGCACTTAGGTGGTTAAAGGTCATAACTTCTTCAATTTTATTATTATCAATGGCTAATTTACATCGAAGGGTTTCTTTCGAGATAGTCAATAATTTTGTCTTTTTTGTTGATACTCTCATGTTAAATTCTTCCGCTGCTGTTTTAAATCTAAACGGTAGTTGTTGCAAGTCATTTTCGTTTTCTGCCAGGAGCACCTCATCATTGGAATAACACACTATTCTTATTTCATTATTCCCCATCTTATATTCTTCCTTCGTTTTTGCTCTGGCAATGATTTTATCCATTATGATATTAAATAACGTGGGACTTGGGCCACCTCCTTGTTTAATTTCGCTGGAAATGGGGATTTCTTCTGTGAGTTTATTGTTTGATTTTATACTAGTTTTATTGTTTGTGTTTAGTGCTTTAATAACCTGTATTATTTTTGGGTTTATTTCTTTTTCTTCTAGGACGTGTAAGACGTCAGTTAATTGTATGCTGTCAAATGCTTGTGTTAAATCGGCAAAGCACATGAATGTTGGTTTGTCGAATAACTTTCTCAATGATCTGATTGACCGTTGATCGATTTTGCCGGAAACCTTGTTGCTCCTCACTGACTTCAATTTGGTTTATAATTTTTACAGAGATAATTTTTGTAAATAATTTTGATATAGTAGTGTTTTGGGTCTGCCTCGATTCCTTTTTTAAATATTGGTCTGGTGATACTTCTTTGCCATTGTTCGGGTATAGCTCCTGTATCGATTATCTTTTGTGAAAGGGTAGCTATTTCTTGTGCCAATAATTCACTTCCATATTTGATGATTTCATTTGAAATTTTGTTATGTATTCTGGTTCCTTATTTTTTCTCTATTTAAGTTGCAGCGAAACTTGCATAGCACAAGGTTATGGTCAGTTCCAATATTAGCTGAGTCTAGTGTTCTGACATTGAAAATTTGTGTGGGATGTACATTTCTGTTGGTGGTAATGTAATCTATCACACACTGGTGTCGTCTCGAGTTTGGCCACTTGTACATACATATATTGGGGCTTGTGTGGATAATAAGTGTTGTTGACGCGGAGTTGGTTTTGTGCGCATATGTCTATAAACATTTTACCGTTTTCGTTTACTACGTTCTCATTAAATCTTTGCTTTACGCCGTTGATTATTTTATTACCAATTCTTGCATTAAGATCCCCCATTACAAAGGTTTTGTCTTGTTTCGGTATTACATTTAATAACTTTTGTAGGTCGCGATAAAACATCTCTTTGTCCTCTCTAGGTTTATTGACATCAAGTGCTTAAGGGCTGATAATGTATATTATGTCATTGCCAAATTTTGGTATCACGTGTAGTAATTTATCGTTGATGTATTTTATGTTGTTTATTTGTTCTTCACATTTTTCATGCAGTAGTAATCCAACTCCTGCTTGAGCTCTTTCGTTTGTGTTCTCTCCACTATAGATTACTATATAGTTCTGGTACCTGTTTGTCCCCTTTCCCTTCTTCTTGGTTTCTCACTACGTCTAAGAATGGAATTGTTGTGAACTTTTTATTTTCGTAACCCTCCTCAATGGTTTATGTGATCCGCAGAAGTTTATGAGCCGGCGAATGTTGGTTTCTATACCCACACTGAATCGCAGGTAGTATTTTGTTTGTTGTCAAGAGTTTGTATTGTTTTCTCTAGAAGTTTAGACAGCGTGGGCAATAGGCTATTGACCTATAACTATCCGTGAGATGGGCATCCTTCTTAGGTTTTTTAAAGCGAAGTATATGGTCTTTTTCATTCTTCTGGAAAATAGCCTATGTGCATAGATGCATTGAAGACGATTGTTAAATAAATAAGACACTTCCTTGATAGGCTTTTTAACATGCTGCTGGGGATCATATTATGGCCTGGAGTCTTCTTGGTGGGGAGTTTGTTTATGTAACATTCCAGTTTGGAAGGTGACACTGGATTTTCAGATTTGCTTCGTTCGTAATTTATTTCTTTGACTACAGCGTTGGTTTGGTTAACAAAGTCGTGATTACCTGATTTGCTTTGGTGGTAAAGGTGTTTTCCCGTTTTTTGGAAAATTCTTGGCACTTTTCTTGATCAGTTACATACGTTTCTCCATTCACTCTTACAAAAGGAATTGTTTAAGCTTCTTTAGTTGCGAAAATTTCTCTCAAATCCTGTTGATCAAGTTTTTTGGGTTGTTTACATATGAGATTGATGTTGGTATCGTCTTCAAATTTAATTTTAACTCCTACAACCTCCAGACTTTGTAAGTTTGGTAAGAGCAGTGGTACAGCATATATATTCTTAGTATGACGAAACCGCCAGATTCTTTATCGGCTTCTGTGCCATTTGGGTATACAAGTGTATTATATCCGGGATTTAATTGATTACTGTTATCAGTATTAACTGGAGTTATCCATGTCAGTTTTTTGAGTGTTAGTTGTTTGAAGTTTAGGACACGATTTTGCGTTTAATTTCTGCTGCACTTGAGGTCTAACGTAGATCAACGGTCGTGCCTTTTGTTATCCTATTATCTTAGCTAGATACGGACAGCCTCTGTAATTTACTAAATGATTGTTGCCAATGTTTTTAAACATTCGCTAGCTAGATGGTTCCCAGTGCATTTAACGCGTCTTGGGTCTAAACTGCAGTAATTACGTGTATGACCGTACCGCTGGCAACGATAGCATTGTGGTATTGTTTTAGATTTATGTCATGGTTCAACTTCAACAATACAATAGCAAATTTTTGTTATTTTAAAAATATTCGGTGAATTTCCGCCTTTAGGCAATTGAACTATAATCAGAGGCATTAATTTCTTCTTGATGAGAATCCGAGTAACATTTGTCGTTCAAATATTGTTCTCTATAAGATCTTTAAGTATTTTTTCTTTCGTTATCGATTATGGGAAGTTGGGTGTAATTACTTAAAGCAAGGCACTATCAGAATCTTTATATGTGTAATATGTAATATGATGATCTTCATAGAACTTTGCCAGTTTTCTATAGCCTTCAATGCTATTAACATTTTTTCACAAAAATTACCCTTTGTAGTTGTTTGAAAAGTCCTGGTTATTAATGTTTTCTTTAATCTCCTTTGAAAATTATTCGCATTGTGCAGGTATATGCAGGTAGGTTTTGACTTGCACTGCCTTAGTAGGCGTGATATTGTTGTCTTGGTAAGAATGTGTTGCAATATTTTTGGGGTAAATAGTAACTAGAATAACTTATTTACGTTAGATGTAAATAATGCGCAGGATAAATTGGAAATTGGTAAATGTGTGGATACCAAATTTATCAAATGTTTCACATGTGTTTTCCAATGGTATTCTTTCCACACTGTATTAACACATACTATTTCGTAATTAGTTCTGAAATATTGTGATTTCATAACTAGTTACAAAAAGTGTAGTCTTTAAATATCACTTAATTTTTAAATAAAAAGAAACATATATGATTGTCAAGACTGCAGGCTCAATTCTGTTCTTCGTGTGTGAATAATGTCTTTCATTTGTAATATTGCTTGTACATAATTCGCTTTTATAATGCTCCGTGCACGTCCTGATCTTGGAGCTATACAGTTGTTTCATGGAAGATTTTGCGTGCTATACTACGAATTCACGCTAATTTTGTGAAGCAGACCACATTCCTTCGACATTGCCGGATTTTCAAAATAGGACTTGTGTACCATCCTCGAGGTGTCTTCTATTGCAATAATTACGTGTGTCATTTCTCCTCC
The DNA here is from genome assembly GCA_940337035.1 of Agriotes lineatus. Taxonomy (NCBI): domain Eukaryota; kingdom Metazoa; phylum Arthropoda; class Insecta; order Coleoptera; family Elateridae; genus Agriotes; species Agriotes lineatus. The sequence goes on from OW679200.1 coordinate 14,217,187, forward strand.
GAATTACTCTATCTATTTCCTATCTCCTTCGCACGTCTCATTGAAAACTATAAAAACAGGACTTATGGACATTCTCGAGGTGCCTTCTCTTAACTACCTAAACCTACCCTATACATTGCTAACCTACTTAATTTACTTATCTTATATGTTAGCCTTTCGTACTGCGCCTCTCTTAGACAAGCCTAGATGTAGATGGTAGAAAAGAAGAGCGGCCTGAAAAGAAAACGAAATACTGAAAAGGAACTGTTTGGTAGAAAATGCTTGAAATAGAAACGCTGAAATGGAATGGTTTGCTTCATGTGCTTCTATGGCGCAATGTCAGCACGGTTCCCCGATTGCCCAGCTTCGCGAGGTGGAAGCTCGACCTGATTGGGCGAGGGGTCGAACATCTTCATGCTTCTAGGGCGTCTATGCCCTACTTCCCCTCTTGCGCGCGGCCACCCATTTACCGTTTTTCGCCTCTTCGAGTCTTCAGTTGTGAGCGTGTAGTTAATTCTGATTTATCCTACCTTATGTTCTAACTACATATTAGGTGTGTGCCCTTTTACCTCTTTTCACTTAAAAACACTAAGGAGTCTATTTCTCAATCTGGCCTTTGGCATATTGCCTCTCTAATATCGCGTCTCAGTTCGTCGTATTCTCAACATGTCATGAATCTGTGCCCTGGGGAGCCGATTTCGTCGCATGTATTGCATTAAAATTCTCCTTTCCCAATCTTCTTTAGGTGAATTCCTATTTTACCGTATCCCTTTGAGATGGGCGTGGTGGTTCTGCGCGCTAGTCCAGCTTGGCACGCCTCAATGCATCTGAAGATATTGGGAAACAGTACATATATCAGGTATCTAGTTATACGGACTGATGCCACTCTTTCTTCCATTTTCTATGGATTCTACCTTCTATTCCTCCCTTTAGCGCTGTCAAGCATCTAGAATCTTGTGCCCCTCTTTGCTTGTCTCGTAGGAGTCATTCGCCGATCTTTAAAGCCTCCAGTAGTTTTGATTTAATTCAGTGAACGGTGCAAGAGAAGAGGATATTCACTAGCACTCAAATGTTTCCATTTGGTGTTGAGTTGTACGCACCCAGGATGGCTTTCGGGCACAGAGCCTGAGTTGATCTGAGTGTTCTCTGGTTTACCACAATTGCTGTCCTATGTCTCCATATTTCTATACTGTGTCCTATTATCGGTATTATAGCGAGGTTACATATTATTATCAAGGATTTTTGGAGCTTTTCGAAATTTTCCCATTTTCTGTATGTGAACCTTCTTAGCGCATGGAACTTATTGCCCCTTTTCTTGTTTAACGTGCTCTCCAAAGTTCAGCCTTTTATTTATTCCGAGATATTTTATTTTTTTCTTCCTTCTGATTTTTAGTTTGTTATGAATTTCCCATGGGGATAGGGTTTGCAAGTTTTGTCTTGCTTTTGTTTTTAGCTCTGCTATTGATATGCCTACGTCATCCGCATATACTACCGCTATAGTATCCCCTGGTCATTGCTTTCTTAGTAAAGAATCCACTACAATATTTCATAGAAATGGTCCTAGTACCGAACCCTGTGGGCACCCTTTAGTTATTTATTTCTGTCTCTGTTATTGTCTCCTTATATGTTACTACCCTGATTTTGAGTATGGTCATTGTCGCGATGGGTATTTTGTTTCTTTCAAGTTCCGTTATAGGCCTTGGCCACCACAGGTTGTCGAAAGTACCGGATATGTTTGCGTATATCAATCACCATGCTGGGTTTTCGTGCCCCTTTAACGCGATCCATTAAAGTTCTTATCTCGTCTATTGTAGACATCCATGGTCTGAAGCCGTATTTTGTAGAAAAAATCCTTTTTGGCCGCTGTTCTGAAATCTTTCTTATTATCACTATTTCCATCACCTTTGCTCACTCGCTTTGTAGCGTTATTGGTCTTAATGCTTTTGGGTCTCTAGGTCCTTATCCAACGATTTGCGGTTAAGCTCCCGATTTTCCAGCTATTTCGAAAATAGCCTTGTTGGAAGTATGCTCTGTACAACCTTAATAGTTCCCTTCTTATGTCTGGAGAGCATATAGTGAATATTTTCCTATGAATTTGGTTCGCTCCTGGGGCCTTGTACGGCGTTATGCTCATTAGAGCTTGTTCAAATTTTTTGATGTAATTTTGCATTTTTGTGTCTTCTCCTTTATTTGAGCTTGAATAAGGGGTTCACTGCGTGGGTTGTCGTCAGGCATTAGCCCGTCAATAATCTCGGTTAGGGTGCCTTGCATGTCAGTGGTAGTTGTTCCGTCCGTTTTTATTACACTTGCTTGTTGCCATTTTATATCAGGTTAGTTTATGTTATTCCCCAGGGGTTATTTAGCAGGTTTTCCACGTATTTATCTCAGCATCACTGATCGCTTTCTTATATTCTGCTAGAGATTGTAGATATGCTTCATGCGCTTCCTCGTTTGGTTGGGTGGCCTTTTCGTCCTATTACGTGTTTGATATTCCCTCCTCATAGCTTTCTAAATCTTATTTTGGGCATCTGCAGTTGTCCCTACTACCCTGGGTTATCTCTATTTGTTGTTGTGGTCTGTTTTCATATTTTGACCGTTAATTCTTTAATCCCTTTTATTAGGGCTTTCACAAAATTATCGATTTGCGCAGCATGATATAGCGGCCCCGTTTTAGTGCTTCCGTAAGTTTGAGGATTCGAGCTTCCAGTGCCTCTGTATTTTTCTAAGGTTGAATCTAGGTTCCCTATTTCATATGTTCGGTTTCAGAGTGTATTTTAAATTAATATACCGGTAGTCACTTTGAAACATTACTGGAAGTACCTTTCAATAAGCTATTCTGTCATTATGCTACTGTTGGCTAACATTTTCGCCATTTGCAGTAGAGAAGGTGTATGGCAGTTTTCCAGGCTTTCACCTCTCCTGTCGGTCCGTTTTAAAAACCACGAGTATTATTTACAGTTAGGGTCATCCAATGCTGCATTCAAAAGACGTTTTGCAAAAATATTGAAAAGTATTGAGGACACATCCTTGTGGGATCTCATCTAAGTTCTGAACATTTTTCACATTATTGTGCCGTTCACTGCTTAAGCTGTAGTTAGTGTAGTTGGTTTTGACTTAATTTTGGGGTAAATTATCAAAGCGTAGGTGTGTCTGTATATGCATACTGGTGCACTTCGTTCACGCTCGGTCCTGTCGTCACCGTGCATGGGTTTTATGAAGCTTCCCGTTGGCCAAGCGGTTAAGTTGTCTGACAACCAATCGGATTATTCTGGAAGCGCATGTTCGAATTCTATCGACTGCGATTTTTTGTTTAGTTTGCGAATTAATGTAGGTCGCATTACTAAGTGTTTCCTTTTACTGTTATACCACAGAATAAAACAATCAGAACAGTAACTCTCCCTTATCGGACCAGCCCGCGCATCGTGTTGCGCACAACCGGCGACCATTTTGCTGGGACGATTGTTTACGCTCGCATTGCACAGCTGATCGGTTCGCCAAGCACCTGTTGAGTCTACCTGTTTTGCGTGTTTTTTCGTTTATGTGCAAAGTGGTAAATTTTGCCATTGGCTTAATATTATTCGTGTGCTACGTGATATACGATTGCGATCATGAGCGTCCCGAAAGGACCGCAATCGAGAAGTGGCCACTATTGTGCTGCAAGTGGTTGCAAGAGCAATTCGCAAAATTGCAATGCCAGCGTTTTTCGATTTCCCAAAGATCCTGAGAGGTATGTACACCCTACTGTTATATTATTCTTGTAGGAAACTAACCCAAAAAAAATTTTTAGAGCCGGGTGTTGTGCAATGAGATGTGGAAGAAGCGACCTAACGGAAAATCCCGAAAATTTATACCGGAGTTACAGGGTGTGCAGTGCTCATTTCGAACCAAGAATGTTTCTTAATGACTTGAGAAACCGACTTCAACCCCATGCAGTTCCTATACTATTTCGGGAGCATGAAGGTTCATCAAGAGAAGCTCCATCGATATAAACTCCGTCAACATCAGCTGCTCCATTAGCGGAAATTGTATCAATCCAGCTCCTGTGCAATTTCAAAGGGCCTTCAAGAAACTTCTATGCACAAACTTGATGCACTCTGGAACAGAGAACTGCGGAGAGGACAACGCCAAAATCCTGTTAGAGATTGCGGACATTCCGCCTGCCAGTGAGCAACTGGTTGTACCATCAGTTGATGCCCCATTAAAATCTGTCCCTGTCACTGATAAAGATTACCAAACTAATGATGTGTTACAGCAGAATTTTACGAGATATATTTGTGGATATATCATAAATAACTCTTTGAAGATTCATTCTTGTGAAGAATGTGTGACGTTTGCAAAAAATCATGAAGAACTGGATGATTCTTCACTATTTTGTTATTTCAAGGCATAACACCTGTTACATAAGTTTTGGGAAAAAGTTATCATGTCCTATGTGACATAGTAAAGCTAATACATCTAGTCAACTATGGAGACACATGTTGCTAGAGGTTTCGTCAATTTGTTTGATATTTCACATTTTTATTTGTCATTTGAGAAATGGCTTATAAACTAGAAATTAGAATGTCCGTCTACAACCTGGTTGGACAGCTACTGAAATGAGATAATAGTAAACATTCTTTGCGAGCAAAATATTTCAAAAAGTACTATATAACATACAATTCGGGGAGGAGAAGAGGGTATTCCGTGTATAAACCTGCCAACAACAGGCCGTCCACGTAAATTAACTGAAGTTCAGGTCAATAGACTAGCCGAGCGTTCCAAAAACACCATCGGGGTGTCCATCCGTAATCTATCCCGTTGTTTCCATGTTTCGAATGCTACAATTTCTGGATAGATCGCAAGAAAAGACTTAAAATACAGAAAAAGCAAGTATACCGCCGCACAATTGGCCAGAATCCCTAGTTGTTGCCGTGCTTTGAGACTTTACCATTTCGCTAACAACCAGACCATTGCCAGGGATGACGAGAAATATTTTACCTTTAGCCATGCAGAGCTTCCTGGAAATACCCCCCAGGCAAGGGTAATTGACACTTTTTGGGTGTATTGGCAGGAAAGGTGTAGGTGTATGATTAAGCGTGGAAAACCCGGAATCAACAACACTTGCCACAAATATTTTTTCAAAAATTAGGGAATTGGACTTAGAAAGCGTCCAGACGCTGATGCGACACGTAAGACAGAAACTTCGTCTTATTAAGGATAGCGGACCCTTGGCAGCAATATAGCAACCAGGTGTTAAAGTTTAAGATCCATTAGTTATTGTTATGTTATGTTTACTTCATAAAGGTATCTTAAATTTAAATAATATTTTTCTATAAGTTTTTCCCAAAACTTATGTAACAGGTGTTATCAAAATGCCAATATGGATACATTCGGCAATTTGAAAATGCCAGATGACACATTTGTATTTTATATAGCGTCGATGGAAAAATTATTTCAAGGTAATTTTGAAAATGTAATTCTAGGCGATAACTGTATAGATGAATTCATTGCATTGTATAATAGCCTACAATTTAAGCATCTATGTAAAAATTTTCCTTACTCGTATGTAAAAATGTTGTACAGTAGAGTTAGACTATTTTATACTCTAAGTACATTAATAGAAATTTCAAGCTATCCGCCTCTAAGCGTAAACTTATTATATGGAAACACCAATAAATGTATTATTTTCTAAAATTTATTTTTTGTAGTTACATGTATGCACTGTTTTATTAACAATTCAGTTTATTTTTTGTAAATACATGTGGATTTTTTATAAACAATTTAATTTATTTTTTGTAGGAACATGTATGCACCGTTTTATTAACAATTTAGTTTATTTTTTGAAAATACATTGAACTTTTTTATAAACAATTTAATTTATTTTTTGTAGTTACATGTATGAACTGTTTTATTAACAATTCAGTTTTATTTTTGTAAATACATGTGGATTTTTTTATAAACAATTTAATTTATTTTTTGTAGTTACATGTATGCACTGTTTTATTAACAATTCAGTTTATTTTTTGTAAATACATGTGGATTTTTTTATAAACAATTTAATTTATTTTTTGTAGGAACATGTATGCACCGTTTTATTAACAATTTAGTTTATTTTTTTAAAATACATTGGACTTTTTTATAAACAATTTAATTTATTTTTTGTAGTTACATGTATGAACTGTTTTATTAACAATTCAGTTTATTTTTTGTAAATACGTGTGGATTTTTTTATAAACAATTTAATTTATTTTTTGTAGGAACATGTATGCACCGTTTTATTAACAATTTAGTTTATTTTTTGAAAATACATTGGACTTTTTTATAAACAATTTAATTTATTTTTTGTAGTTACATGTATGAACTGTTTTATTAACAATTCAGTTTTTTTTTGTAAATACATGTGGACTTTTTTATACACAATTTAATTTATTTTTTGTAGGTACATGTATGCACTGTTTTATTAACAATTTAGTTTATTTTTTGAAAATACATGTGGACTTTTTATAAACAATTTAATTTATTTTTTGTAGGTACATGTATCCACTGTTTTATTAACAATTTAGTTTATTTTTTGAAAATACATGTGGACTTTTTTATAAACAATTTAATTTATTTTTTGTAGGTACATGTATGCACTGTTTTATTAACAATTCAGTTTATTTTTTGTAAATACATGTGGACTTTTTTATGAACAATTTAATTTATATTTTGTAGTTACATGTATGCACTGTTTTATTAACAATTCAGTTTATTCTTTGTAAATACATCTGGACTTTTTTATAAACAATTTAATTTATTTTTCCAAAGTAATTATGTGTTCGAACATAAAACTAGTAACACAACTGAAAATTTTAATAATCAAACGACTTCACTTAAACATGTAAGATTTTGCAAATACTGCACATGAACCCCCAACTTCACAAGTTAATAAAAATTTAGTAAATAGACTTAAAAGACAAATTAACACGCCAAATAGATTTAATGATTATGTAATGTAAGATAGATAATTTTGTTAAAACTTAATTCCTTTTATAAAAAAGGAGATATTATATGTAATTAGATTTGTAGTTCTGTATGTTAGGTTGCATATACTGTAACGTATTTAGTTGTAACAGTATTTTAGTAAATAAAGTCAGTCTTGAACTCAGTTTCGTTCAGTAGGCTCATAACAGTATTATTTTCTAAAATTTGGTTTTATTGAAAAAACAATCTCTAATAAATGAATGGAATATCGACATTTGCATACCAAAATGCGTAACTACTTTTTTAAGCGGAGGTTAAGTTGTAATGTTCTGTTTCCTCAACTAACATATGTGCAAAATGACGGAAAAAACGTGAAGATTGAGCAATTTTGACAAGAATCATATAAACATTATTGAGTACGCTCCTGTCTTTTACTTTAATCGAGCCGTGGTTTTCGTCCCAACGTTATGGCCGCCGCTGTCAAGGTCATAGCCCGAGGCTTTCCCAGATCAAAGGTGCCGACAGAGAGTTACATTTCTGATTGTTTTATTCTGTGGTTATACTATCGTTACAAGCAAGAGATGTTTACCTATTGTCTTTTGCACGGATTTTTCTCTTTCCCTTTTATTTAAGACGTTAAATACATTCGCTTCTAGAACGTGCTTTACTTATAATTCAGGAGTCGAGTAGTGATACAGTGCAGACGTTCCTGGTCTGTCTGATATCGGTGTGATACGCTTGACCTTTACGCTATTCGTAGCGAATATTGTAAGTAAATTTTATTTTACTTTTTCTCAACAAAATCACCAAAATCTCAGTTAATGAAACCAAAATGAAACATCAAGCGTCTAATAAGCGTAAAATCGACAGTTTAACACGGCCCATTAACGAGGTTCAAAAACGGTATGCACGGACCACTCAAGATTTATTAACTAATAAATTCTACTTACCAGCAAATTTTGAAAATACATTAGCTAGGGGTGAATCATCCACCAATAATTATCCAGACGAAAGTCATAAATCCCAGCCAGAAAGAAATAATACACCAAACATCAAAATCCTACCCATCTACTTACGCAATAATATAAATCACAAAGCCTTAATTGAAGATATACAAAACCTAGCAACTGGAACCTTCACAACAACGTACAACACAACTACATTACGTATTAATTTAACCAATGAAGAAGACTTTCGTAAATTAATCAAATTCTTTACAGAAAATCAAGTTCAGCACCACACTTACCAAAACCCTAATGACAAACCAATATCCGTGGTAATTAAAAATGTTCCGCTTTCTCTGACAGGCGAAGAAATTAAAACTGAACTAGCCAAGCAAGTATCAATAATAAAAGTAACACGTCTGTACACCAGAGACAGAAAACTCCTACCGGTATGCGCACTGGAACTTCCCAATAACGATCAAGCAAAACGAATATATGCTACCGATGCCAGCAATTTGGCCATACCAGAAATTACTGCAGATTAAACCAATTTGTGTAAAATGCGCCGGCGACCATCTACACTCTGAATGTTCAAAGAAACCCCATGACCCACCGAAATGCGCCAACTGTGGAGGCAATCACAGCGCAAACTACTGCGGCTGTACTCATCATATTGCACTACTAAAACAACGGACACGAACTCAACCCAGAAACTCCTTCTTGAATAACACGCAGACCTTTGCAGAGAAACTCAAAAGCGGACTAACCCAGACCACTAACGCTACAGCTACAACCAATACACCAACAATACCTAATAATCTCCTTCAGGTACTCCTTGCTCTTATTACACCTTACCTTACTCAAATAAAAACCTTCTTAATTAACACACTCCTACCCACGCTCATCGATGGACCATAATCATAACAAACCATTACAAAACCTAACTATCCTTAATTGGAATGCGCACGGCATCAATAGACAACGCTCACTATTTATTACCTTTTTGGCACGATACAATGTCAATATTGCCTGCATATCGGAAACGCATCTTGACGAAACTATAAACTTTCAAATTCCAGGATATCACATCTATCGTAATGACCGGAACTCCACTGTAGCAGCTGGTGGAGTGGCCATAATTATCAAAACCAAATACGAACATACCTAACTACCTGAAATTCTTAATCTAAAAATTGAATTTACTTCAATAAAAGTTAAGCTTAATGACCGGAGTAGCGTAGTAATAGCTAGTGCCTACAGACAGCCAAAAATAAAACTTGTTGAGAAAGGCATTAAAAGAATCTTTGACATATTTAAACCCATACTAATCATAGGTGATATAAATTCTAAAAATGCCCTGTGGGGTTGTCGAAGTACAAACCCTGAAGGTACTAAACTGGAACTTCTTGCCATAACTAACTTTCCAAATCTTGGCACCTGCCAAATACACATACTACGCGTATCGGGAAGACCACCTTCTCGATATACTCGATATTGTACTCCAGAAAAACTTTATCAAACCTGTCTTCCAAAGCTTAATACCAGAATTTGATTCTGATCACCTCCCAGTTCTGGTGTCATTCACTGATACACTAACCGCCAAACTACCCACACCAAATTTAATTAATGGAAAAATAAACGGGAACCTCTTTGAAAACCAGCTCAATGGTAAACTCCACTTCCCAACAATACTACTAAGAACTCAAGATATCGATGCAGTCGTAAATTGCTTTACATCAACGATCCAAGAAAGCGTTAAATCAGCCTGCACAACAACCAGACGAATACAGCGACTGACTATAATTACCCTCCCAGATACATCATTGGCTTAATTAAAAACAAAAGCCAACTCCGGCGCGAATGGCAAAGAACCAGGAACCTCCAACTCAAAAATAGATTAAATAACTTAACACACCAAATCAAAAGAGAACTAGATAACCTACGAATTGATACATATCAGAAACACATAGCTGACTTCAGCCTTTGGCAAACAATCAGAAAAAAACTCAAACAAAGAGAAGAACTGCCAACACTTTCGTCCGAGGCTGATAATACCATTTACACTTCCGATTCCGAAAAAGCTGCTGCCTTTGCTGTTTATCTTGAAAACACCTTTATCCCTGCAAACATATGCACGCGCACTCACAAAGCTCATATACTAAACGACATTGAACGAAGAGTACCCATACCTTATGACATCCAACCAACTTCGCCCAATGAACTCCGCGGCATCATAGCTAAACTACCTGAAAGGAAAACTCCAGGACATGACCTAATCTCCAATATAATTCTCAAACGCCTCCTAATGACGGCAATAGCCTATCTATGTTCAACTTATAATGCCTGTATGAGACTAGGTCACTTCCCACAGTCTTAGAAACACGCAAATATACTTGTGTGGGGAAAACCAGGCAAAAATAAAAGGATAATAAGCAGCTATCGACCCATAAGTCTGCTGATGTCTCTATCAAAAATTCTCGAAAAAATTATTCATAATCGCTTACTTGAACATTTTGAAAATCTGAATATAATTCCGAAATTCCAATTTGGCTTTAAGAAAGGCCATTCAACATGTCACCAGCTCCAAAGAATCAGCGAGCTCATTGAACAAGGATTTCATAATAAACAATACACAGCAGCGATTTTTCTCGACGTCGCACATGTATTCGACAGGGTATGGATAGAAGGCTTTCAAAAAAAGATTCTAGACATTGCTATGCCTACATATCTCAAAGCAATCATTTTCTTATTTCTAGACAATAAAAGCTTTGTAGTCAATGTCAACTCAACCCTGTTCGAAACCAAAAACTCCTGAGCCGGAGTCCCGCAAGGCAGCATCTTGAGCCCACTCCTCTTCAACTTATACACATCCGACTTGCCTGAGCTTAACGCAACAATAGCCGCTTTCGCGGACGACACCGAAGTGTTCACGCAAACTGACAATCTTAACCAAGCAATAAAACAACTACAAAATGCAATTAATAAGCTTTCGTCGTGGTTCAAACTCTGGAATATTACGTTACACGCTGATAAATGCCAAGCGAAGATTTTCACCTTACGTAAACTCAACAATCCACCTTGCCTACAAATTGACAACAATGTAATACTCTGGAATCCTAAAGATGGCGCGGTAAAATACCTGGGAGTGTATCTCGATACACGTCTAAGCTGGAAATATCATATCAACCAGAAACTCTTCTTCTTCTTCTTCTTCTGACGGGGCTTGTTGTAAGCTGCACTGATACCTATTAGTCCATTGTGCTCCCACCTAATTTGTTATGGGTCTCGTTCGAAGAGGCCGGTTTCCAACGCGAAGGAAAGAATCCTACCCATAGGAACGTCCCTTATTGCCTGGGGTTCCACCAGGCCGGCTCCAAAATGTTTATGTCGCAGTGTTAGGAGAGCCACACATTGACATAAAACATGAATTGAGGTTTCTTCCTCCAACTGGCACTTTCTGCAGGTGGCATCATTTACGATTCCAATTGTGAATAACTGCTTCTGCAGGTGACTGTGTCCTGTTAGCCAGTCACGATCCTAATATTTTTCCTGTTCATTGACAGGAGAGTAAAGGTGTTGGTAGGTGACATTTCCCCGATGAGGAGTTTTGCCTGACGTAGCCTTGGTACCGAGGCCCAGTTGGCGCTGGATTGGTTACTTAACCAGCGCTCAACTTGTCTCCTTGCAGTGGCACGGGTAATTCCTAAAGCCGGCTCAGGGCCGATGAGCGGCTCTTGAGAACCTCTTCTGGCTAGAGCGTCAGCTTCTTCGTTACCCGCTATTTCACTATGGCCTGGTACCCATAGTAGTTTCACCCAGTTTGTTATACCGAGTCTATTCAGTGCCTGGCAACATTCCAGAACCAACCTGGAGTGGATCCTGGGTGAACTCAATGCTCTTAGTGCTGCCTGACTGTCTGTGCAGATGTAAATATGCAGATTGAAATAACCTCTTTGAAGGTTCTCCTGAGCGCAGGTTAGGATGGCAAATACCTCCGCCTGGAATACAGTGGCATATTTTCCTAGGGCAACGGTGAGTTTGACCCTCGGCCTACAGCCGTAGATGCCAGCACCAGAAACTCACTCAAAGCTATACCAGATTACGGCAGCTTTACCTGCTCATCAACCGAAAATCTAGTCTCAAGATTGAATGCGCAGTCCTACTGTACAAAACTCTGTTGCGACCTCTAGTGTTATATGCATCTCCAGTTTGTTGTAATACGTCGAATACAAATATCCAAAAAATTCAACGCTTCCAAAACAAAGTGTTAAGAATTGCTGTGAACACACCGTGGTACGTCCGCAACATGCAGCTGCATGATGAACTAGGTGTCCTGCCCATCGATCAGTTTATTAAACAAAGTGCGGAAAATTTAATCTTAAACAAAAGTGCATGTAGTGGTGCGGTGTTCTATGATCTCTTTGAACTGAATATTCATACAAGACTCCAACGTAAACTACCCCAGGACATCGTATTAACAGATTCAATAGACGATTAAATTCAAAAATTTAAATTAATATCAACATGTAACCTTACTGTGACCATTACTTTGTCACCAAGTGTTATAGTCTAAGTCATTATATTATTGTTTCTCCTATCCATGCATGCAATGAGATGAGATCAGAAACTAGTGCTTCTATGTAATCTCGCGTTGTGGCTGTCTGCGTGCGTGTGTCTCATTTTCATCGTCACCAATCCGGTGAAGTTTGTCGGCGAATGGCCTTCTGTCACTATAACCTTCATAATGCACCGATAAGCAAGTACGTCACATAGCGCTCCCAATCAAGCGAGTAAAGCACCTGGCTAGCAATTCGATAAAGGGCACCCATGTGGTCGGCCAAAAAGCTAGTATATGTATGTATAAATATAGACCTAATAAAGAATATTTACCACACGCTGACTTCATTCTCATTAGCTACAAGTTGTCAATACTCACGGTAATATACGTATATCAGTGACAAATATAATTAGTTTTAAGCAACGTTTTAATATTAGGTAAAGTATAATTCGCTTGTTAATGTTTTGACTGGGTACTGCTAAGCGCATTATTACTTCTGAATCATATTACCGGTATGTATTTTTTTAAATATTGTAACAAGAAACAAAAATACAAATAATTTACATTTACACACAGTTTACTCTTAAATTAGTGTAACTCAGTACTTATTTGTATAACCATTGCTTTTAAAATGCAGCCTTTGGTTTACAAATAGGAAAAATAGCAGGTTTCGCAGTAATGCGCTTTTGGCATTTCCCTAGAATTTTAGATTTTAGCAGCGACGGAAAAGATAATACGCTTCCAAAGCTAGCTTAAATTGCAAATACCTTAAAAGATGCTTTGATCTAACCTTAGGTTGTGGGTTTAAAACAAATCCTTATGTTGCTAATGTAAGTTGTTGCTTCAGATTTATTAATATTCTTAGAAATAGTGCTTTTCGCCAACAAGGAAGTAATATTTTGTGGCACAAATAGTGAAACGTACTACAGATTTTAGGGGTCATGGTAAATAATTAAATATTATTTGTACTCTGCAAGCTTTTTGCTGTTCAACTTGATTATACAGAGCAATTCAAGGGTCTATTGTAATATTTCACAGAAAGAGTAGAGCAAATTAGAAGGATTTGAAATGTCAGTGTATTAAGTTTTTAAACTTACTATCACTGGTTATTTTATCAGAACTAGTTTAATTACCGACACATATTAAAATTTAACAACCCTATAATTTTCTTAAATCCATTCTAACTGACGACCTAATTGTGAAAACTAGAAAAATGTAACGGGTGTATAAAAAACGCGTCAAGAGCGCTTTGAAAAACTTTGCTTGAGCATGTCCATATGTTACATTTAGCTGAGCAATGAACTACAAACGTCAAGAGATGGTTTAATCTTTGTTACGGCCAAACGGCTACTGAAGTGTAGATTTATTTTATAACTACAGCGCTATGGACGTCGTGCGTAGTGTGTTCATTTGGATCATAACAACGTCTAGTAGTTCGTAAGGTCCTCCTGGATATGCAAATGAACTTTAATAGAGTTTTGGAAGTTAGATTTTACATTTCTAGTTTCGTTTGATATTTGAGAGGTTATTATAATTAGGGAATTTGTTTCAGTATCAAACTGCGTTAACGACACTCACGAGTGGGTCGGTGTTAAATACTCGAACATGTCCGGGAAACGTCCACACTTACCCTGGAAATCATACAAAATAGGCTTAAAGGCCACGGCTCTAATATGCTCAGGGAGATGGGCGTGGTCCTAAGAACAAGATACCACAGGGAAAGCGTGCGGATATGTATAGGATGTTTCAAAATAAATGGACGCCATAAGATGCAATAGGCAAAACCCACGCTTAACCGAATCTTGAAAGCCAAACGGGGCAAAAATACTCAAATACTGACTCTGGGTGTAACGCTGTAGCGATAGCACGTCGATCTACCTGCAACACTCGTACCTCGCTTCCAGCCCTCCCCTCACATCGATCTTGACATAAATGTGGGACCACCCTGTAATTAAGCATATGCACATACCATGGATAATCATAAGTCCAGTCTAGTAAACAAATCTATTGGGCCAAACCCCTGGCCGAAAGTTATATGTGATCTGACCGAGATCGGCGCATACAATAGTGTACAAGGCCTACTCTATAGGAATATTAATTAGGCCCAGCTGGGAACGCCATATCTTTTATCGACACTTACATAAGTACAAAGAACACCCAAGAAAGGAGCGCCCAATGCTTGAGAAAAAGCAACCAGCAAATAACTTTAATTGAGTACACGAAAGTGAAGTGCCGTAGTGAACGTAATGGCTTTGGCCAAAGACACTTGGCAAATGTATATATATCTAATTTCGTACATAAATGTGAACTGCAGCGATGATCGCACACAGCTTTGGTCAAATGCTGTTTGCCAGTATAGATCTAATTGAGTACAGCACTGAACGCGCTAAGCTCGAGTTAAATCCTATTAACACAAATATTTAATTAAGCACAACAGACTGAAATACAACAAAGCATGCTCAATATTCTAAGAAAATGCCACTAGCAAAGATGTCTGATTAGTTACACAAGAATGCTCTACACCGACGAATGCGCACTGCTTTAGGAAACGCCACTGCCGATTCTATTTGATTTTGTTACACACGCTAGAACGCCGACATGGGCGTACACAGCTGCGATTGGCAGGTTTTTAGCAAGCGCGATTAATTTGGTTACACAAGCTAGAATGCAAGCAGGAACGCGTAGCGCTTTGATTAAAGGTTGCTAGCAAGCGTGAGTCATTTAGTTACACAAGCTGGAATGCAAGCATAAACGCGCACAGTTTCGATCTAGGAAGCGTGAGTCATTTAGGGACACACGCTAGCCGAATCGACGGCAACACACTGCAATTAGCGCATGAATTAAAGAACGCTAAATACCTTGCTATCGCACAGCGGTAAAATTAGCCTGAAGGGTCGCGGGATTCGATGACGTTCGGAAGATCTTTGATATCTACGGGGCGGTTGCGTAACACTCTCCTAGCGACCACAAACCTGCGGAGCCGATATTTAGCCGCTCGAGAAAATTTATCCCATCCTCATATAACGGAAATATTTTCTAACAAGCCGTCGTAATTTACTGAGTGATCGGCATCGGCGTACTTAGGACGTCGACCCAAACCACGAGCACACGTGGTTTCCTTCACTACTTGCTGAGAACCGTCTCTGACTCAATAAACAAAGCACAACACGCCACCCTCACACGCGAGAAGCGCAGGGGCCACAAACTTGCTTTATCACGACTGTTCTGTCCTCAGCGGCGACCCAGACTGAATTGAATTCCAAAAACAGAAGCCAGCCAAGCTTCGTGCGCGGCGTTCTGTCACGCCGACAGATGTGGCCAATAGGAACGCGGTAGGTTTCGTAAGACGACGATGAAGCAGGCCGCGAGAATACAAAAGAATGCGAACGAACGAATGCTTTTCTGTCGCACTCGCAGGGCCTCGTTTTAAATTGAAATAAACAGGATGAAGCAGACTGCAGCTGCAAGGGAAACGCCTAGAGCCTACCGCGGAGCGAAGTTGCGCGGGTGTCAACTTTAGAATTTTAGATGCGAGAAGCTGAAGTATTATATGATGAAATATGACCGGAACGGACTCGATATACAGGCAGACTCGCCAACTGAGTACCAAAACCGCTCCAAATGGTTACGGACCTATTGTAATTAAGAATGGCCTGACAAATTTTGGAATTAGTTTGTTAGGTTGAACGACTGCATTAGTAGTGGCTGTCGATCCGTCAGAGTGTCTTGAATTGACAGTTCATTTGTAGGAGTTCATTACTGGTTTGTATTATTAAACGGACGAGTGAATTTCTGTTTGAATGTGTCTGCCCTATTTAACAAAGTTAGGCGCAATATGACTGTTGGATCCGAGCCGGTTGCGTATTAATTTCCAGAGAAGCTCGAGCATGTTAGAAACATTTTGTCACTTTATGGTGGTAACCAGTATAGTGATTTGGTTTTGTTTTTTCGTCATGACTACACTTCCGTTAAAAATAACGTCTTCACCGAGATTTCTTGATGTTCGTCTTCTACCACTTTAGCTGTGGGATTTATAAATCTGGTGATGGCCTGGCTATCATAATCATTGCACGATTCATATAGTTGGATAGTCTGGATTTGGGGAAACGTTTACAGTACGACCAATTTGATATGAAAACGGCGTTGTTTTGGGGTAAGTTGCTTATTCGAGTTGGCAAACCGATTTACTATAATGCTCACATTTTAGATAGATAACCGTGCGACGAGATACCATTTGTGTCGTGATTGTGACATAGAACTGTACTCAAAGGTTCTTATTAATACGTAACACTACTATAGGGCCTTTGTTGAGGACCTTTGATTTCCTGTATTTTTTCTCTTTCTTTTACATGGCAGTTTGCTGCCCCTTGCTTTGCGTGTTTTTAAAGCTCGGTTCAGCCTTTTGCATTTCCTTGTCCTTACCGTTCTCAGTTGGTGCAAATGGATTGATTTGATGATATTCATACAGAATCAGAAAAAACTTAGGACTTCGTTAATTCTAGAGGCAATTAGATAGGCGAATAAAACTAATTTTCAAGTGTGATGTATTTGTTTGTAACCGTAGATCAAAGTGCATAAGTTAATCCTGAAAAAGTACAATACTTATATAATATTCATTCACAATGAGCAATAATACACCAGAAATTTTCGGGTATTTCTAATGTATATTACTCTGCTAATCAATAAAAGTAAAACAGGTATTTTTAAACATAGTGTCATCACGTCATTGCTAGGAGATTAGATTTACCTCTACTCGTTTGCCTTTAACTGAATTAAAACTTTGCGTTAACCAAAAATATTTGGAAAAGGTGCCAGTTATGGATTATATTATTATTTACCCACTTATATTGATTTAAATAAATATCATCTGGATTACGCCACGCGCACGTGGGGTGCACAAACAGCAACAAGGCCCAATCTGCCTAAATAGTCTTGTTCTTAAGGTACTCAACCAACACCAACCACGAAAGAGCATGGGCATCGTGTTGATCCTTGCTACATTTCTCAAGGTGCAAGGCACATTGAGCCAGAGAATGTTGGGTGTTTATTTACAAAGACTAAGCGGTCTAACCTGAAATCCTGTTTCAACATGAATAATTCGAGTAACGTCGAAAGCCTGAAACAATATATATATAATTTTACCAGGGATTTACAAAGATTCTGAGAAACTAAGCTACTACCAACCTAGAGAACAACCCAATTTGGAAGAGGCTTTAGTACGACTACTGTACATTTTATAGCAGCTCAGACAGTAAAAGTGCATAGCGGCATCAATCTAATAAAGAATTAAAAGTGTGAGATAGACAGCAAGCTAAATTATTTCATGTACTTAGTAAATGACGTTATACTAACTACCTATAATCATCTTAACCTGCACTGAATGTTGATCAGTATTTATCCATAATAGCGAAAAAAGTGGTTTTCAGAATAAACAAGATTGGAGGTAGGCACCTCTGATTCTACACTAGAAAATCTGAATTCAAACCCTATTAACTCAAACGGTTATAAAAGCCTTGAATTGACTTTATTGTTTTACTTTACTTTATTGTCTACAGTTTTTAGTTGAGGTTTGTTTTATTCCAAAAATATATATATATTTTTTTTTAATAATTTAAACCTAGTTCAGCATACAGAGCTATTCATAGGTACGATTACTACATAATAATTATAACTATATGATAATAACATACAGGACTTTCACCCGGTTACATAACATTGTTAACATATATTCTGTGAATGCCTTGTTTTGGTTAAGTAATTAGTAACAGTTTTGACCAACGGATAATTTTATGATCGTAAATTAATCACTAATGTTATCACTATCAGATGATTGGATTAGGTCTATTGGTAAACTTCGTTTGAGTCTTCTGTGTTCTGGATTGGCACCAAGATTGTAGTACATAGCACCTGCACAAGATGAAATGTTCTTGTAAAACGTACGTGAGTTGTTACGAATGTGTTCTTTCACAGTTGTGATGTTAAGCTCACGATGTAACTGATCATTTCTTATAAACCACTGTGCATTGCACACAATTCGTAACACCTTGTTCTGTAGCACTTGCACTTTATTTATATGAGTTTTTGTAGCAGTACCCCATATTACTGAGCCGTACATAATAATTGGACGTATTATTGATGTATATAATAAAAGTGAACAGGAAATTTTTAATGCACTGCTTTTGTTCATTAGAGGATACAGAAGCGAAAGTCTTGCGTAGCATTCGTTTAATTTCCGGTTGATATGGTAACCCCATGTTAGGCGTGTATCAAGGTACAAGCCTAGATATTTGACTGGTTCCTCCTTTGTCTTCCATATAATTGGTTGATCATTTAAGTATAGTTGTCTTGGGGTTGTAATTCGTCTGAGCGCAAACACTTTTGCCTGAGTTTTACTTGCATTTAGTGAGATCCTCCATTTATTGCACCATGCTTGAAAAATGTTAATTGCATTTTGTAGGGCTGCCACGGTATCTTCAATATTCTGGCTTTGGGATAAGAATGCGGTATCATCAGCGAACATAGCAGCCTCGACATTTTGTGGTACTGGTATATCATGGACATAAAATCTGTATAATATGGGTCCTAAAATGGATCCTTGGGGAACTCCCGCTTTAACTTGTTTAATTGTAGAAAGCATCGAACCAATCCTGACTCTAAATTTACGTTCGTCTAAGAAGGAAGTAATTACATTTACTAATGGTGTTAGAGTGTTACTGGACCTCAATTTGTGTAACAAGCCCGCAATCCATACCTTATCAAAGGCTTGTTGCACGTCTAAGAAGATAACTGTCGTGTAGTATCTATTTTGAAAACCTTCGGTAATTTTGTTGGTCAGTCGTAGTAATTGGTGATTTGTGGAGTGATGTTGTTTAAATCCAAACTGGAGCATTGGTATGAGATGGTTACCTTCCATCCACTTGCACAAACGAACATGAATTGTTTTTTCTAAAAGTTTGGAGAGTGTCGGTAATAAGCTGATTGGTCGATAACTGGTCACTTGGGTTTTATCTTTCCCTGGTTTATGGAACATTATTATTTCAGCTTGCTTCCATGAATTTGGGAAGTAGCCTAATCGATAACATGCATTAAATAAGCTTGCTAGGAATGCTAGCGCTTTCTTGGTTAATTTTTTGAGGACGACATTCGGAATTAGGTCGTGGCCAGATGATTTTTTAAGTTTTAATTTTGATATATATTGTGCTAGTTCACTGGGCGAAATGGGATCAAAGTCTGAAGAGCTAGTTTGATGATGCTGGTTCTGCCTGTTCTCTGTCTCATTGTGGAAAAGGTGTTGGTCTACGCTAGGGTTAGGTTGAAAAACCTCTTCAAGATGTTCTGCAAAGAGTTCGCATTTATCTTGGTCACTCTCGTAATTAGTGTTACCTTTTTTAAGAATTGCAATTTCTTCTTTTCTTCTAAGAATTTGATTGGTGGCCTTCCAGAGAGAGTTGTCATTTGAATCTACTTGTGATAAATAGTATTGATAGGATGAGTATTTAAAACTATCTAGTTCGTATTTTATACGGTGAATAAGTTGATTTAATTGCTGCTTATAAAGCTGGTTTCTTGTGTTCTGCCATAGTCGCCGAATTCTATGTTTTTCTCTTATAAGATTAAGAATGAAAGTTAGAGTTTCGGAGCGGTAATTTTTGCGTCTTGGATTATCTGATGTAGATGACTTTTGGATTGCTTCAGTTATAGCTGTGGCGATGTGTGCAACTGATTTGTCTATGTCATGTTTATTTTGGATTGGAAATGGTTGCAACTTTGAGTTTAATTCCGTCTGAAAGTGTTCCCATTCAACTTTTCCATTTATTAATCTTCTCGGACTATTTTTAGCAAAGACGCTAGCATTAGTAGAGAGAATCACTGGTAAGTGGTCGGAGTCGAGCTCAGTTAGGACGGATTGATGAAATTGTAATGCTACATTTTTAAGAAGTGCTATATCGAGGATATCGGGCATGTGATCATTTCTGTATGGGAAATGAGTCGGTTGAGGAGGGGCTAATATGTGAACTCCTGCTCTAGAGGCGATATTTTGAAGAAGGATCCCACTTGGATTATTTGTTCTACAACCCCAAATTGTATTTTTAGAATTAAAGTCGCCGAGGAGCAATGTAGGAGTGTTGTTTTGAAATAGATTGTACATTTCGTTATCGATGAGGCGCTTGTTTGGTTGTTTGTAGCATGCGATGATTATTAGTGTATTACTACGGTCAACTTGTATTTTAACTGCTACAGTTTCGAGTGAGGTCAAATTTGGAAGTAATAGTTGATGATGGTCAATGCTGTTTTTTATTGCTATTGCAACACCTCCAGATGCGTACTGCGAGTTTCTGTCAGTTCTATACACTTTGTATCCGGGTACTTTAAATGGTTGTGAAGTTACTAGGTGAGTTTCGCTTATGCATGCCACGTCAATTTTGTGTCTGCTTAGGAATAGTGTAAAAACATTTTGTTGGCGTTTAACTCCATCAGCATTGAAATTTAATAGGGATAACTTTTGTGTAATATTAGCGTTGCTATTGAATATTTTGATTAAGCAGATTCGCTATGAAGTTTGATAACATATTTTTTAGCTGCAACAGCAGCGGTTGGACTAAATCGGAGATTTTATTTATAATTAATTCCATAAAATTTGAGTTGCTATTGGTAGATTGGGGAGTATTATTTTTGACATTAAGGTTTAATGCAACCCTGCTGGCATATGATCTTATTTCTGGCCGCTGAGGTGTTTGTTGTTGTTGTTGATTATTGATTCTGTTAATATGTGAGCCGTTAGTGGTTTTAATTGACTGATAATACGGGCATCCCCTGTAACTTGCTGCATGTCCACCTCCACAGTTTACACATTTCGGAGGAGTATCTCGAGGTTTTTTGCAGGTTGAGTAATGATGCATTCCATCACACTTAACACATCGAGCATCTAATCGGCAATAGTTTTTGGTATGACCAAATCTTTGGCATTTGGTACATTGTGGAGTTTCTGTAGATCTTCTTCGCGGTTCTACCGCGACTATGCAATTCATAATTTTATCAAGTTTATAGATTTGTTGGGCTTGATCATTTTTGGTTAATTGGATTGCACATAAGGGCAATGATTCTTTTTTCTTGTTTAGCAACCTAGTTACTTGTAATACAGGATAATCCGATTTTAGTGCGTCAAGAATTTCGGTAGTTGTTATAGAAATTGGAACATTTCGCATAACAACTTCTAGTACCGCCTTTTCTGGGTCTCTGTATGAATGAAATTGAACTTTTTCTTGTTCGTAATATTTAGTAACTGCTCTATAATCGGCTATAGTTGTTAAATTGATTTTTAAACCGTCTTTTCTATGCTGAGTAGTAAACTCGCTCAATGTTATGCTTTTTAGATCAGCGATAATAGCTTGATAATTGTTAACAGCATGCAAAAAGATTGGAGGAATTCTGACCTTTGCAGTTGAACTCAGAGTTGAAGGTTGGCCTTCGTCTGATTCTTGCTCCATGCTTATTTGTTGCTCGACATGCCGGGGTAGGAAATAATTATTGTTTGATAATAGGGTTTCTTCATCAAGGATGTACTTCTTATGGCACTCACTTAAATTGAGTTTCACTTTTTTAGCCGGTTGAGATGTTGATTGACTTTCTTGATTGGCCATGAAAGTTTTTAGTAGCCCCCCCCCCCCCTAGGGGGAAGCAGCTATTTATTTGAGTGACTAATTACCGTATGTAGTAGTTATACTGAATAGTTATAAATAATAATTGTAACAATAGGTTCGCAAAGATATGCGAGGTCACAGCGTTTCAAATTCTAATCTGAGCTTGCTGCACACATCCGTTCTCAGTGATAGCTTGAACCGCACAAATGTTTAAGGGTGGTATATCTTTGAAAAGGGAATTTCAAAGTGAATATTATACTGTAAAAAAAAGTGCAATTTCCTATTTCAAATAAAAAAGTCAGTTGTACTTCCGGTGAAACCGGAAGTAGCACAAAAGTCAAAATATTTACAAATTAATACGATTTTACACAATAATGTAAGTACTATATACCAAATCAGTATCGTTAGTAATAACAGAAACGCAGGGGGTTACATTGGATTTGGGACAGGCAATGAAGTGTGGAACAACCACAGCGTTGGTATCCGTTCTGACACATTTCTTTCGTAGATCGTCATAATTGTTAAATGCAACATGTGAGCAAACGAAAATGAAATCAAGCTTGGCTCTGAAATATTTGTTTCATGAATAATATGTTGGTGCGACTCTAAGTCTATGTCAAATTCGAGTTTAGTAGGTTAGGTTTGTAGTCTGTGTCAAAACTGACGCAAAACCTAACCTGATAACCTCGCATTTAATATAAACTTACAGTGTCACCAACATATTATTCATAAAACAAACATTTCAAAGCCAAGCTTGATTTCATTTTTGTTTGCTCACATTTTATTATTATACACGTGAGTAGTATTCCGACACCTTGATTGGCCTAGCTGTCAATCAAATTTTAATTGACACAATTAAATGCTTCAATTTAACCGCGAATTAAACCGCTAATAAAAACCGCGAATTAAATGCTCTAATTAAATGTCCTAATTAAATCCGTTATTTTAATTACAGAATTGTATTTTACACATATAATACATTTTTACTTGGAGTCTTATCAAAATTTTTTATTAGAGTTATCGATAGAACTCGTCCGGGTGCTACTAGAACTCCTATTAGAACTACCGGAACTGTAAAAAATTACTTCCAGGTCTTGGTCGTTTTGTAAAAATACTAACACAGAAATGGGCGTAACTTGTTTACTGCGGGTCCCATCAAAAATGTTATTAGAGATATCGATAGAACTCGCCGGGGTGCTACTAGAACTCCTATTAGAACTACCGGAACTTAAAAAAATTAAAAAGAGTTTTTTTCAGGCTTATAAAAAAATTATTTTTTTGAAAAATTTTTTTTTGTTAGAGTTCTAGTAGCACCCTGGCGAGTTCTATCGAAAAGTGTAATGACATTTTTAGTATGAGTGAAAAAGAGTATAGTGGTATTTGTCCGAAGAAAATGTGAAGTTAGCACCCCAAATTTTCGATCCACAGTTTTACTTCATTTTACAATAAAGGAAGTATTGGATTTACCCCAAAAATTCGAAATTGAGTTTTCAACAGATCTTCACGTTTTAGAGTCCCCTGAACCCAAAAAACATATTTTTTCATTGGTCTGTCTGTCTGTCTGTGTGTCTGTCTGTGTGGGAACAGAATATCTCAAAAACTTAAAGAGGTATGGCGTTGAAACTTTATATATAGGTTTTGTGTACTATGAAGATGTGACAGCAAGCTTTTGAGGAAAATCTCATAACCGGAAGTAGGTGTTTACTCTTGTGATTTTTCAGTTATTTTCGTTTTTTTCAAAAACGGCTCTAACGATTTTTTTCAAACTTCATATTTTTACTACATTTTGAATGTGTATTGATATGAGGTAGGTTATTTTCCAGTTGAATACTTCTAAAATGGGTTTCTTGTTTTTTTTCTATTTTTTTATTAACTCCTAGTTTAAATAAAACACCCGGTATATTATTACATTTTTGAATTCAGCTTAAAATTCTAGAGAGAATTTGTCTCTTGATCTAACGCTCTATTTTGTACCGTTTTTGCAGAATTTGTAATTTTTTAAAATTTTTGACAAATGCTTAAAACTTTAAAATCAAATGTTTGCTAATTATAAGATCACTGTAAAAGGAAGTTGTGTGCGTGTATCACACCAGATTTTTTTCTCTTAAATACATAGAACTGTTTTTAAAAATAGCAAGGAACTCTAGAACTCTTTGGGGTGCAACGGGAACTCTTAAAAAAATTAACATTTTTTGAAGTTGTGGTGCTAACTTCACAGTGGTAAACTTCCCATTACTTTTAATAGGGATATTATCGCAGAAAACAATTACTTATTATGCCTATTGGATGTGTTTTTTCAAACTACGAACACATTCCATTTCATACTAAGGAGAGTGCATTCCTGCCTTACTGAATGGGACCCAGAGTCGCCCACACGCTTCGTTTATTTCTGTGATAATGCTCTAATGGTTACTTACACATTTAAAACCATGGTTTATAGAATTACGTGAATTCCTTCGTTGAACATATACAGGGCATTTTAAAATAAAAAAAACATGTAATACTCTAAAGCTTGTTTGTCCGATTATGTCCTTGGTTTGTTTGGTTGTCCAGTAGTTTATCTGTTTTGTTTCTTCTTTATTTAAATAATTCGTAAATTCCTGAAACTTTTTGAATGCTTTTTTTAATAAGATTAACTAAAATAACGTGTGTTGTTACATTACTTTAAATTTTAACTATAATGCATTTAATAAATAATTTTTCCTTTTTGCTGTTGCTTATGGTGTCTTTGGCAATAACATCTTTGACCGCTTTTGACCTGGTAATACAGGTTTTAACATCTGACCAACGAAAGTAGTACTTAGGAATTTAATATTTAGCCTTTCTCATGGAGTTTCATTGGGTTTGTCGTATGGACCTTGCTCTTTTTTAATCGACTGTAATGTGTTAATTACGTTTTGTAATCTGGTTCCTTATTTGTTAGGCACGTGTTGTCCTCGTGCTGGTAGTTTTTCGTTTCGACAGGAAATTTAGTAATGTTCCTATTGGACGCAACTATTATTATTATTTAAAGATGTAATTATGAATGATTTACTTCCTTGCGATTTTTAATTTTAGCTTGTATAAATTAAATTGTGGTTGTCATTTTTATAAAACCGTCGTCCTTCCTTTAGATTCAACACCGCAGGCATTGTTCAAACTAGACCATTTTATTGGTTTACACAGAGTTCTTGATAGTTCAAAAATTTAGAAAAATGTATTTGAATAGTTAAATTAATTGAAAATTTTAATTTAAATTTTTTTAACGATTTTATTATGTAAAAATTTAAAACAAAATAAAAGGTTTTTTATTTTTTATATTGTCGCAAGTTTTATTTAAAGTTTCAATCTCAGACTTGTTGGCGAGTTTTACTTCCTTTTACGATAAAGAAAGTATTGGATTCACCCCAAAAATTTTAAATTGAGTTTTCAACAGATTTTCACGTTTTGGAGCCTCCTGAACCCAAAAACATATTTTTGTTCATTGGTCTGTGTGTCTGTGAACAGAATATCTCAAAACGTCTATTTTAAATAGAACACCCGGTATATTATTACATTTTTGAATTCAGTTTAAAATTCTAGAGAAAAAGTGTCTCTTGAAATAACGCTCTATTTTGTACGGTTTCTGTAGAATTTGCAATTTTTTAAAATTTTTAACAAATGCTTAAAAATTAAAAATCAAATTTTTGGCTAATTATAAGATCGCTGTAGAAGGAAGTTGTATGCGTGTATCAAACCAGATATTTGTATTTCTAAAAGTAGTCGTTTTTTAAACGCATTTTATTGCGTAGAATTTTTGGGTTGTTTAGGTTGAAATTATGTAATTTTTCTACTGCGTGATCTATTAGAACCGTGTTGGCTTTGTTAGGTGTTAATTTAGTTTTTACTGATTGTTTGTTTTGTCATCCTTTCTGTTAAATATTCTTTCGTTTGTCCAATATAAGTGGCTTCACAATTATTGCATAGTATCTGATATATAATGTGTGATTTTAGATTTTTGTTGGTTTTCTCTTTTAAGTTTTTGTAAAACATTTATTGAAGGGTGTTGTAGATTTGAAACGCCGTGCTAATGTTGTTTCTTTTAAATTCTTCTTCAATTTGTTCTAATAGACCAGGAATATGGTGGTATAACCTATAGTTTCTTCCTGTTGATTATTAAATTCGTCACTTAGACAGTTGGGTTGTAAATTTATTGAATGTTGCTACCGTTGAGTGTTTGTAAGGTCTTTATTCTTATTTTAATGTTTTTGTGTATAAAATCAATAGTCATTTTGTAAGAGTATGTTAGTGATTGTATTTATATTGTTATTGTGATGTTTTTATCTGATAATAAAGAGGCGCGGTCGACAAGTTCTGATACTACACTTCTTTTATATTTAATAATGGTGTTTGACATGAAATCTAAGTACCTATTAGATTTTGTTTGTTTTATATACCAGTTTGTGCAAATTTTCCTGGTATTTTCTCTTGTTAGTGTA
The DNA here is from genome assembly GCA_940337035.1 of Agriotes lineatus. NCBI lineage: Eukaryota > Metazoa > Arthropoda > Insecta > Coleoptera > Elateridae > Agriotes > Agriotes lineatus. The sequence continues at coordinate 14,243,708 of OW679200.1, forward strand.
AGATCAAGGAAATTTATTTAATTATTATTATTTTCTTTTTCTATAGTGAACTGTATTCTTTGATGAACTTTGCAAAATTTTTGGACAGTTGTTCTATTTTATTTTTGTTAAATCCCATTATGATGTCATTCACATAACGTTGATAAAAAGATATATGTTGAATGTTTCTAACCAGTTTTTTCTCAATATTCATTAGAACTAGTTCGGCAATAATGCTAGATATTGGCGCACCCATTGGTACTCCAAATTTTTGACTGTACGTTTTGTTGTTGTAGGAGAAATATGTATTATTTAAAACTGGGAATCTGGCAGAGGGCGCAGGCCAAAGGCTCTTGAATACGCGTGCGACCTGAAAAAGTTCGAATATGGCGCTACGGACAATAAATGACTAACCCCAATGCGTCATGTAGCTACCAGACTGTAAGGTGCTCGCCCAAACCCCTTTTTGATATTATTAACGGGTTAATAGTCATGGAAACATGTAAACAAAATGACACGACAAACGGCAATGAACTGAATACAACAGCGGAAATCACCTTGTTGAACGTAATGGACTCGTTCGGACGTTTCTAGCGTTCTGCGCATCTATGACGCTGTGTACTTTACAAACTGAAAGACTTCTAGCATCGGGCCGCAAGTCGGGGTTCTCGAAGTTTTTATTTGGGACCCATAACGTGGTGGGGTCTACATTATTGAAATAAACGTTAGCGGGCAGTCGAAAGGGGGCTGAAAACGGTCATACTCACACTAAATTCTCCAAATGTTTTTCTCGGGAAGTTTTGGCATAAAAAAAAGTCTGCACCAGGCAGTATCTCCAGATTTATATTTAGAGGAATGTCGAGACGCGTACAAATCCCCTAAACAAAGGGTGAGAAGTGCCTAGACATCAATAAGCACGTTCTCCAAAATCGCGACCTCGAATAGCGCCAAAAACTTCCAACGACCTTATTCGATCGAACGCCGCGCCGGGACAGGATGCCAAATTTTCGCGTCGCGAACGTTCAACAATGTGCAACGGCGGCGTATCAACAATGCGCAATATCCGGACGCAATTCGAAAAATATCGAACATACAGTAAAGCGAAAATTGACGGTAACAAATTATCGAGAATACAGTAAAGCGAAAATTGACGGTAACAAAATATCGAGAATACAGTAAAGCGAAAATTGGCGGTAACAATTTTTACGTTAATTTGCACATGTACTGCACGAGTAAAAAATTTATACTTCACTGTAAGAGGCACTTTACCTATATCTGCAAAGTTTTTTTAGTTATAACTTTGTTACCTATAACATTTATTTAAATTTTAAGTTATTATCCGAAAGAGAATTAAAAAGCGTGAAAAGGCCGTGATAAGTTTATATCATCAGTCGTACCTCTCCACGCATTCAGAACCCCTATGTGAGATTCTGAGACATCCAATGAGAATTATCGACGGACTAATAATACATATTATTCTTACTGATATGTCCTCGATTTTTACCATACACTCGTCTGTAGGAAGTGCATACCTGAAGAAATTTCGATCTTCCCAAATTGGTTGCTGAGCACATTGGCAGGATCCAACTCTATTTTGGAAATCTTCTCTGACTGTCGCTATACATGTATCTGCTAATTACGTGGGATTCTTTTTAATTGATACACTAAGTACTACAACTTCCATATTTTCATTAGTTGCACTCGGTTTTGCATTGTCTTGCGTTAATTCCCCAAATCAGTTGTACGCGTAAGCAGGACCATTGGTAACTAGTAGAAATACCTAATTCTTACAGAAGTTGATTAGTGCAGCATAATTAAGTCGTAATCCATGTAAGCTACGATATTTTCTGCTAATTTGGAATTCAGTAGATATTACAGGCGTGTTCGGGGAATATAGTTCGTAGCTGTGGAATATGGAGCAGAGGTAATGAAGTTATATGTACAAAATGATGTCATTAAGTCCGATTGCTAATGCATAGATAATAGTGTTATAATTGTGTAATGTTGTAATAAAAATTTACCACACTTCTTTAGTGCTACTCATTGGCAACATTGAGAATAGGGAAAATCAAATCAAATGTGTAAGCAAGTGTAATTTCTTCTAATATACAGACTGCAGCAACAAAAGTGGTCTATGCCCTTACCAATCCTATATTGATTGAATAAAGTCGCAGATGCAGAATTATAGATAGCTATACAAGAGTTCTTTAAACAGTAACCACAAACTTTTTATGAGAAGGGCGTTCGTCGCTTGGTGGCACAGTGGTATAAGTGTCTCAATCTTTATGTAGATTTTTTACTGTCTTTTTAAATATAGTTTTTATAAAAGAAAGATGAGTTTCTAATGAATAAGCCCGGTAAAATAGAAAAATCCATTAGTTTCCACTACATGGCGCTATCCGGGGTGGAGTTTTATTTTTTATTTTGTTTTGGTACTCAACCAACAGCCGTTATGCCAATTATAGGCGTCGCTGTACATTTTATGGGGACTTCCAACTCCACTAACGACTGTCATGATGCTATTATGATATCCGGAACCAACTATTTCCGTGACAGCCGTATGACGAGGCGCCGAGAGAAGCAGCCATGGAACTCCCATCCAAGTTCTGACCAGAAAGAGCGTTGCTTAACTCTGCTGATCGAACGTGGCGCCTGGTTCAAGCTACACCACCCGGGACCTAAAGAATATCTGATAATAAGGCAGTATAGAAGCACTTTTGCGCATTACGGTATAACCGTACCAGCCACGTCACGCTGGTATGCATGACAAGGAGTACTAGTTTCGTGCACTCTTCAACTTACAATGGTTAGTTACTGTGTAATGAATGCTCCGGAATGGGTGATTTTTAGCATTTACTCTGCTAATTTATTTAATGAACCAGAGTCCGATTTATTCTCAATGGTATAGATTAAGAACAGTTTAAATAGAGTAACTATATTGGTCTGTATGTCACAAGTCAGGTTTTCTTAAATTAAAATCAGTTATACAATGTATCTACATAAAACAATAAAAAGGAAACAAGTTTGGATTGGCGGCTGCAAAACTCGGCTTGTAAGGTCTGAAACCCACGGTGCATAAAATATATTTACTCTGGAAGGTCGACAACCCACGGTACATCCAACGAAGAAACTTCACTTTGCGCTGCACTCGTTATTCTGCGATCGTTTCTGTAATTAGAAGGTTAAATATGACGGCAACTGGCAGCTGTCTTCACATTCTTGGCCAAACGTGTTAGGACAGATGGTAGATCAGTACTATCCGATGCACATCCATAGTACCTGTTTTAAACGGTCTTTGGGGCGACTTCTGGTCCAGGAACACCAAATTTTTACATCGCAATATTCTGGCGGCGGGCAATGGTTTTACGCTCGCCTCGACATGCCTGGTGAGCTCCTATCACGCAACAGCCTGCATGTTTGTCATAAGCTCTTTGAAGGCATACAATGGACGTTTTCGCGGTGCAGTGTCGAAGCTCTGGGCGTAGGTTTGCAGAACCACAGATATCGGTTCCAGCAACCACAGGGCTCAATGTAAGTACTGTTTTGGGAGTCGTACTCAGATACTGTATCCAGCAACCACGAATACGTCGTAGAAATATTTCAAGGAGGTATTTGCTGACACCAAAGCCAGCAGCCAACAAATACGTTAAGAGCGGGTATCAGGGTTGTTGCGAGATACCGGCTCCGGCAACCCCAGGAACGCATTCGATATTGAACTTCAGGAGGAAACTTAACAGTTTTGAACGACTTCTTCGGAGAGCATCAGACCTAGGATTAGCAGTGTATCTATTAGGGCAATACGAAGTCCGGATCGGTGAGGCAGGCCTGTTTCGCACAGCATGATCGAGCGGTAGCCTCCGGGCTCAACAGGAATTCCTTCTCTCGGGTTGTTGACTCTTTCAGCTGGAGCTAGTTGGACTTGTAGTTGTAGCTAGACTCAAGTGCCTCCAGCAGGCTGGGCGTCTTTCTGGGCCTCTTTATCGTGGCTATCCACTAAGAAAAATTGAGGAAATATGCCCGTCTGCGTTATAAGCCAATTCGCGCACCGCTGAGCCGTTTCGCTTATCGCCAATCGTCGCGCACGGGAGATTCATACGCCGATTGTCACCTATTGACGGCGTATATTATTTATGCGTACATGGAATTTTGTACGTCACAACTTCGGATAGCCGTGCAGCTGCGCTGAATACGTATTGAATAAAACATAACCTCAACCATATGCTGAAGGCGCTTTTGGAATATTTTTTTCTTGGAACCTAGTTTTGTCGTAATTTACTGGTAAATTTCCAGATGATGAACCATTTAAACCATTTAAATTACATATGCGGGAGAGGACGACAAAAGATGTTTCGCTCAACGAACGTTGCGAGAGAGATGGGGTGCTGACCCAGTTTTAGACAGGGAAATCTGAGATAATTCAGAATGAAGTTTGCCATGTGATTATTTTGAGAGATGCAGTACGTCAAAGACTCTTCGAAAATGGCGCTTCAGTCTCGCTTTCTGAATCCGACAATTGTTTGGTATAGGGATGCAGCAAGAAAAATATTAATGGATCGGCTGCATTTTATTCTTATGATTTAAAAAGTGTCTTTTGATAATCATTGAACGTGATCTGTTGACTTTGTTTAGTGCCGTGTCGGTAGAGGATTGTTTTCTACCTCGAACTATTCTCATTATTTAATTCAATTCCCAAGAGAACTTCAAACGAAGATGTTTCCAGAGTATATATTGTTATGATACGGCTATACGTACTATGTTAGTAGATAAAATTAAAATTTGTAAAAGAAAATGGGATGTGATTACAATCCATTTTAACCCATGCGAATAGTCGTAAAGTGTTTCCTGAATAAATCTATTGAAAGGTTACAGGCGGTTTTAAAATAAAGACAATATTTGAAATAAGGTTCAAGAAGCAAGGACAAATGAAAAATTCTACCCCTAGTAGAATTAAAGTAAGTAGATATCAAATAAGAATATAGACTAGAAGGCCTTATGAATGAAAATATGGTAATTAGGAAGCTCGTTTCCCATTACTAGAAAATAACAACAGAAAATCGTTTTGCCTGATTAAAAAAATCGAATTTAACCCTCTCTTAATGTAAAATGTCTTGGTTTATTTAAAAAGGGTAATCTAAATCTACGTGGTATATAAAAAGTGAAATATTAAGAAGCAAGTAAGAGAAGCAAAAAATTTAATTACAGAAGATAATTAGCAAGTGGTAAAAGTTAATGAATACAAGGATTGTTATTTATAAGTAAATAATTGAAGAATTAATTAGAACAGTTTAATTGAGAAGCATACATTTGACAAGTAACATAAATAGAAAGGAGTTACATCAATCTATTTGCTGCTGAGCAGAGAGTTCAAAAGGGTGTCGGTGAAGCGAGAGGATACATTCCAGAAGGTAGTAGCAGAGACAGGAGGATATCTGGGATTACTTGGTTGGCTGGTTGCTGTCAAGGATTTTGGATTTGTAGTGTGGACCAAGCCAGGGCTAGTTGTCTGTTCGTGAGAGCTGCTTAGAGGGGTCGATTGTGACAAAAGGATAGGTTGCAGTTTTGAACATTTTGGAAGTGAAATATACAAGATGGGTGATTTCTTATAGTATACCAACTAGAAAGCAAGTAAAGACAATTTAAAAAGTGACATTAATTAAGATACTATAACTTACTGTATTATTTAACGTTCTGGTGTGCTATTCTATGAATTGGGGACAATCCAATTTAAATAGAGTAGCCAGTGCATAATAATATGTTCCTTCTGGATTCTGGTTTCTGGATTATATATGGAAGGTGAGTTACATTACACGCACTTAGGCAGCATTAAGTGGGCTCATTGTGCTACCTCTCATCAGCTCTCCAAGTTAGGTATCCCTCAAGCTATCCAATCCTTTGAATGTACTTAAGCTCTCTCTCTAACTCTTGCGAGAGCTGGACAGTAGCACAGACGTGTTCTGCTGTCTCGTCATCCTCGTTACATCCATCTGGCCATTTTGCCTAGTGGTGTGCTTTGGCGGAGATTCAGATCGTCAAAGAAAACTCCGGCACCCGTTCCATGCTTTGTTTTAGATCCGTCAGTAAAGATGGATATATCTGTATGCTGGGAAGCATATTGAAGGCATATTGTAGAGGGAGGTAGTCTACCGTAGCGTTCAGAAGAGGGATCTTGTCGACGGCCTCGTTCAGAATGCGGGTATGCCCTTGCCTGCTGTGTGCCACAGCCCCTTATAGCGCAGCCTCAAGGCGGTTTTTACGGCTATTTCCTCCACAAAAAGATCAAGTGGTGGAAGGCATAAGATCAATTCTAAAGCGGCCGTAGGGGTTGAGCGTATAGCATCTGTAGAACTAAGACAGGCAAGACGTTGCACATGTCCTAGTTTACTTGCTGCCGTAGTCTATCTGACCCTGGGCCACCAGACAAGTGCTCCATAACGTAGCATGGGTCTAACCACGGCAGTATACAGCCATTAGGTAATTCGGGGGGGGGGGAGTCCCCAAGATTTACCCAGAGCGCGGCAACCGACTCCCATGCATGCTTTTTCAGTTTTAACTTTTAAATGTTTCAACTGTCTGTCAAAAATAAATCCCAAAAGTTTGACATTGTCTGAAAAGCTGAGAGAAGTCTTAAATAGGTGACGTCTACGTAAAGATCCCATTTTTCATTTCTGTCTTTGAAGAGTTGACCGAGAGTGACTGTTCATTACATCATGTTTTTGTTATTCGAAGAGCCGTCTGCATCAAGTTACAGAGCGTGCCCTCGAACTTCTCAGTAATCAGGAGGACGACGTCATCCGCATATCTAGTACTATAGAATCCAGCATCATTGGGTGCACTTAGAAGGCTGTCCACCACTTTATTCCACAATAGTGGAGACGAACCTGCCCTTGTGGACAGCCCTTCATCGCAACACCTCTAATGGAGTTGTCTCCTATATTAAATTGTACTGCTCTCGTTGTAAGCATATGTTTTATCCATTCACAGAGAGTTGGTGTCACACCATGTCTGGCATAGTTAATGCTTTCAAATGAAACCTTGTCGAAGGCTCCTTCAATATCAATGAAAACTCCCAGAGTAAACATTTTATTGTCTAGCGATCTCTCAATCTGGTTCACTACAGCATGTAGCGCCAATTCAGTAGATCTCCCTGAGATATAAGCGTGTTGATTCAGGTGCAATGGGTGTAAAACCAGAACCCTTTCCGTATTTTTAGTCACAAAGTCCCCCAAGCGTCTTTAGTAAAAAGGGTGTAAGACTAATGGGATGATATGATTTGGCGTGAGTATAATCCGTACGCCCGGTTTAGGTATAAAGACTACCTTCACTTCCCTCCAGCTCTCCAGTAGAATTATATCGAAAATCGATACATGCCCAGTAGATGCGCACCAGGTGAACAAGCATCATGTCCAGTCCCCATTGTAGTAGGGCCGGAAAGATACCATCCTCTTCTGGCGACTTGAAGGGGAGAAAGGAGTTTATAGCCCAAGTTACCTTATCACCCCGTAAGACCTCGTTCGCCACATTCCAATCCTCCTCTGAGGGAGGTGGGATGTTGGGTCTTCGTCATACATTATCAGGGGTGACCATAGAGCCTGGATATAATGTTCCTTCATTCGAATCTTTTGGGAGAGGAGATGTTATCAGTAACATCGTGGAAGTTGTCTTCGCAAAAAATATTAAGTATCACAGGTTGGAATATTAGAAGACTGATTCAATCAGTAGAACTAGAAATTATGGAAAAATAAAAGAATTTGTAATGATAGGATTGTGCAAGTCCAACTGGAAGAGAAACGGCCACTTCATTGTTTTGTTGAACAATATAAGAATAACCTTAGGTTAAGTGCAATAAAAACGTAAGTCACAAGCTTTATCGTAAATTTGTATGTCAACATAACCTAGAATATCTGTTACAGAAAAGGTTTCATCGAACAAAATTTTCATATTTTGCTTCACTAGATTATTCATGCCATAAACATTCTCTTTTTGCTCTTGAAACATAAATAACAATTTTTAATATACTCGGTAGTACTTTCACTCAAAATTACATTCTAGCAAATACATGTTTCCTACTCTCTAACAGGAAGTTCGCTTTTCTGTAATATTTGGTGGCATAGAATACGTTCATTTCATTTAAGGATTGTTATGAAAATGCTGTTCTGTGCCTCGAGTAGAATCGACGCACAAAAAGCAAAGCACTTTCTGTTTGTTCTGAAACGCTTTTTCAAACTGATAGTTTATAATTCTTGATAAAACAAGTTTATTCATGGCAACCTTCCTGCGGTCGGGTTGCACACGACCACTCGATGCAGCAAATTCTACTTGCCATACTTAGTATAGAAATGTCTAATGTGCGCAATTTTTCCTACTTTATTCATTAACAGTTTATGTTCTTACAATACGTAATTAGGCTACTTTTAACTTATAATTGTTGAACAGTAATTATTAGCTTTTAGGAAACAATTCGTCAAAAGGAACATTCTTAAAAATGTTATCCACAATGCCTCTAAGGTACAAAGCCAACGCTTCCTCGTAAGCAGGCCCTGCATCTTCAAACACGGGTCTCCAGTTTTCGTTTACAAGCCTGTTCATTTCGTCCCCTAACAACTTGTTCCCATTAAAAAGATTATCAAACTGAAAGGTGACTAGTACAGGTACCATCTTCGCCGTCAAGTCGGTCAGATGGAGATACTCCTTGCCTTTTTTGGAAATAATGTCGCCAGTCATCGTTATCACTCCTTGCATGTCAACTACGGGAAAAAAACCAATGTAGTACTGTTCTAAGAAGTGCGCCAGACTTACTAATCTCAGTTTGGAATTTTCCATTACCCACGAAAGGCAATTGCAGCATTTGGCCTTTGAAGTCATAATGGCACACCAATTTTAGTAACGGGGTAAATTCTTGAATCACTATCTTAAACTTGTCTGCTTCCAGCGTTATACTAAAATGTTTAATTCTTAATGTAAGTATTGTGCACCAATATTGTATACCCACTTGGTTTTATTGACTGTGGAACCTAGTACGCCATATACTTTTATATCGGATAATTTTTGGTCTACCTTGAAACTACCTTGACCCGCTGCAAGTGAAACAGATTCTATTGCTATTGGATCTATGGGCGCAAGATGAAGTTCTGGAATACCTAAAAAACAAAATATTTATGTTATTAAACAAGCGTTTGCCACATGGAAGGAAGAAGACAACCTTTGCAGCGATTGACATTATTGGAGTGTTTGTAAATCTTAATGGCTTCGCGAACCTGTCTGCTGTAAAGGAATGGGGATTTGCAGATAATAGAAGTTTCATTCAAAGAGATCTTATAGTTGGCATCGCATTGGTGTTTAGCGAGGGTATACAAGTCCTGTTTCATCAACATACACAGCATTAGAAGGGCTGTAAACACTTTTTGGTGAAACCATGTTTAATTTGGGCGAAGGGAAAATGTCTAAAGTCTTTTTTAGGAGGTTTGAACACTATTTTGATGTTTTCTTTTCAAACAATGTAATCGGCAACTTGATAGATATAGAGTTGTCCAAGATTTAGGGGCTGTTGATAAAGATGGCGATTAGTCGAAAGCTGTAGGAATATAGATAACAGCTTTCCGAATATAATTCAGTTCAGCGTGGATGTTATCGAGATGAGATATGAAAACACCATGGTTTTGTTTTGGATGATCATAGAAATCGACATGTAGGTAGCGGTTAGTGTGAGTAAGTTTTGTCATTGGGTAAATGATAAACACGTACATCCAAGAAAGGGGGGCAACTGTTTAATCTCCATGGTTGAATTGATGTCTGGATGTTGACTATTCAGGCGGTTTAAAAAGACGGGTAAAGTGTCATCGCCATGTGGCCAAATGATGAAGGTATCGTCAACGTATGCAAACGAAACCTTGAGTTTCAGTTCCGAAGATTTAACTACTGATTATAAAACGTTGAATAGGAAATAAAATTTCGGTGTCGGTGTCAGTGATTTCATCATGTGAGGCAATTTATATTGAAAGAGAGCATGGTTCACCCTTGAATATGTATACGTTTACGATCCTTATGATTATCAAAAGAATTCAAGCATCCACACTACTTGTATTATTAATTTTCCAATATAAAAACGAGCAAAACCGGTAAATCTTAAATTGCATTCTTAACACCTACGTTGAATGGAGTTGAAGTAGAATGAATTTATATGGCAACTACTACTAATTTATGATGAATAAGTCAGTACAAGTTTACTTGGGAACTTTAAAATTCGGCGACTAGTATATTTTGATAAAACAATTTGGTTTGTAAATTAATAGCAGATAAATTAATTTTCAATTATAATAAATTGATAAACTAAAAACTACTAAAGCAGCTAGTAACGTCACGCTTTGCAAAAACTTCAAGTTCGATAATTTACAATTTACGTAACAAACGTATGCAAGTTTTTGTTCAGGTTTTTGTTGTCAATAAATATCTTCGCGGTTAGTAACCTAACACTTGAAAACTTCTGTGTTATTAACAATAGAAAATTAAAATATATGTAGTATTGGTTAAAACTAATGCCAAATTTTATATGCACAAACATATTTTTTAAAAATGTGCGTCTGCATATGGACATAGAAACCATTAAATATGCTTATTATTTAAATCATACATAATTCCATGTACAGCCTACATTATTTATCTTAAATTTAGAGGACAAAGTATGTAATTATAAAAAATAGGGTTAGCATGGATTAAGTATGGTTAGGTTTCCTAGAATTGGACTAGATGGTACAGGAATGCGTTAAATGTGTTCTCATTAAAACAAATACCTCACCTATACATTTTTCACCGAAAAGAAATGGTTAAGCCACTCCCCATAAATTTATGCCTGCAGTTTCACACTCTAAAAATTAATAAACCCGCCAAATGTTCAAATAAGGAAAATTGGCGTGATCCATGTACGCTCTTACTAGTGATACGGGTTTGAGGAGTTCGACCAATAGAAAAATTCTATTCAAATTTTGTGATTTTTTATAGGAATTGAACTAACTGTTTCTGTTCGGTTAACAATGTATAGTAACATGTGATCGCATACATTTCCATCTTTTGTAACTGTATCTTCCGTTATGAAGCGCCAAATGATTTTTACTGTTTTTAACAGATATTTCGATGGTTATTAATAAAATAAAGTTTTTTAATCATTTTCATACTTTCTTAGGGATGGGCACTCAGGTAGTCGTGTTGGACCCCATTTCTAATGGCCGAAATGGCAGTAATAGAAGAGAAGAAATTAGTAAGAATTCAGACGTTACAAATTGAGTTTGACACGACTACCTCAGCCTCAAAACCTTGATAAAGTATGGAAATGGTTAAATAATTAAAATTAGTCATAATTAAAATGCATTTTTTAATCAGTAATCATCTAAAACCTGTTGAAAACTTGTTCGTCTTGCGCTACTCTAGCTCAGAATCTATTTGGCTTAGACAACAATGTTTCAAATAAAAGCTGTTGGAAATGACGTCACTGATATAAATTATAACAGGTATTTTAGTCGTATGACCAACAGGAATGTGGATATTCTAGAAAAATCGGCTTTGCTGCTATGTTTTCAAGATGGCGTGTCGCAAGCGACGCCCACCCAAGTTAGAAAACCTGGCAACGAGTTTCAAAACAGAACTCTGGGATTTAAAAAAAGACTATCTCATTAAAAATTACGTATAACTGTCAGTGCTTTATAATCGTAAATCGTGGCGGAGTTAAAGTGAAATTAAGTAGAACATTTCATACGCCATACATTTTTTAGCTATTAGTTAAATTTATTTTTTGAATAAATTCTAATACGTTATATCAACGAAAATAATAAATTAAAAAGAAGTTAATATATAGACCACAAACAAACCAATATAAACAATTCTGTGGATTGTATACAAAGCACAATAATAGACTAAGGTTTGAGAATTGCAAAACAGGAATAATCTGATGTACTTGCATCAAAATAGTAAGTAGAGTTGCAGTCCTTTTCGGCTCAAAACCATAACAAGCATGTTTGTAAAAACAGCAAATTTAAGGAAATCTTGGCGGAGAATTGGAGTAACGAGACACGCAGGGATAAAGAAATTTTCTAAGAGAAACAAAGCAACCAGTTGTGCCTATGTATAGTCCTACGAATTGCAATATTAACACTAAAATTAATGTTAATTACATTTAAAAATTTAAGAAAAGTCGTTTCAATTTAGTCTTAGAGGATTTTGATATACAGTATCAAACTAAAACTATTCTAAGAAAGCGTAAGAGTTTGGCGATTTTGTTAAACTTCTGTTAATTTTTAAATGGGAAGTAGATGCAATTTGTCAATCTGTCAGATTGGGAAATCGCAGTGTTTTAAGGGGAAATTCACCTAAAAAATATTATGATAGCTGTATTAATTAAATTTAAACAAGATGGTTTGGTACGCTTTACTGCCACCCAGGTACAGAAATATAAATGACTGAAATATGTAATTGCGGTGTGTCTAAGACGTTTACAGTCGAAAAATGTGGATAATTCACGGGATTTTGAGATGCTTTCATATAAAGAAGGCAATTTTGAGGTCATGTTGATTGATTGTTTACTTCTAGCTCTTATTCTTTACCCTTAATTTGTTTTTTATTGCGTAAATGGTTTTTGAAAAAGCAGTTTGTCTGGATTCATTTTGAAAATACCTACTGCTGGAAACTGGAATTTCGTTTACCTGTATATAAATTTCCGATTCGAATGTAGGAAGATAACTGTGTTTTGAAAGACTTCAACTTGCTGTGATGGGTTGTTTCAACGGGGTGAGGTTTGCAAGAGGTACCGAACAGTTAGAGCAAAGATCGATTTTTTTCTTGCTTCAAATTTCGTAGATGTTATGACGCCAAGTACGCGAAAATTGATCAACTGTTATCAGATGCAATACTCTTTATAAATATGTGTTTATGTCATCAAGGATTATTATAAAACACAGTCTGATAACTGCAAATAACCTAATAAGATTACCTAAAAATGTTGAAAATATTTTAAAACTAGGGCCTAAATTTAATTTTTATAATCCTAACAATAAACTTCCAACTGAGAATATAATTGTTAACATCGAAAATGGCATTACTAATCTATCTACAACAGAACAAAATTCAATACGTGCAAATATATGCAACATTTTAACAAATTTCAAAAATAATAATAAAAGGAAGCATAATTTAACTTTTCATCAACTACAACATAATATTGAATTGACTAAAAATATAAATGAAACTAAAACTTTCCTAAAAAACAACAAAGACTTAATCATAACATCCGCTGATAAAACCCAGAAAACAGTAATAATGACTAAAACTGACTATCATAACAAGATGACTCAATTGTTAAATGATCAAAATACATATAAACCTGAAAAAAAATCCCACATTAATCATCCAAAACAAAAATAACAAACTAGTCAAAAATTTACTGGAAAAAAATTACATTGAAAATCGTACGACACTCATTAATGACCAATAGAAAAATTAGTTCACGAGCCGTATCCAAGACAACAAAAAAATTTCTTGGAAATTTTTTGTAGGTAGACATTACTTCTTTTTAGGGTTTGTGTCGTTACGATTTTCTTACCGAATCTGCATTCGAGCATTAATTCATATCCGGAAATTATTTTTCATGCATTCAACAACGTCCTAATTTGCCCTCGCGTCCCGCTCGGTCAAATTAATACGACGTTGTTGGAACGCACTCAAAAAAATTTCCGGAAAGAATTAATGCTCTTATGAGATTATATGTGATAATTCTACTTATAAAAAGCTAATATCTCATAACGGTCTCCCGTCAAAAATATATGGACTACCTAAACTGCATAAAGACAATTTTCCATTAAGACCTATAATAGCTTCATATATGAGCCCTACATACAATTTATCAAAATATCTGTCTAAAATATTAAGTAATATAACTTCTCTAAACAAATTTAGCGTTCAAGATTCATGGAAACTTAAAGCACACATCGACAATATAAAAATTAACAAAAACCACCAACTTTTTTCTCTAGATGTCGTATCACTATACACAAACATTCCTATAGATCTTGCATTACAAACTATTAAAAATAATTGGAGTAGAATAGAAAAACACACTAATATTCCATTAGACGAATTTATTCAATTAACTGACTTTGTCTTAAACGCCACCTTCTTTTCATATAATAACACAATATATTCCCAAACCTTTGGCTGTGCAATGGGTTCACCAATCTCATCTACAATTGCTAACCTAGTTTTAGAGGAAATAGAAACTAAAATTCTTAATCAAAACCCTAACTTTTCCCTTTATCTTAGATATGTTGATGACATTTTAATGGCTTCTGATACTGTAAATAAACACCCCCGGCTTAAATTTACCATCGAAGATGAAAACAGTAATCCTTCAATTAATTTTTTAGATCTGACGCTAATCAGACAGTCAAATGGTAACATTTTAACCAACTTATTCAGGAAAAATATTAAAACAAATAGATATCTAAATTTCAACTCTGACACAACTATTAAATACAAAAAAAGTGTTATAAACAATTTAGTAGACAGAGCTATCAAACTTTCTGCCAAACAATTTCATAATAAAAACATAGAAACCATTATTAAAATTTTATTAGAAAATGAATACCCTATTAATTTTAGTAAAAACCAAATTAAATATCGAATCAATAGCATAAATAGAAATTTAAAAATAAAAAATAATATAGCAAACTTATCTATAGAACTACAACCAATTTGTCTGGGTAATGAATTTAACATGATTGATAACAAGCCTCTTAATAATTACGTGTCCATAAACTACATTCCCAAATTATCAGAAAAAATTAAAATTGAACTTGATAAATACAATATTAAAACTTCTTTCAAAAACCATAATAATTTTGGCAAAATGTTCTTCACAAACTTAAAAGACAAAACTGACATCAACTTACAATCCGAACTAGTTTATCAAATTAATTGTAACAATTGTGAATCCATCTATATCGGACAGACAAAACAATTATTAAAAAATAGAATATATATACATAAACAATCAATTAAACGTATTAACATATCACCTTCTAATAATAATAAAACTGCCTTAACTGATCATGTCTATGAAACCCACCACAAATTTAATTTTAATAACCCAACAATTTTACATAAAGAAAATAATTTAAAGAAACGTCTATGTTTAGAGATGATCGAGATACAACGTAGCCCAACTGCTATAAACTATAAAACCGATATTGATAATTTAAGCTCCATATATCACAATTTATTTAAATAACCCTAGATAACTAACTATTATGCTATTAATACATTTTTGCTTTCTGCTTATTTAAAAAAAATTCTGAATAAATAAAAAGAAAATTAATACTTTTATTTAAATTATAATTCCTTATACCATCTATCATAAAATTTTGTTTTCACAAATATTTTTAATACTGTCCTGTAAGTTGTCGTTTTCAAAACGCGAATTCGTTTAGTCCGCGCATTGCTGATAAAATAAACCAACCTTGCATTCTCTTATCACTCGTGCCCATTTAACCTTCCATCTTGCAGTATGTTAAAACTTTCAACTAAATACCAATTTAATATTTAATTATGGAACTACTTGTTCCTAAAGTGTTGTTTTATTAATGAATTTCTGAAATTAAACATGTGATAATAATTCTACTTTTAAAATAACTCAAGTAAGCACGCTAATTTCGAAATATAGTTGCATCTTCGCTAACCTAAAAATTTTCTTTATATTTCAGCAATGTAAAATAATTATAATATTAATCTGTTTATAAACCTTCAATTGCAATTTTTTACTGATGATGCTAACAAAACTGGCGAAACGTCTAAAATTTTAAAATGTTAATTATTAAACAATTTTGACAAAATGATTTTTTATTTATCTGCTAAAAAATCTGTAATATTTAAAATTGACTTATTTATCCCCGTTTAACAATCAAATTTATAAAAAGTCAATAAATTAAACTTATATTTTAACCTAATAAGGGACGAGGTACCCCGACGCTTGTCGCTTGATCTACGTCACGAAGGTTGTACATGCCCTTTAAAGAAAAGGGTGGGGTAAAAATCTAGACGGAAACTATTTGCGGATTTGAGGCCGTTGGGGGTTAAAGGGAGGCTTTTTATGTTCACTTCATACCATAAAATTTATCAAAACGTTTTAGCCGACCCAACACCAAGGAACATTCTACAAAACAGAATAAAAAACCATTGTCAGCTTACTAATTAAATACATCAAGTAAGTAATAAAGCAAATAACTACGCATAAAAATCGATAAATTTAACCTCAAAAATTGCTTTCTTTAAATCTAAATATTATCAGATTTTGTAAATAATCATTTTGTTCGACTGAGAACGGCTTAAATATACCCAAATTATATAGTTCTTTCATTAATTTCTCTGTGCCTGGGTGGGAGTGAAACATACCGTAGTCGCAATTTTGTATAAATAACATACTATTTCAAATTAATGTAAGGTAGGTACCTAATATTTATTACATTATTATTTCTCCAAAATTAACTGAAGTTTAACAAATCTACGAAATGGTGTGTTTTATCTCCTTAGAAACATCATATAATGCCAATATATAATCTTCTAAATCTGTTCTGACAATCGTTTATACAGATGGAACTGATTCAACCTTGTGCATATTTATTTGATCTACCCTCTGCAATTTTTACTTTTCAATTTATAAATGTTTCAAAAAATAGTAAACTAAGCTATCCGCTTAATACTGATTTATGATTTAATGTTAATATTTGAATTTAGCCAACAAAATTTGCTTTCCTACATTATTTTACAGTAAAAATTGGACACTATAGGTAATACAGCGGAGTTAAGTGGTATTCAAAAACAGATTTTTACATATTTCAGCGTTAGTATGTTTTTAAATGGTTGATGTTATATTTACCACGTTAATTTTAATTGTATTTAAGAATATACAAACAACTAATAGTAGTACTTGCCTTTTTTTAAGAGAGGTAGACACTTTTCGGCAGCCCTAGAAACGCATTCTCCGAGGTTGGGATCGTCGCGTTTGCAGATCGGGAAGCTGGGCGCTGTATATATTTTGATTTAGTGATCTATCTGCCAAACTTCGTATATATACTTACGTAGTTTTCCGCAAAACCCAAAACTGAACAATGTTGCAAAAATAAATGAAGTTGTAAAAGAAGCCATGGTTTATGTCGGCTGAAGATCACTGCTAAATTTATTTAAGCCTACAAAATTATATGCTACCCTTTATATAGCAATAAATACGAAGTTGTTTATACCTGCGTTGATATAATGTAATTTTAAATTAACTTCGGGAAGCAAAAACTCGCCATCAAAAGGTGAACAAACTAAGGTTTGTAAAAACCAAGAGGGCCTTGCACTGCGTTCTGATTAAAATTCGGAGTTTATATTTTAATGCGATCCAATCGTCGGCATAGTTGAAGACGACAATAGCGATTGACTGAGCTTACAAATTTCAGTTAGTAGTAAATTAGAAATGTGTTTTTTGATATGTCGTTCTCTACATCACCTTTTACGGTTTAATCATACAGCACCGGTGGACATATGGTCAAAAAATGTGTTCTGATATTTTACTCACACTCAACAACAACAAAATCTTAATACGTTCAGAAACAGACGTATTCGTTCAAATAATTCAGTACTCCTCCAAACAAATTAAAATAAACAATAGTAGTACCTACTTAAAAATAAACACAAATCAGGGACAGCTACTAGTGAATTAAATTGACAGGTCACTGAAAACTTGATCAAATGCTGAATTTAAGTCTAATCAAAATAAGTTTTTGTTGCTAAACTATTTTGGTACCTACACATGTATATCGTGAGTTCTTGTTTTACAGAGTGACGCAACGTTATTGGCATATATTTTTGATGCCATACGTTATGGCAAAAAAATTTAATTGGATAACTCTAATGGGACTGTCTACTGCTCTGCAGTTCTGTCCAAACAACTTTTTATTCGCACTGTTTTGTCAGAGCTGCCATATAAAA
Organism: Agriotes lineatus; assembly: GCA_940337035.1. Classification (NCBI taxonomy): domain Eukaryota; kingdom Metazoa; phylum Arthropoda; class Insecta; order Coleoptera; family Elateridae; genus Agriotes; species Agriotes lineatus. The sequence continues at coordinate 14,261,696 of OW679200.1, forward strand.
CTTTTCAAATGACATGGGTACACGTCTTCAAATTTATGAAGTGATTAAGAAAATCAAATCTTTGGGTAATCGAGATGTTTTTCTATGGAATCCGAAAAACCTGATCTAAATCTATCCCCACCAACACCGGACCTTGTTTTTATCAAAACCGGAGACCGCTTGGCTATTCATTTAAATTTGCATGTAATGGTTATACAAGTAATTTTTGAGTAGCTACAAAACTATAAAAATAATAAAATAGGAAATATAATTATACTTCCATTCATTGCGGTATATACAGCAGAAGCGGCAAACAATTTCAATGAAAAAATACTACTCTTAAAATTTAGGTAGTCTAAATCACATTACTCTAAAATTTATAATATAAAAAGATATAGATAAAGAGGTTTCTGAGTATACATAAATTGAAAAAGCGAAAAATCCATATAAGAGATAATGTGTAAAAACAAATGCATATCGGTGACAACGAATTCAAATTTATAAAATTCGAACGAAATTTATTCATGTCACGAATGTAAATACTTAAGAACTCTTTCATACAACCGTAATATATGAGCAAGACATAAGGCTGAAAATTATTCAAGCAAGATCAGTCGGATGTCTGAGTAGGATATTATACAATCACAATATGATTAAACGAACAGTAGTTACTAATAAGTATATTTGATGCCAAAATAAAACAAAGCGTGGGGAATTACAAAAGGAAATAGATAGCGACTATCAACGACGAAAATACATGCAAGGAGAAGGTCTGCAGTAAATTCGCCAAAAGATGGGATATACAATGAAGGAGCAGTTAACTAAGAGCAGAAGATACGATTATGAAGTAAACTCAGCAAATTCGATCTAGCTACGAACAATGGCAGGCATTGAAATATAAATACATTTAAAGAATCCTTTACAATATTCCCTAATGCGAAAGCACCTGGTACAATGACTAATAACTAATAAAGTTTTCCAAAGCTTAAATGTACTCGTATTTAATGAGTTTTACGAAATGTTTTAGATACAAAAGTGAAAATAACGTCCACTGTATAATTTACAGTTCCATTAAATGTTAAGTTGAACTGATTTTAGTTATATTAAATGTAGAATAGAAGTTGAAATAAGTCATTGGGTTTCCTCTTCTTTGGGACGTTAAATTGAAATGAATCAGGGTAAAATAAATAGCGATTATCAAGAAACGATTTTATCTAAGAATGGATTAATAATGCGCAATGGCTCATGGATACACGCATCTACAGACAATAGCAGTATAACTGTGTCTGTAATACATTTACATTTAAACTATATTGGAAAGATAATAAAGTAAACGTTCTTAATACCCGACACTGAACTGTAATCCGCCATCGCGATTGGATGTATAAGAACTGCGATTCGCATACGTATTTACTTGTCTATGGAGCGCATTCATTTATTGTCGTAAAATCTTCCTACTTTTGAAACGAGCGTCCATCGCTCAAACTGCAAATATGTGCTGTTGCATGTGACCTTAAGCTCGAGGCCTAGAAACTGCTGAGTAACACTTGGACACACGTTATCCCCATGAATGATTTATTGTATGGAATTTTGCTTCTAATGCGCCGTACACTAGTGAAATTACACTTATTTGAAGTGTAAGCACCGGCCTATTACATGCAAACACTACTGGAAACAACTTTTAGTTACTGCGCGGTTTGAACGGCCTTTTATTTAATTCACCGTAAGGCGATTAAACACTGTGAAACGCTACAGCTGCAAACTCGAGCGCTTCACACACTAAACCGGCCGCACTCACACTTTTCGTTATGCGAAATTACAATGATTAAATCTAATTAACAGTAAAAAAGCATGAAAACGCAAACTGGATATATATCTAAATGTTAAAATAAACAATTCAGGTAAGACAGGACAGATACATGTATCAAAGTGGAGACTAAACAATGACATAGACAGATCTGTTTTCTACCACTCTAAAAAGATGCAGGCTTCAGATGCGTATCCATTCACGGATGTTCCTCAATCATAGTTTTGTGCTATCTTCACGCTACAGCAGTTCTTTCATTGTCATATAATTCAAAGGTAGGCAATCTTCGATATTTGATAGTGTTCAACAATTTACGTTGGGTTCTTGCTCTTTACAGAACCTGCTCGTTGCAAACGCTCGCTGTCCAGAATTGTTCACAAAATGCTACCGGTCTTTACCTTAAGGTTCATGCTCATATACACCTGCACCACATGGAACAACAGACCGATTCTTGCCGTTTAAATTGTCGCTGTAGAATGAAAGCCTCAATTATTGAATGTCGTACCAGGAAGTCCAATTCTGCTTCTCACTTCTTTGACAGGCTCTAGGCGAACTTATCTTCGGTTACACCGAAAATATTGAGGTATTATCGAATTTCTTAAGCAAGCTAATCGTTGAGCCCGACACGCAAGGCCGACCCGCATATTTCCAGCAGTCAACGATTAAGAATAGAAGAACTAAGGCTGTTGGTACTGGACCTATTAATAGCTAAGCGTTCTCAGTTTCGCAATTCCAACAAGTTGTATCGGAATTGTCGGATTAGCAAACGGGACTAGTGGGCCGTTTTCGAAGTGTTGTTGACGTACTGCATTTAGTGAAATAACGCCGAGGAACACTGCATCGTCGAATTACTTCGAATTTGTCTGTCTGCAGGATTTTGTTGTACCTTGCATCTATGCTAGGGCAACACCCCGTCTCTTTAGTACTGCTCATTGGATGCAGTGCCCTTCAACCTTCTTCCCGCACAGACCAATTTTCCGCTGGCTGAAGTCGAATCGTTGAATGGCTGAAGACCAAACAACAGCTAGGCTGTGCGAGCTATTCTACCTTTTACAAACAGATTAATTAAAATCTTTGGAAAACTCGTTATTGATAAACTTGCGTTATTTGTACGACCAGGATATTTACCAATAAATTACTACGAAAATGTTATTTCCCCTTCAGCAAATTGTTTAGACTATCAGAAGCCATTAAAAATTCGAAACTATAGATTATTATGCCATTGAAGGGCTTCCAACTTCATCTCCGAACTTATGTCAGCAGGTGACGCTTATCACACATCTTTGGTATGAACCTATTTTGATGTTGAGCGAGCAAATAGAAATATATCATCAACCTTCCCTCTTCCACTCAGCTATCGGATTACTTTTCTTCATCATTGTTATTTTTCAGACTATAACATGTTATATTTTATTTAAAATCCACTTGAAGCAGCTGTAATACAGAAATTGATAAAAAGGGTATTTGCTCATCCTTTCGCATAACACTCCTGTGTTTTTATTGCTGAAGTCGTAGCTTTTATATCATTTCATATAACGGATAGAATACAAAGGTCATGTAGTTCCATACTACTTATAGACAACTTCAAAGCATTAAAACCTCAACCCACATTACTACTAAAAAATGGCAGGTTGGGACCACACTGGCACTGCACTAATCAAGCTATCGTGGCAATAAATTTCTAGGTTAGAATTTAATTAAAGACTTGCAGTCCTCACAAATCACTGCCTTCCTTCGGCTTTGCTCTTTAAGCTGTAATTCAGAACGCTAAGATTTAGTGCAGCTGTACCGCATCGACAAGTCTGCACAGCCTTCAGCAATCAATTTAATTTATCAAATTGATTACTGTTATTTAGATTTTTTAACTGCTTACTACAACAGCTTCTACGTAATATTTTTTATATGACGTAAAGAAAAGTAACTCATACATACGGAAAGCAATCGTTATTTTACCCTACGTCCTTAGCAGGTCACCTCAGATGAAGTACTTTGCAGACGCTAAATCTTCTTTCAAAAAAACTATTCGTTGTTCCATTAGCTATATTTTATCCTCAGTTTAAACAAAAAACAAAACTATTAACTTTTTAATACCCAAAGACTTTGAATGTCAGAATCTGCAAATTCTTTCTTTTTCATAGAAGGGACCACAACGACGTTCGAAGAACAGCAGAGGTTTACGGTGTATTTCAAGTTCGAAGTTCGGAGCTACCGTGCTTTTGGGTTAGCGTTTAATTATTCGTTTTGTTCGCAAAATACGCTAATTAGCGTACACGCTCAACTGTTGAAAAGAGCCCTGAGCCCTTTGATCCTAGGTGAGTTCGTTGCTTTTCAAGAACTGAGTAGAATTACTGCTTGTGTTTTGCCTCAACATTTTCTGTGTGGATTGGGCTGCTAACTGGTTCATTAATTTTGAAAATATTTTACGTTTTTTCCTTTAATTAAATGTTCCCCAAAATGTTAAAGTTTGTGTTATTATTTGTTTAAATAATTCTATAGACAGGTAGAATAAAAAAATGTATACTAAACAACCTCTAAAATATTATTTTAAAGAAACTGCTTTAAAAATTATCATGGTAGTTTATTTTAACACTTACGTAATTTTTATTTTTGTATACCGAATCAATGACAAATCTTAGGGCTTCTTACGTCTTGAGACTGCAACCCAACGTATCTTACACATATAGCAAATAAGTAAGGGTTCGGGTCATTTCAATTCCCCCAACTGGAGGCGGCCTGCTATAGGAACCTTGCGTCCCTTTTCAGTAAATAACAGGAATTTCAGGATGGGGTGAGAAAGGGGGTAAAATTCATCCTATAGCTAAAATTATTAATGAAATAAGTGTTATATTCTCTTATATGGGATTTAAATTAGCTGATGGTCCAGATGTAGAAGATGAATTTCATGTATGGTGGAGAATGAAAGAGAGGCCAGGAAAGGTGAAGAAGTACTGCCCCGGCGTTCGCCTCAGAAAATGTGCTTTGTTGACTCAGGAAAACCATCTAAAAACCTGAATCAGAGCTGATGGCCATGGAAGCGGACCCACGACCTTCCGAATGCTAAGCAAATATGTTAGCCACTAGTTCACAGAGCTCGGTTATTATATTATGACATCACAGATGCTCAATATTTACGTAAATGACATATTGATTAAAGTTGTTGCGGCTAAAACTTTTGCACTTGTTGCTTAAAACTGTCGAGATGGTGTTATGTGCAGTGGATAACTAAAATAATGTCGGTTTTTGCTATGCTTATTGACAGCACTTAAAGATGTCATAATTAATTATCAATTGATTGAATGGTATCAATTCTGATCAATTTGTCTTAGATAAATATTAGGCTTTTGTGCTGCCATGAAATGTGTACGTTGGGTTGCAATTCTAAATAGTAAGAAGCTTCAAGTTTCGTGACCCACCATACATATTGAATTCTCTTTAAAAGTTAGTTACCACAACTCGTTGTCAAATTCAATGCGAAATAATATTTGATATGCATGAAATGTTATTAATTGCTATTATAATCATAGGGGCTTAGAATGTGTTTATAGATATATATATAGTCGGCATGCAAAATATCGTCTTCTTCCAACATTTATTTTTTGAGTTATACCGGCAACAGACAAGATAGACAGAGAGACAGGCGGAATTAACAAAACCCGTTTTTCGTCATCTACGGACCTTGAAATTCGGAAGGTGATTTTTTCTCGATTACAATACTTTCTTCGTCGTTTAGAGGAGGTAAGTAAGAAAGTACATCAAAGGGTATATATTTCTAAGTGCTCTCTATAACGCAAATATAATTGAGCGTATTAATATAAATATAATTTATTTAGTTGCTCTCCTTCTTCTCCATCTTCCGTTTTCTCCCAATCGGTTTCTTTATGTTATATTCTGGTCTGATTAGGAGTCTTGTTCTTCATTTTCCTCCGTGTTCCCATAGTAGTTGTAGTAGTATGTACATTATATCATATATATATTCAGTGCCGTCTTTTATATGATTGAGGCCCCGGGCCCAAGGTAATGAAGGGGCCCTTCTAGAAAAGAAGTAACTCAATACAATACAATATATATTTTTAAAATGCCTTCTTTTATTTTTATACAACTAAATACTGAAACGAAATTAAAATTCTAATTAAATGAATATAAACACAATAGAACATAAGAAACCTAAAAATTAACAAATAGAACATAATTATTGCTAATAAAAGATTTTTTTTCTCGATTTGGTATGGGCGAAGTCCTGTGTTATATCTTCAAAATTTAAATTCGCCAATATGTCGCTTTCTATGCACATTAATGATAAAGAGTTTAGCCTCTCTTGTAGCATACGAGGGGAGGCTGATATGTTATCTACCTAACAAAGAAATAAAAGCGTACCTTGGTAATTATTTTTTACTTTTCAATATAGTCTCCGGCTAGAGAAATGCACTTTTTATATTTTCCAAATATTGACATTAAGTTGTTAAAAAAAACAGTCTTTAGGTTTCTCATAAAAATGGTCAGTTACTGCTGCCTTCATCTCCTCATCGCTAGAAAATCGTTTCTCTCTTAGGTATTTTTTCAAATTTCTGAACAGAAAATAATCACATGGGGCCAGGTCAGGGCTATAAGGTGGGTGCTCCAGTTCTTCAAAGTTATTTCTTCGCACAGCTTGCTTGGAAACGTGAGCCGTATGGGCAGGTGCATTGTCGGCCAGAAGCAAGATGCCTCTACTGACTTTACCCCTTCGTGTCTCCTCAATTACAGCCCGCGGTTGATCGAGCAAGTTAGCATAGTAGAGAGCATTCATTGTTGTATTTTTTGGCAAATAATCAATTAGCAATATACCATCAACATCCCAAAAGATGGTGGCTATCAGTTTGCCTGCTGACGGGCACACTTTGAACTTCCTTGGGGGCTTTTCGTGCTTGAATTTCCGTTGTAGCGATTCTTGTTTACTCTCGGGATCCCACTGTCTAATCCATGTTTCATCACAGGTCACTATCCTAGAAATTATTTCTTCCTCCTTGTTCTTGCTCATACTCAAAAATGCCTCACAACATTCTACACGCCGTTGTTTATCAAAAGGTGTCAACATTCTGGGAACCCACCCAGCGCTGACCTTCGACATTCCCAAATGTACATGAATTATTTCATTTACCCGTTCTTTACTGATTTTCACATCTCTTGCAATTTCCCACTGTTTAATTCTTCGGTCGTCTAGAATTAATTCTTTCACTTTAGCGACACTTTCCTCCGTGATTGCTGAAACAGGACGTCCAGCACGCGGATCGCCTTCCAGGCTCTCACGACCATGTTTAAATTGTTTTGAACAAAATTTTATAACAAATTCTGATGGACACGAATTATTGTATACATTTAACATACGCTGTCGAATTTGTGAAGGCGAATTTCCCTCTTTTGTCAAGAACTTTATCACAGCACGATGATCGATTTTAACACTTTGATCACTTTGTTCCGACATGGTTTATTGAATACATTTTTGACATTTAGCCAACAACGCCAGAGGAACGATTGTCGGCTGTCGTAACAAGTGATAAATGATACGTCTCATGGCAGACGTGATTCTTTTGTTTCTTCATTATAAATAGGACAGGTAGATAAGATATCAGCCTCCCCTCGTAGCTCTGCGAAGTTCGTTTTTTATCGTGTTTAACTTATGAATGTTTGCCTATCTACCTGTCTACCGGTCTACCTGTCTACCTATCTACCTGTCTACCAGTCTGGAAGTGTAGGAGCTACTAAGTAACCAGAATGTAAGCAAGGGCTGGACTCCGATAATATTCCAGCTATATTTGTTAAAAACTACTCGATATCATTATCTGAGCCGTTAACTATTATGCGATTTTAACTTGCGCAACATAAATTGGGTTAAAAATGGCAATGAACGTGGCCTCCAACCAGCATCACCGTACGACAATGATGATAATTGTTTTTTAAATTGTATATCTGAAAGTGGAATTATACAGTTTAATTATGTTAAAAATATCAATTAGAGGAATCCAGACCTTGTGTTATCTAACAACGAAGAACGAACACACAGATGTTTTTCAATGCAACCGCCTCCTCTTACTGCTGTAGATCAAAACTATCCTCCTTTAGAAATATATTTTAGATATAAGTTTACAGAACCGCTTATTGCAGCCGCTCAAAATTTTCGTAATTTCTTCAAAGCTGATTATAATGCTATTAATGGTAAATTACTGTCTTACGACTGGAATGTTGAACTGAAATCGCTTAGCACTGAGAACTGTGTACATTTTTTATCTAATTATGAAATCTGTTATTTCAAAACATGTACCCATGTTTAATAAGCGATCAGATTGTTTTCCTCTTTGGTTTTCAAGCGATCTAATTAAGCTGATGAGGAAAAAAGCTCTATCAAAAATATAAAAGATATAAATTTCCTGTTAACTATAATAGCTTCAATCGAATCTAAAATCTGTTCTAATACCAAAAGCTTTGGGTCTGGCTAACGTAGTACATTTATACGTTTATTCATTTTTATTAATGATTTATAATTATGTATAGTTATCAAATGAATGCACAACTTTAATTTTTATTTTTTACAAAATTAAACAATGAATTACATAATTATTAGTTGATCAATGCGCCTGTCGGGGGCCCCAAACAATTGGGGGCCCCGGGCCCGGGCCCGTCGGAAGAAAATGCAATATTTACTTTGGTAGCTATGAAAGAAGTGGGTACCATAGTTACTTGTCGCCTAGCTACCAAAGTAATTAGTGTATTGCGGTTAGTCTTATGGAAATAGTAATTTGTACAACTAGTTTTGAAACTCATACATTTTTTCATGAATTTGCAGCAAATGAATGAAAAAAGGACTTTTAAAACGTGTTGTACACGTAGTTTTTTTTGCATAGTGATCACTTGCTCGAAATTTAGTCGAAAAGCATTTCGGAATTTACAACTGTCAAATTGACATTTCAATAAAAAAGTTAAAAAAGGTGTACTTTTTTTACGATTTTTGCGTTAAAACAAGTGGAACTTTCAGTAGGATTTTTGTTAAAAAAGACGACTTCCACGATCACTCTGCAAAAAATAGTATTGTAACGACCTTCTAGGCGGATCGCGTGCAGACAGATGAGTCAGCTTCCAGATCATTCGAGAACGACCTCGGTGATTAATGCGCTCGACACGTCAGCATTTGCTAGAATAATCGAGTGAGACCGCGAAGTTTCCAGAAGGAATTATCCGGCAATATATAAGCAAGCACAGCGGGAAAAAACAGACAGTCCGCATCTAGCTTTGAAGTGCGCAAAGCTTTCCATATAAATCATTCGTGTTTAAGTCGTGTGTAAATAAATAAAGTGTATTTGTTGTTAGAAATAGTTCCTGTTAGTGTATAAATATATTGTGTTTCGTATTAATAGTTCTTGTGTTTTTGTTAAATCGTTAAGTTAAATTGCTGTAAATAAACGCTTAAAACAAGAAGCGGCGTATAATTTTTAATAGCCCAGAAGATAAATCGTAACAGTATTTTAACATTTTCCAACTCATGGAATTGCCATGTTTCGTACAATTTTCGGCAACCTGTACTAGGAATGTGTTACGAACCCCTGATTAGTGGTACTCCGTTACATTTACAAACGTACTTTCAACTATCTACTTAATGTGCTATTTTTAAAACTTTAGGATGCACGTTTGAACACTTTTTTCAAATTCGCTCTTGCCCACTAAACTAGAAAATAGGCAAAGTTTTTTGCAGTCCCAAGCTAATGGAGCGAAAAATGGATTTTTAACGTTCTTCTGTGCGACAGGTCGCAGGCTAAATGGATTGAACAATGTTACGTTACCGTTCGAATATGATTCAAGAATTGGAATATGATTTATTGATTAGAAAAATGCAATGTCTCGTTAAAATGACTGCATTTCTAAACTCAATCTTCAAGAACAGGTTTCCCTGCAACACCGAATGCAGCTTTCCTAATTGCTATGCAGAGCATTTTCTCCTTGCTTGAAAATTCATATCGCGCGACTCCAACAACAGATTACAATTATGGTAAGATCGCAAACATTCGTTATTCCTCAGCACCCTCCACTTGCATATCATTAAAATGCATTAAGGGATATTTTGTGACTGTTTTGAATTTCTGCTGCTTAAAAGTTTTAAACGAGGAAAGCCTATCCCATTTCTGTGTTTAACCCGTCTGCTAGAAACACTGCTAATTGCTCGAGTATTTTTTTTTTCATGTTTTACTTATTTGGTGTATTAAGATGTATTTCTCATTAGATATAAATGTGGGAAATATGAGATATGAATAATATCAGCATAGGTTTCTGATGAAATATTAAGTAAATTTTCACTTCGCATTCGCTTCACTGTAAAAAGTTTTAATTAGGATTAATTACAATCCAGAAAAATTTGTTGGCTACTGAAATTTATTATTGAAAACAATTTTTGTGACTTTTTTCGTAAAATTTTTTTTCAAGATTATCGCATAACTGTATGAAGTATTTTAGCTCATCCCGAATTATAAACTGAATTTTATGGTCAGTCAACAGTTACTTCAAAACTACTACGATTCGTATTTGCGGATTTTAAGCCTAAAGCGGCCTAGAGAATTTACTCTTGTACTCGAACGTACGAAGCTGCTGATTAAAAAACTAACAGCTAAGCGTAAATTAACATGTAAATGTGGAAAACAGTACAAAAGAAGCATGCAGTAAAAATGTATTTAATTATAAATCATATAGCACAGGTAGTTTCCATCTTTACTAATTCATTCATTTCAGCCTCCTTTTAGTAAAAGCGAGAATTCGTAAAATGAGAACTGATTTCCCATAGAGGTGACCACTTTTATCAGCCTCAACGTTGCAACTAAATGCTTACCGATAATTGGAATCTGTCTGCCCGGACGCATTAACGCACGCTCACAGAAGAACAACTTGACTAGACGTTGGAAACCTGTTAAAAACTTTAACCCCTGTAGGCCAATATCTTTGCTGTAGCGTTTACTTTATATTATTTTTAACGACTTTCTTTCTCTGGTCACAACAATCTAGAATTACTTCAAATTAGGATTGTATTTTTCTTTTTACAAAACGTTTTCCAACTACGCGCCATTTGAGGACGCTGACTTGAATGACTGTTGCCAACACTCGATGGGCGATTAAATTCTATAATTTGGTCTTTGACTTAAAGCTACCTTTTTCCACCTATTTGCACTAATTGTGTGACATGGGTATGCTAACCTCTCTTCGTCTTCGTACCCATCTAACTATATTTGTAGTTTGCTACGAAGGGAGCTTATTGATTTAATTAATTTTACTTTTTTTCGTTTCACAATGCCAGATCGGTAGCTCAGAGCCAGAGTTCGTGTAGATGATTGATTATCTTCATGGTGCTGTCAAACAATTTCTATATGTGAATGATTACTTGTTTAAAAATTAGCTACACTACGTCGTTTGTATGTGCACGGAGCTGAAGTGAGTTTGTAACGGTCCAGTTCGTGCCACCTTAGTGTTTTGAATCACCTGGGCATTTGATCATTATTCTACTAGTAATAAAACTAAACTGTATTCCGTACAACTCCTCAATTAGCTTAAAACGAATTGTATATTTCACGTGTAAGTTTTTGCGCGGCAATAAGTTGTGACAGTGTTGCATGCAGTTATAAATAGAACAAAACAATTTGTGTTGTAACAGCGACGCGGGGGGATAGTCGCGCTCAAACAAGCCAGAGGCGCGTTAAGTACAAAGACGAAGGATGGCACGCGAAGCAATAAAGTGCGGTTAAAAAGTTTTGCGTGGGTCTGCGTTAGCAACTGTCTACGCCTAGTAAATCTCGAGCTGAAAAACAGCATTGAGGGTAGATAATTAGAATCGGCGATCCCGGCTTCAAAGGAGAACACGGTGCTGAACCCTTGCCTATCTTGCACAAATATAAGGGCAAGTTTAGTTTTTATAATTGACTCCTACCCTTGAATGCATGAGACAGGGAAATTGAGGAAATCAGCAGCTTAATAGCGAATGACAAAGTCTTGGGTAACGAGTTCCTGCCACAATGGTGCGTCCATGCTGAGTCAAGCATTCTTCCTATTGTGTGAATCCCCATGAATCGACAAGTGATTACGAGCGCGGTCTAAATATAAATAGATCCGGCCTCAGCAGAATTGTGCGTGAGTTTAAACTATTGGTGCGCAATTTCCTTTTTGACTTACCGTCAACCGGTAATATTATTTAAGACCTGTGAAAAAGCGAGGAGAATCAGCCCTAAGCCCGTAGATATTTAAAAAAGAATAATCTATTGTTGATAACGTATAACCTTTATATGATATTCTTTTTATGGACGCCACTGTGTATTCTTTTTATGTGAATGTATATTCACTTCTAGATTATATGTGTGTTTATGTAAACCAGTACAACATCCTAGGTGACAACGAGTAGACCGGCAAGAGCAATATTGACAAATTCCCTTAGCTGCATCGAGGTAAGAGTGGCTCTTGTGCTGCTACGACTGGGATGACCAGCATACAAAGGGCAATATAAATTCATACTACAGTAGAGTATAAGGGCACGTGAAAAAGTACCATTACAAGTTGCAAGTACCTTCGAAGTGGATGGGGCTGGACGCTAGGCCGCTTCTAGCTGGCAGTTGCATAGACTTCCGGTTTCGACTTGGAGCGCAAGCTGAAAGCCCACGCGAGATGCATGCGTCATGCTATGTTGTGCTGAAGCCTAGAACGCCGCGCTCTTCTTTTAAAAGACCGTCCTAAGTTTGATCAGAGCTACAACTTGGATGCTATTATCGATATAGATCGATAGGAATTTGGAAGTGGGCTTGGCGAACGACTATGGCTTGGAAAAACGGCTGGAAAGAACTGTTGCACCCGTCATATGATAGCCCAGGCGCACTACAGCTCAAAAGCGAGGATTATCAGACAGGGTCGCTAGACTCGTAGGCAACGCTAGACAGCTTTACTCACTCAGGTACTAGGAAAGGTTCGCAACTGGCAATTATTCTAGCCAGTTCAGAAACTGAATTCAGAACTTATCTGACAAACACTTGCTTCACATAAACACACAACTCACGTGGTCGTTTCGAGGACCCGCCTCGCTAGATGAAGCTGGATTGCCAGGTGCCCTCAGGCTTTGGACTGGCGGCGGCTTGCCTTACAAGATAAAGATAGGCTTGCGGAGGTTTGCTGGTCCTTAGCCCTTTAGCCTGTCAGCTGTAACTCGATTCAAGTTAAGTTAACTGCCCGGGCATCGTCATCTTATAAGCGTTCGAGGCCTCTTTCCACTTTGCTCAAACAGCGAGAGAACAGAATTGGAGCAGAACAGCACCCGCGCATAGCTGGACCCCTATTTAGATCTCCTGTGGCAAACGGTAAAACGGCAAATTAACTATGTGTTTTGTACATCTCCAATACAATTTTCAGAAAAGTAAACGCCACATTTATATCTCTATCGTATAGCTTCACATGTTTGCCTATCTGGTCATTTAACTGATCAGTATAAATGTCTAGATTTTTGCTGTTCTAAGAATGTTCTGCCTTGTTTAAATATAGTTTAATTTTCTTAATGCGGTAAATATATGTGTAAAAGAAACGTATAAAATATGGTTATATCTAAAAATATATAAAAATATTCAAATAAACATCCAATCTCATACATACCTCTTTCAAACTTCTATGCTTCTGTTTTTGCAGGTTCCAATTATACCATAGTAGCTATTATACGTATAACATGTTTCGTTGTGTTGCTTACCGTACTTATAGTTTCTACAGCGAATTCATTATTGGATGCTCTGTTTCTTGCATTGTTCTGCTTGTTTTTTCTTTTTTCGTTTACAGCCAACGATTTTAACTATATGTCTGCTTTAATACGTTCGAAAATGAAACACAACGTTATAATGTATACAAATCTAGAATGTGACCCTCAGGTGAAAATGTTAGAGTTACTTAAAAGTTATCCTGCATTTTCTATAAACATGTCATCTCGATTAAATTTATATGAAACCTCTTCCTGGATGGATGGTTCTGAGGACGATAGAAATGACTAACGGTAAGATTTTCAAAGAAATCTCTCAACTGGCGAAGCGGAGCAATATTTAATTTTCGCTTGGCTGGTCGACGGAATTCCCGAGATTTGATCGAGTTTCCTCAGAGCTTCATCGGAAGTCCGGTAAAAGTAAACCTTAGGCCAATAACAAAGTTATAAGCTTTATTAACAAGAGTTTTCCTTGTGTTTGTTTACCTTGGAGTTTCCATTTTACCTGTTGCCTTTACTAATACATTTTAGTGTTATTTATAAACATACCAAGTTAATAATAAATAAGGAACAGTGTAGATACAGATTTTTTTCGTATATTTCTAGCAAATAACTTGTGTGATGAACAATGGTTTAAATTTTAAATTTATAATTTTCTCACAGTTATAGACAATGCATGGAATCCTAAAACCGCACATATTTAGAAAGTCCATAAAATATATAAATATGGGCTTAGCCATAAATTCCTGAGTCCAGGACTATAATAGAATTTCACTTCCTTCGCTTTGGGATTGCAATTAGCACTCTACTCTGCTCGCTTATCCTTATATCTCCCACCTGAACAAGATAATTGACTTGAACGTTCGTAATCCTAATTTCCTTTCAAATTGTAACGAAACTGAAAATTCAGTACGCCTTCAGTGAATAATTTAGGTTTTGTTTAACCTTTGTTATGTTTATTTAGGTGGTCTCCTGCAAAGCTATAACCGATTGTAAGTCATAGTAATCTATAAATTGCACTCTAGAATGCAATTTGTGTTATTTGTCTTGCATTGCCAGCGTCGTGACGTCACTGGTGAGGGATTCGATTAAATGCACACTTACTAGTTTTGCACCGACTTCAATAAAAATGTTTGTAACTTATACCGGCTTGGGCCCGTGCTGATTGATGCACGACATGTTTTGCTAATACAGAATAGGCAAGCAATGAATACAGCGTTATAAAGATCCCAGTAAGTTTAGATCCACAACTGGCCAGTTTTCCAGAAGCTAGAAAAGTCCTTGACCTTTCCACGTCATCAGCAGGTGATTCCTAACAATTTCCCGGATTGTCATGTAGCCTAAAGGTACGGCTCTATTTTGACAGGCAGCAAGAAAACAAAAATATAAAAGCAACCCCTCATTCCTCCACTGAGCTATGGAATCCGTTTTGGCTTCTGCTGTCTTAAATTGGTTTTAGACTGTAACGTCGCAAAATTGCTACTGTAAATTTGTTTTATCGTAAGCCCAGGAATCTGCTTTTAACAAAATTTACTATTTTATTCAAGTTTGCAAGTTAATTACGAATTTGAGAATTTGAAATCAAACTTAGAACAAGCAGATTTACATCTGCCACTGCAGTATAAATCACTTCCCGCAGTGACCTATGTGTAAATTCGCTAACTTTGGCGCTATTGATTACGACCGCAATCTCTTGGGGAAGCTATTGACATGTTAGATTGGGTAGTTTCTCTGCTGGTTAGAGACAGATTACAAGGTGCTTTCCTAAAGAGTAGAATTAAAGATCAATACTGAGATACCTGGCCGAAAATAACTTCAAGAGTTGCTGCTTTTTTGGTTTAAGGAGTGTAATTCAAACATTATTCTACGAGTATAAAAAACGGGCCCATTGCTTGCTCTTATATAAGAATAGTAGTAAGAACTCAGTTTGAAAGTATTTAGTAATTAAGGAGTTAAATTCTTAGTTGCTCAGTTTCTTTATTACAGTTTCCTGCAATATAGTTTTATATAATTCTCATTAATGTCGACATACATCAGCGTCATCTATATTTTTTCAAGTTCACAAGTGTTTAGTCTAAGTTGTTATTCAGTGTTTCCATTAATATGCAATATTATTAAGTGACAGATCAATTAAGCTTCAGAGCGATTGACAGAAAATGTTTCGTCAGAATATAACGTCGCTTAATTAATCACCATGTTGACGGGGTGACGCTCGATTTTGAAAAAGCTAATTTTGTACCCTTTCTGTAGGAGTGGGTTGCACTATGAGTTATTTTGAGCGAACAATCGATACGTCTTGTTGGTTTCTAGTAGCTATAAATATGGAGCAAGCTTAGACTATAAATTTTTATTAGCAGATAAAATTGGTACTCGTTACTTCAAAAATGTAGAATAGTCACAGCTGTTTTCGTTTAATTCCTAAATTGCCAGTCTATTGTTTTAACAGATCGATAAATTTTTGAAGTGTTTACGGATAAAAATAGTTAGTTTTTGAATAAATAAGCACAACACAAGTGCATCTGGCTATAATGAATAGTATTCTAACTTAATCAGCAACAGAAATTGCAATTTGCAAGTCTAGAACAGAAATTAGGAAATATGAGTGAAGCAGAAAGTATTGAAGAAGGGTGCGATACATCAAGCACCGTATGAAGCAACAGGAGAGGAAAGTACAAACTTGAGACCAAAGCAAATATGGTGGACGAATGTAACAGAACAAGTATATAATTAACGGATAGCGTACAGAACAGCAGAAAAGTATATGCAATAATTATTCAGAGAGATAAAGCGAATTTGCGAGAAGAAAATAACCAATCCTGAAAAAATAGGTGTACACAAATAAATAAAGTGATAGAAGGAGCATCTTTCGGAGTATGGAGAGCTTTAAAAATAAGAAAAGAAACACGAGCTGATGTGATCAAAGAAGGAGAGTGGGTAAACCACTTAAAGAATCATTCATAGTTTCAAGTTCTAGTTGATGGCAGTACAAACATTAAGCAGGTATAATAATTTACATATTTGGGAGTACTGTTTACAACAGATGAAATGGGCAGAACGGAAATCATAAATAATTAAAATCAGTCGATAATTAAACAGAATAACCCGACAAAAACATAGACAAAACAATGATGGAGTCATTAATGTTCTACTACAGCAAAATGTGGACAGTACTACCAGACTACGACTGAGACGGGTTACTTATAACGAAGTGCTAGAATTTCGAAACTGGAACATGTTGGTTATGAATATGTAAGAACTGTGATAACGGCAGTAGACATAATTGAGTGAAGAAGTTTGAAGTGGTTTGGTTGTATCAAGCGAATGAACAAACAAAAATGTCTATAGAAAATTTGGCACTTTTGGACTGGTGAAAGTAAACGGTCAGGAAGATCGTATAGTGAAACTGTAAGCAATGCTGTGAAAATACGTGATCTTGAAGAAAAAGAAGAAGACACACTAGAGACAGAAGGATGACTATAGGAGTGGACAGGCAGCGAGAGTATACAGCATTTATTTACTGATTCAATGATATTTTTCCACATTCAGCTGTAAGGTGTTGAATATTTTTAAGTCGTCGTCCAGAATTAATGCAATCCATCTTTCCGACACATAATAAGATTGAAAGGGGTCCGATTTCTTAGGAAGGGAAAGAGTAATGTAACGGGCTCGTTCGTGTATTTCTTACATTGTAATAATTAGGTTAAGACAAATTATGTATTTAAAACATGCACGGAATGTTTCGCGAACCAGATTGTGCGGTATCAACCAGTTGATGCCGTCGTTGCGGGCTATTAATAGAACAAAGCAAGTTGTACGCGAACGTAGGCGCGGGGAGTCAGTCGCTTTTTAGTAAGCGGCTGGTGTTTCGTTCTAACAAAAGAGACGCCACGCGAAATATTAAAGTGCTAAAGTGCTATTGAGACTTTCTGTGGTCGCGGTTAAGAGCAGTCGATTCCTCGTTATTTTTGAGCCGAAATATAGCCCCGAAAG